>JABWTJ010000253.1:325380-651844 GCA_016801875.1 Solanum sitiens
GAACATAATAATAGATTCATGATTGGACAGAGTCTATAAAAAAAAATATATATATATATATATATATATATATATATATATATATAAAAGGGAAGAAAACTAGAAACTAAAATGATAAATACATAATAGAACAAGAGAGTGAAGGAGTACTGAGTAGGATTTACAACATATAATCTTAAACGAATTGAAAAAATTGAAATAGCCCCCTCTATTTATTTGGTATCAGAGCGAGAGATCTGAAAGACAATATATTATATGAAAAAAGATTATTACTCTAGAAAAACTTTTGCATATCATAGAACTTTATTTTATAATAGACAACATTTAAAAATAGTCAAACTATATAAAAAATCTTTAGAAAGCCATTTATTTACCCTAGATTTAAGACTATCTTTAACCTATACATATAAATATTCTGTAAAGACTCTTAGGGAAACTATTAGACAATCTCAAAACCAAATAAGTGAAGAATTAAATCAAGTAAATTTTGAAATAAAAGACATAGTAGAAAGAATTAAAACTATTAAAAATAATCCTTATTATTATAATTCTATAGGATAATATATGAGAAGACCTTATAAAAATACCAGAGAATATAAAAAAATTAAAAGAGAATTACTAAGTTTATATCTAGAAGCAGATAAATTATTAAGAGAAATAAAAACAACAATTGATAAAAAAGTAATAAGTGATAGATTAGATCATATATTTTTCTTAATCAAGATATTAGAACAAAAATTAATAAGACATCTTATATCTAGAAATATTTTAATTAAAAAATATATATGAGAAATCTTCCTTTTGCTAAATGTATAAGATTTAACTATTGGATATTATATAGAGATATTAAAGAAAAACAACGTTAACAAAAAGCACAAAAAGCAATAGAAGCATATATATATATATACGAAAACGAATTCTTTAAACCAAAAAATTTCTATTTTGAATATAATATAAATAACAACGAATATATAATTTTTTTAAAGTGGGAACTACAAGGACTTATGAGCGATATTGATAAGTATACTCAAAGAATAAATTTTTTTAGTGAATATTATAAACCAACTACTTTAGGATAAATAATAATAGTAAAAATAGCTTCATTAAAAAATTTAGAATATTTAGATCTACAGGTTAATATAGAAAATAGATTTAAAAGATTAAAAGGAGAAAGTATTATTAAGTGTAATTTCGAGAGTGGAGACCATAGTTTACATACAGAAGATCCTCAATATAATACTTTAATAGATTTAATAATAAACCTTAGTGAAAAAATTAAAGAACATAATAATAAAATTATAAAAATATTAAGTGAACAAAAAGAAACCCAAAATAGACAAAAACAAAACTTTAATAAAATAGAAGAAAATTTAGATTATTTAAAAGAACAAGGAATAGAATTAACTAAAAAATTAAATAATAGATTAAGAGAAGAAGTTAGTAATAATTTAATTATAAAACTACAAGAAATAAAGACAGAATTAATAACAATAAAAGAAATAGTTCTTTCATGATAGATTTAATAGAAACAGAAACATATAAAGAAGCAATAACATTAATAGAAAAAAGAATAACCCTTCCCTTAGATTATAAAGAATTTAATCCACCTTCAAAATCAGATCAAATTATCATAAAACAAAATAATATAATAATATCACTTTTATTACAATTACATAATAAGATAGATAAAAACTCTAAAGAAAAATTAGAAGGTAAAAATATAAACACAACAGGAGTAGAAGAATTAATAGAAAAATTAACTAAAATAGAAATTACTCCGCAAAAAGATAAAATAATTAAAAAACAGAAAAAATGGACATTTTTCCAACTAGATCAAGAGATAAAAAACAAGAAAGACCAAGACCAAGTTACACACAGAATAGCATAAGTAATAATTTTTTGTCACGAATATTAAATAGAAAGACAAAGAAGAAAATAATCAACAATTAGATGAAATAATAGATACAGATAAAGATATACAAATCTTTCAACAAAATCAATTAAACTTATTAAATCCAAAAGTTTTATATAATACAAATTCAAAATCTCAACTATACAGACATTATAGAGAAGAACAATTATCAGTATTAGGAAAAAATTATGTATCTTTACCACTCATAAATTCTGAATCTGTAAAAGAAATAAAACATGTTAAACAAGACTTAATGCATATGGGATTAATAGTTATAGGAATTAAAGGATTAACTAGAAAAAACTTAGGAACAAAGACATTAATTACAATATATGATAAAAGATGGTCAGACATAAAAAAGGCAATTATAGGATTAACAGAAGTAGATATGACTAATAATGGAGGAATTTTCTATATAAGTCCAGATTTTATGATGAATTTAAATGAATTTGGAACTCACATTAGAATAGGAATACAAACTAAAGGATATGAGGAAATGCATAGTGGAAAGAATTTATTAATGTGTGTAGAATTTTTAGGAAAAATGACAGATAATAGTAATACTAGATTTAAATTACAAATAAAAGATGTCGTAGAAGTAATGGGAAATAAAGGGATAAAATTAATAAAACCTATAAAAATAAATCCTGAAGAATATGCAGGATTAGAATGGAAATTAGGTGATTTCAAAGAAAAAGAAGCTTTAACACCAGACTCTCATTTAATGTATACAAATTCTAAAGGAGAACCTTCAATTAGATTTACAGACTATAATTACGAAGCTCAAAAAGACATTGAAGAAGAAAGTGTTATAGAAATGCCTTTAGAAGGGATGAATATAGAAATAATATTAGAAGAAGAATTTGTAGTAGATTTGGTTATAGAAAAAGCAAAAGAAATAAGTCATAATAATATAAATAAATTATTTAAATGTAAAGGATGTAATTAGGAGATTTAAAATTAGATCAAGCAATATCTCATTTTAAAATATGTGAACAAAGAACAGATAACAAAGGATATAGACTAGAAAAAAGTTTACAAGAAAAATTAGAAAAAGCTAATAATATAATGAGAGAAATACAAGAGAATGATAGTGAAGTATCTGAGTTAGAATCTATAATGAGTCAAAAAGAATTAATGGAATCAGCAAGCTCTAGTAGCCCATTCCAAAGAACAACAGAACAAGCATATACTGCGGATAATAGTACAGGAAATATACCACGTAGAAGAGTATATAGACAAGGTGATACCCCAACAATAGAAGTAAAACCAGTAGGAAAAAGAATGCCTATAGAAGAACCAATAAAATTACAAGAAGGAGGAAGTAAAGGAAAAATTTTAAATATAGCGGCTCATGATCCACAAAGATGGAATTCAGTCATAGACTTATGGAAAGGAATAGTAGTAGCAGATTTTATAAAAAATTATACAGAGACCGACGCAGAAACAATGTATAAATACTTAGAAACATTTTTAGGAGAATCAACCAAAGCTTTATGGGAAGCTTATAAAGTAGAATTCCCATCAGAATTTCAGTATCTAGTATCATTAGGACCAAACCCATATAATTTTACAAACAAAATACATACATTAATAACAGGAGAAGACCCAAATAGTGGATTAGTAGCTTTACAAAGAAAGGCAGTAATAAAACTAGAACAATTAAGCATAAGTAATTGGTATTATATAAAGAAATTTTTAAATGATTATTTCTATTATTGTACAATTAGTGGAAATGCTTTTGATCAAAATTTAGGTAAAAAGTTATTTAATAAATTACCTGGAGCCTTAGGAAGAGAAATAGAAGATAGATGGACTAAAAGAGAAGGAGTAGTACAAAACCCTCAAGCAAAATGGTCAATAGGACATAGAATACAACATATAATGGAAATATTACAAGAAAAATGTACTAACTTACAAATACAAAAACAATTAAAACAAAATGAAATGAATTTCTGTAAAGATATAATATACACTACTCAAAGTTACGATAAAGATCAATACAAACGAAAAAAGTATAAAAAATACAAACCACAATATAATAAGAGATATAAGAAGGGATACTTTCTTAGAAAATCCTCAGCTAGGAAACCATACCTAAATAGAGATAGACATGTTAGAATAAGTTAGAATGTTTCACATGTGGAAGTATAGAACATTTAGCAAATACTTGTCCTAAAAGATATAATGCAAAAACTAGAAATGCTCAACTAGTAGAAGAATTTAATGAAGCATTATTAAATGTAAATGAATATATGTCGGATAATGAAAGTATTTACTCTATAGTAAGTATTGATATAGAAGAGAATAATAAAGAAGAAGATTCTTCTAATTCAGAAGGAGAAGAATTAATTAATGAAATAGGAATAGAAAATCTAAATATAGATGATTTACAAATTAATTTTATGAATATAATAGAATGTGAACATAATTTTGAAAAAGACACAGGACTCGATAGTAACCCATGTAATTGGTGTAAATGGTATCCAAGTAAATATAAAAGAGCTAAATGTAACAAATGTTTTTAGAAGGATGTATAAGTTAGAAACACAATTAGGAATAATAACTCAAAAAAGGAAAGAAATAAATATAAATGAACCTTTAATAAATTTAAAAGTATCAGTATTAGAGGCAAAAGTTAAAGAGTTAGAAGAAAGAATATTAAGATTAGAAAAAGGAAAAAATATTGAACAAGAACTATCATTAGATAATCAGGAATTAATGAATGAAGAATCTAATACTCTAATATGTAATCAAGACAAAAACATAAATACAGTTAAAGTATTAGCAAGACTTCAAATAGGAAAATATGAACTAGAAACTTTAGTATTAATAGACTCAGGATGTACAAAAAGTATTTTAAATAAGAAAATAGTACCACTAGAATTAATAAAGACTTTAGAAAAACCACTTGCAGCCATGCAAATGGACGGAACACATAATATATATAAATATTACATAGATAAAGCACAAGTTAGTTTTTTAAATACTTGTTCAGAATTTTATAAACCTACCTATAAAATGGACAAAATATGGGTAAGAGATTTAGATATAAGAGTAGATTTTGTTTTAGGACTGGATTTCATACTATATAATAAAGGAGTTTAACCTCCAACCCCAGATTATTCAGACTTATACAAACAGACAGTATTATCTAATTTAAATTTCAGACCGTTAAGTAAAATAGATGATAATAGAATTGAAAGACTACAATTTGGACAACATAATTTAATAGCATACGAATCATCGAATTTAACTTTTAGAAGTATACCTATATACCAGATAGATAATACTGTCTGTTTGTATAAGTCTGAATAATCTGGGGTTGGAGGTTGAACTCCTTTGCCCTTGTCTTGAAAGGATGGTCTCATTCTGTAAAATTTAAAATTTAAACTTTAATCAATAATCTACTTAATTGATCCGCAATACTATTATCATTTCCTTTAATATGCTCAAAAGTTATAGCATTATAAATTGATATAGTATCTAAAAAATTTAACCATCTTCTTCTACTACTAGTTTTATCATTAATTTTCTGATGAAATTTTACTATAGCTTCACAATCTGTTCTTATTAATATTTCTGGTTTATTTAAAATATAAATTCTAAAACTATTTAATCCGTATATTATAGCTAAAATTTCAACATCTATGCTAGCTTTATTACCTTTTTCTTTGAATTTTCCACTTTGATAAGCACATATTTTTTCTTCTTTTTTAGAACTATATTTATGTGGTTTTGATTTTAATACTGCACCCCATCCGTCAAAACTTCCATCTGTCTCTATTATTAAATAATCTGATTCTAATGGCATATTAAGATCAGGAATATTTTTTATTTTTTATTTTATTTGTTGTACTAATTTTATGTCTTCTATATTGAAATTTATTTGCCCTTTAAAGCCTGTTTTAGAATATAATGGTCCTGCTATTTTTCCTAAATCTTTAATAAATGGTCTTGCATAATTAATTATTCCTAAAAAATTTTGTAATTCTTTTAAAGTATTTAATTTATCTGGCATATCTAAAGCTTTTTTGGCTATATGAGGTTGTAGCTTAACTTTTCCTTCTCCTAAAATAATTCCTAAAAAATTTATATGATTTTTACATAATTCTATTTTCTTTTTACTAATTATTATTCCATTATTAACAAATAACCTAAAAACTGTTTGTAAATGTCCTAAGTGTTCTTTTATATCTTTACTAAATACTAAAATATCATGTACATATACTAAAACAAATCTTTTATATTCTCCAAATATTTGATCCATTTTTCTTTGGAAAATTGGAGGTGCTGTTTTTAATCCAAATGGCATAACTAACCATTCAAAATGTCCTTCAGGACAGGTAAAAGCTGTCCATTCTATACTAGCTGGATGCATTTTTATCTGCCAATAGCCTGACTTACAATCAAATTTACTAAATATTGTTTTACCTTGAATTCTATTTATTAACTCTGTTTTATCTGATAATTTATATCCATCTGTTCTAGTATTATCATTTAATCTTTTATAATTTATAACCATTCTAGCTTTTCCTCTAACTATTTCACTATGATTTCTTACTATAAATGCTGCTGATCTATGTTTTGAAGTAGACCTTCTTATTACTCCTAATTCTAATAGTTCTTTAATTTGTATTCTAAAATCTTCTAAATCTTGATTTGTAGCTTCTATTGAAGCTGTTTTTATTATATATTCTGGGTTTATTATATCTAACTTACATACTATTTGATTATTTTCCCAATGTTTTAAGGGTTTTTCTCCTATTATTTCTATTTGATCTAAAATTTTTACTATATTATCTAAATCTTGTTGATTTCTTATTTGTCCTATTGTTTTAATTCCTGTCTTAAAATTATATAATTCTGTTTCCATTTCTATTAAAACATAGTTTTTATTAACTATATCTTCTTCATCTGATTCAAGTATTTCTTCATATAATATATTACATCATGTTTTTGTACATTGTATATTATTTTCACAATTCTCACAACATTTTTCTTTATGTTTTATTTGAGTATTAATTTTATTAGTTAATACTGAAGTATAAGTAATGTTTTTCATGAAAAGTATTCCATCATTTGTTATTAAAGTTTCTCCTTTATTATATAGTCCTAAAACAAAATCTACTCTTATATCTAAATCTCTTACCCATATTTTGTCCATTTTATAGGTAGGTTTATAAAATTCTGAACAAGTATTTAAAAAACTAACTTGTGCTTTATCTATGTAATATTTATATATATTATGTGTTCCGTCCATTTGCATGGCTGCAAGTGGTTTTTGTAAAGTCTTTATTAATTCTAGTGGTACTATTTTCTTATTTAAAATACTTTTTGTACATCCTGAGTCTATTAATGCTAAAGTTTCTAGTTCATATTTTCCTATTTGAAGTCTTGCTAATACTTTAACTGTATTTATGTTTTTGTCTTGATTACATATTAGAGTATTAGATTCTTCATTCATTAATTCCTGATTATCTAATGATAGTTCTTGTTCAATATTTTTTCCTTTTTCTAATCTTAATATTCTTTCTTCTAACTCTTTAACTTTTGCCTCTAATACTGATACTTTTAAATTTATTAAAGGTTCATTTATATTTATTTCTTTCGGTTTTTGAGTTATTATTCCTAACTGTGTTTCTATGCAACTTATACATCCTTCTAAAAAATATTTGTTACATTTAGCTCTTTTATATTTACTTGGATACCATTTACACCAATTACAGGGGTTACTATCTAGCCCTGTGTCTTTTTCAAAATTATGTTCACATTCTATTATATTCATAAAATTAATTTGTAAATCATCTATATTTAGATTTTCTATTCCTATTTCATTAATTAATTCTTCTCCTTCTGAATTAGAAGAGTCTTCTTCTTTATTAGTTTCTTCTATATCAATACTTACTATAGAGTAAATACTTTCATTATCTGACATATATTCATCTACATTTAATAATGCTTCGTTAAATTCTTCTACTAATTGAGCATTTCTAGTTTTTGCATTATATCTTTTAGGACAAGTATTTGCTAAGTGTTCTATACTTCCACATGTAAAACATTCTAACTTGTTTTTATAATTTCTATCTGTTCTATATTTTCTAACATGTCTATCCCTATTTAAATATGGTTTTCTAGCTGAGGATTTCCTAAGAAAATATCCTTTTTTATTATATCTCCTATTATATTGTGGATTGTATTTTTTATATCTTTTCTTTTTATATTGATTTTTATCATAATTTTGAGTTGTATATATTATATCTTTACAGAAATTCATTTCATTCTGTTTTAATTGTTTTTGTATTTGTAAATTAGTACATTTTTCTTGTAATATTTCCATTATATGTTGTATTCTATGTCCTATAGACCATTTTGCTTGAGGATTTTGGGCTACTCCATCTCTTTTGGTCCATCTATCTTCTATTTCTCTTCCTAAAGCTCCAGGTAATTTATTAAATAATTTTTTACCTAAATCTTGATCAAATGCATTTCCACTAATTGTACAATAATAGAAATAATCATTTAAAAATTTCTTTATATAATACCAATTACTTATACTTAATTGTTCGAGTTTTATTACTGCATTTCTTTGTAAAGCTACTAATCCACTATTTGGATCTTCTCCAGTTATTAATGTATGTATTTTATTTGTAAAATTATATGGGTTAGGTCCTAATGATACTAAATACTGAAATTCTGATGGGAATTCTACTTTATAAGCTTCCCATAGAGCTTTAGTTGATTCTCCTAAAAATGTTTCTAAATATTTATACATTGTTTCTGCATCAGTTTCTGTATAATTTTTTATAAAGTCTGCTACTACTATTCCTTTCCATAAATCTATTACTGAATTCCATCTTTGTGGATCATGTGCAGCTATATTTAGAATTTTTCCTTTACTTCCTCCTTCTTGGAGTATTATTGGTTCTTCTATAGGCATTCTTTTTCCCATAGGTTTAACTTCTGTTATTGGAACATCTCCTTGTCTATATACTCTTCTTCGTGATATATTTCCTGTACTATTATCTGCAGTATAACCTTGTTCATTTGTTCTTTGAAATGGACTACTAGAACTTGATGTTTCCATTAATTCTTTTTGACTAAATATAGATTCTAATTCTGATATCTCACTTTCATTTTCTTGTATTTCAGTCATTATATTATCTATTTTTTCTGATTTTTCTTGTAGACTTTTTTCTAATCTATAACCCTTATTATCTGTTCTTTTTTCACATATTTTAAAATGAGATATTACCTGTTCTAAATTCAAATCTTTTAATTTACATCCTTTGCAGGTAAATAATCTATTTTTATTATTTTTACATATTTCTTTTGCTTTTTCTATAGCTAAATCTACTTCATAATCTTCATCTAATATTATTTCTATATTCATACCTTCTAAAGGCATTTCTTCTACAACACTTTCTTCTTCAATGTCTTTTTGAGCTTCATAATTATAGTCTGTAAATCTAATTGAAGGTTCTCCTTTAGAATTTGTATATATTAAATAATTGTCTGGATTTAAGGCTTCTTTTTCTTTAAAATCACCTAATTTCCATTCTAATCTTGCATATTCTTCAAGATTTATTTTTATAGGTTTTATTAATTTTATTCCTTTATTTCCCATTACTTCCACTACGTCTTTTATTTGTAATCTAAATCTAGTATTACTACTGTCTGTCATTTTTCCTAAAAATCCTACGCATATTAATAAATTTTTTCCACTATGCATTTCTTCATATCCTTTAGTTTGTATTCCTATTCTAATGTGATTTCCGAATTCATTTAAATTCATCATAAAATTTGGGCTTATATAAAAAATTCCTCCATTATTAGTCATATCTACTTCTGTTAATCCTATTATTGCCTTTTTTATGTCTGACCATCTTTTATCATATATTGTAATTAATGTCTTTGTTCCTAAATTTTTTCTAGTTAATCCTTTAATTCCTATAACTATTAATCCCATATGCATTAAGTCTTTTTTAACATGTTTTATTTCTTTTACAGATTCGGAGTTTATGAGTGGTAAAGATACAGAAGTTTTTCCTAAAACTGACAATTGTTCTTCTGTATAATGTCTATATAGTTGAGATTTTGAATTTGTATTATATAAAACTTTTGGGTTTAATAAATTTAATTGATTTTGCTGGAATATTTGTATATCTTTATCTGTATCTATTATTTCATCTAATTGTTCATTATTATCTTCTTTTGTCTTTCTATTTAGTATTTTTGACAGAAAATTATTACTTATATTATTCTGGGTGTAACTTGGTCCTGGTCTTTCTTTTCTTTTATCTCTTGATCTAGTTGGAAAAATGTCCATTTTTTCTGTTTTTTAATTATTTTTTCTGTTTGAGGAGTAATTTCTATCTTATTCAACTTTTCTATTAATTCTTCTACTCCAGTTGTAATATTTTTACCTTCTGATTTTTCTTTTTGATCTATCTTATTATGTAATTGTAATAAAAGTGATATTATTATATTATTTTGTTTTATGATAATCTGATCTGATTTTGAAGGTATATTAAATTCTTTATAATCTAATGGGAGAGGTATTCTTTTTTCTATTAATGTTATTGAGTCTTTATATGTCTCTGTTTCTATTAAATCTATCATGAAAGAACTATTTCTTTTATTGATGCTAATTCTGTCTTTATTTCTTGTAATTTTATAATTAAAGTATTATTAACTTCTTCTCTTACTCTATTATTTAATTTTTTAGTTAATTCTACTCCTTGTTCTTTTAAATAATCTAAATTTTCTTCTATCTTATTAAAATTTAGTTTTTGTCTATTTTGAGTTTCTTCTTGTTCACTTAATATTTTTATAATTTTGTTATTATTTTCTTTAATTTTTTCACTAAGGTTTATTATTAAATCTATTAAAGTATTATATTGAAGATCTTCTGTGTGTAGGATATGATCTCCACTATCAAAATTACACTTAATAATATTTTCACCTTTTCTCTTAAATCTTTTTTCTATAGTTATTTGTAAATCTAAATATTCTATACTTTTTAATGAAGCTATTTTTACTATTATTATCCTAAAGTAGTTGGTTTATAATATTCACTAAAAATTTTTATTCTTTGAGTATACCTATCAATATCAATCCTAAGTCCTTGTAATTCCCATTTTAAAGCATTTATATATTCTTCATTGTTTATATCATATTCAAAATAAAAAGCTTTTGGTTTAAAAAATTCATTTTCGTATATATAGATATATGCTTCTATTGCCTTTTCTGCTCTTTGTAATCGTTGTTTTTCCTTTATATCTCTATATAATATCTTATAATCAAATCTTATACTTTTAGCAAAAGGAAGATTTCTCATATATATTTTTTAATTACAATTTTTCTAGATATAAGATGTCTTACTAACTTCTTTTCTAATATTTTAGCTAAGAAAAATATATGATCTAATCTATTGCTTATTTCTTTTTTAGAAATTTTTGAGCTTGTAGTTTTTAGATCTTTTAACAATATATCTGATTCTAAATATAAATTTAATAATTCTCTTTTTACCTTTTTATATTCTTTAGTATTTTTATAGGGTCTTCTCATATATTATCCTACAGAATTATAATAATAAGGACTATTTTTAATAATTTTAATTATATTAATTACTTCTGTTTCTTCAAAATTTATTATATCTAATTCGTTACGTATTTGATTTTGATTATGTCTAATAATTTCTCTAAGATTATCTAAAGGATCTCTATATGTATGGATTAAAGATAGTCTTAAATCTAAAGTAAGAAGATGTCTTTCTAATGATTTTTTATATAATCTTAATGTCTTTAAATGTTGTCTATTATAAAATAAGGTTTTATTACAAGCAAAAGTCTTTTTAGAATAATAATCTTTTTTCATATAATATTGTTCGTTTATTCAAGATCACTAGTTCTATTCAAGATCACTGGTTCTATTCAAGATCACTAGCTCTGATACCAAATGAGAGGAGGGGGTATAAGGGGGTATATTTCAATAAATATTTCAATAAATATTTTCGTTGAATTTGTAAATTGTAAAATCCTACTCAGTACTCCTTCAGTCTTTTGTTCTAATATGTAAATATCATTTTAGTTTCTAATTTTTCTTCCCTTATATACGTATATATATATTTTTTTTTTTTTTTTTTTTAACTATGGACTCTGTCCATTCATGAATCTATTATTACTGTTCATCTCTTTCTCTTAGCTTTTGTTCTTAAAAGTAATCTTCTTTAACCACACCCCGGATTTGGTCATTCATAGTTCATTTAAAACATTCAAACTGACCTATCAATGTCCTAGGAATTTATAAGTTAATCCATCGATACCTTTAAGAGGCTAAGAGACTAACCATATACTAAGTAACATAGATTCATGATAACATTCATAAATTCATATATAAATATTTAACATATGTAATTAATAATTAAAACACACATAATTTACATATATGGGAAGTTTTACTAGAAACATAAATATGAAAACTTACATTATTAAAACAGAGTGAAGTTTCCCTTTCGGGAAACCCGAACGACTTCCAAAAGAACTTTACAAAAGTTGTAAAACAAACTTAAAACAAAGAACTGAAAATATTTTTTTTTTTTTTTTTAAGTATGAAGAGGAAGGATCTTTTTGGAAAGCTTTGGGATTTGCTGGTTGTTGATTTTTTCGCTCTACCTTCTTCTTCTAGTAATGTCTTCTTTATATACAAGATTATGAACTTCAAACTCCGGTTTCAAAATGAAAAAGAATCTTATCTTTTCCACCGGGTGCTCATTGGGCCCCATCGCACGTGAAATGATGCCTTCTTTTGCATTATTAGCTGTCCTTTGTCTATATATATATCTATATCTATATCTATCTATCTATCTATCTATATATATATCTATATCTATATCTATCTATCTATCTATCTATCTATCTATCTATCTATCTATCTATCTATATATATATATATATATATATATATAGATAGATAGATAGATAGATAGATAGATAGAAAGATAGATAGATAGAGTATATTAAACTATTTTTTTCATTTCAAAATAGATTCGGACCAATTGAAGCATATGAATTTTTTTTCTATTTAGTGGTAAATTAAGATCACTAGATGATGAGAATTTAAAAATTATTGTCTTAACCTTGATATTTAACACATAATAGTTATTCTGTTATTGATGATTTAGACGTATTTTTTGAATTGAAAATGTTAAGACAAATAATACATGTAGAATATAATTATCTAATGAAAATACTCAATCAAATAAAAGACTTGATTCTCTTTCAAATACACATTTTGCTTATAGAATAATGTTAACAGTTTCTCTAACCGTTGCCTTAGCTGAAAGAAGTTTTCCGAGACTAGTATTGATTAAATCTTATTAAAACAAGGGGAAAAAGACAAATATACCTCCGAACTATCGTAAATGGTATGCAAATACCCACCGTCATACTTTTGGGACATTGGTGCCCTCCCGTCCAAAAATTAGAGCATATAAAGATGTCTTTAACTCGATGTCTTATCCATTTGGTGTGATGAAATTTTAATTCACCGTCTTACCCTCAATCAATGTCTTAATTAACCAAATAACATTACCAAAAAATAAATATTGAATACCATAATATAATCTGAATTTGATTTAAAATTGAATAAAATGAACAAAACTAATTAATTAGAACAACATATTGGAACCATATAAAAATCCCAAGTTAAAATAAATTAAAACATTTTAATAGTCCCTCTCAATATTGTTATGAAGATTATCATAATTTACTAACCATTTTAAAATATCACAAAACAAGCTTTGTTAGTACAAATAACAAATATGATATGAAGTATACCTTGCAATCGAAGAATTACTAGGATAATTCATAAAAGTCAAGATATATCTACCATTGATTCTTGACGGAGAATGAGCAACTCATGTTGATAACGTGTTGCATAACTTAAGGACAAAAGAACAACATAAAGATGAAGACAAGAAGAATATAAGACAAGAGGAACAATATAAGATAACTTTTTTTTCTTTCAAGTATTCACCAAATCTTCAAGTGTCTACAATATACAAACCCTTATACCCCTATTTATAAGGTAACATAGAAACATACAAAATGTTAGTCATAAACATGAATATAATAGGGGAGGTCATGGAAGTGAAAAGATACAAGAATAATAATATAGAGGTTATGGTTATCTTCATAATGGAGGAAAATAATGGAGATAATGGGTGAGAATTTTTGATATAGTAAACATCGACACTATAATATTTTATAACAAAAATAATATTTCATGGAATTTATTTCTAAGTTAAACTTATCAGTTATGGTAACTATTGTCCTTCTCCATTCCCCAAGTCCTTCTCCAATAAGTGATGTTACTGTTACTAACATTTAAACATCCGAAAAGCAAGAGATTAAACTAGTGGTAATTTTTCAAAATTATTTTAGAAAACTACGTTTGATAATTTCAAAAGAGAAATAAATCATCAAACATGTGTTACCTTTTTGCTATGATATTTAGTTCCATCACCCTTCCAATTTTTATTTTCACTATTCACAACCAAATTATAACTAGTTTAATTAAACTAAAAAGAAATTGATGAGACCATTAGAGTAGTACAATTCTTATTACTAATTAGGATTATTGTCCGCGCTTCGCGCGGTTATAAGAAATATTTAAATATATTTTTAAATAATTAATGTCACTATTTGATACATGTTTTAATAAATAATATAATAAAAGAGAGAAATACAAATTAAAATACAATTCTGATATTACTTAATTAAAAAAATTGCTAAAATGAAATTTTCGTACTGATAAAATATTTGAAATTTAAACGTTGATATGAAAAGCTTCAGTTAATTAACAATCTAATTATCATAGTTTCATACTAAATTCAATGATTCTTATAGCAACATTATTGGTTTAATGTAAAATATTAAATCTACTAGATCATAAATTACATGATTTTTTTTACAAATGACACAATAATAATAATAAAGAAAGAAAGAAAGAAAGAAAGATACATTTGTAGTAAATCATGGGGGGAAGAAATACTTGTAGTATATTCTAACATAGTTGTGCATGAAATTCAAAAATCAAAGATATATGTTTTTTTCGATATTCAATGTTTGTATCGACACCCATTTAATGTAATTTGTGCCTCATAAAATCCGTTAATATTGATTTTCTTGTAGTTTAACTCTCATTCTTGTAGAGAGATTGCGAGAAGAGAGAATTAAGTTGTGATAGTGCAACATTACGGTTGAGGTTATATTTTTACTATAAAAAATAAAGAAAGTTAAAAACATAATGTAAAATGAGATATAACATATAAGTCATGAGCACAGTGTCTTTTTAATCTTCAATTCAAATAAATTAGATGATAAATTTTAGAACTTAGATGTGTAATTTTAACATGATTCATGGATTTGATTTTATCCAAAAATAAAAAATAAAAATTCTTAAATTATAATAATCTAATACCTGTTCTTTGATAATTGCATCTATCTTACTAGGTATTTTAATAAAATATTTTATAATTTAAATAAATGAATAAAGAAGATATATATATACACACACCTCTAAATCTCTCATTCAATATATTAAACAATCAAGAATATTAATAAAGAAAATTAAGGCCACAACATATTTTAAAGCTCTACAATCATCTATGGTAACCATTCTTGATGTCTTTTAATTTGGGTTAATAAAAGAAAATAACTATAATAGCCAAAAAAAACGCTTAAATTTATTCAGAGTCCTATTTATTGTGAACTTAGATAATATAATTTGTATAATTCACAAAATCCCATAGTGTAAATCTTAATTTACATTCTATCCCTATTTTTTTCCATTCTACAAAAATCTCTTAAAATATGAACAGTCTGGATATATAATTGACTGTGCGGATACATTAATTGTGATAAATTATATATGTGGTTGTTGCGCTTAAAAAGGGAAACGAATCAGAAAAAAAAATCCCATAATTTACGCTATTCAGATCATCTTTATTGTGTCAATCAAATAAATATAAATCCTAAAATAACAAATCAATTCAAAATTCGAAATATTTATTCATCTTTGTATTTGTTTCTGCGAAGAAAATTTCCAGTAGGATTTTCAAAACTTTTGATAAGATATATAATGAATATTTTTATTTTTAATACTCTCGATGGAAGAAAAAAATGAAGATTGTAGCTTTTGGGTTCTTCAAATTCGACATAAATCTCAATGATTATCGATCAAGACCTGGGTTTCTTTGCCAACTTCCTTGAAATTTTTATTTTTGTGTTGGTGATTTCTTACCATTGTTAGATGCAGATTTCAAATATGAAGCCAATTGAAAGTTGTTATTTTATAATTAGCTTGGACAAAAATAGTTATATTTATTTGACATAACTTTAATTTTTGAATGAAAGATCTGATAACAAAAGGTATGCAACACATATTCTTGTGATTTAACAATTATTTTTTCATTCATGAATCTGTATAGTGACCGATAAGTCATGATACATTAGGGATTAGATTTTGATACATTAAAACTTTGACGTATATGTTATGGCTTTGCAAATTTGTGAGTTACTGTATTGTTAGTATAAAGTATCAATTACATATGAATTTCTTTTTTGATTATTGAATTTGTATATGCATATATAAATCATGATACATTACTGATTTCAACTTGATTCAGTTCTACTTTAATGTATATGTAATGGAGTTTTATAGATGTGAGTTAGTGTGGTGTTACAATAACGTATCAGATACATGTGATTTTTTTTAATGTATCAGTATATAAAATTTTTGATCGATATATGAAGGTATGTATCAATTTATAAATAATCATGCATCTGGAGGCTAGTTATCATTAGGTTGTTGTTTATCTTAAACTGAGTTAATTTATATGTGATGTATCTCTAAGTTTCAAATGTGTGTAGGTTGTTTCATCCTCTAAATTTATTTATTAAGTGTATAAAGGTGGAAAAAGATACATTGTTTGCTTTGAGAGAAAAATATGTAACTATATATTTCAGCATGACGAGATACCTTGTGCGCACACGATTGCTATTGTGAAGATCAAAAACATCACAAACATACATATCCCCGCTCTGATTACTACAAATCAGCTGCATCAGCAACTACGAATGAAGTTTCAATGATTCTAATGTCGATAAGGACGATTAGTCAATACCAAAATTTGTTTTGGAAGAAATTATCTTGTTACGTAGGTACAAAAAGATGACTGAACGACCAACTAAAAGGAGAGGAAAGACATAGAATGAAAAGATAAGCACAAACACAAACATTTGTGTGTGTTCTGGACAAGAATGTCATAAACGAAGAACTTTGTACTTTCTTTTCGAAAGAAGATTGAAAAACTCTTTTTTACAACTATTGTTATGTTTCATATACATTATTTTGAGATTATAAATTTTTAATTTTTTGCTTATTCCACTTTTTACCTTGATAAAACATTACAATTTCGATACAATTTTAATCTTGTGTTCATTTTTTGTAACACTTTGTGTTTCATACACCTTTTTAAAATTATGTATCATTAGCTATTTAATAATAATGTACCAGAGATTGAGTTTGTGGAGCAGGTACCACTCAATATGGTTCTGATACATTTTTTACATAATGTATCATGATCTAGTTAAAAATGATGTATTTGATATGAGAAGATTGTGAAAAATGTAGTATGTAAAAAAGTGTATCTATAAATGTATCACAATAAGTAAGAATCAATTTATCAATAAGATACATGAATCAAGAATTAGCTACAACTAATTATTTAATGTATCAAGATGAATAAATAAACAACTAACTAGAACTAAGTCATCTAGTAAATACATAATTGAATCAACAATCAAGTTATAAAATACATGCATTGGTTAGGTGTCAAAATGTATCAAAAATCAGCAACTAACTAAAACTAATGAGAAGAAATAATATTGTGTGTTTATGCATTAATGAATCTAATACTTAGTTTTATTCAAATTTTGTATCATTTTATATAAAACAAATGTGTACCATAAATAACAACTAAGAATAGTAAAAGTTAAAATCAAAATAAAAAAACTTTTTAGAGAAGAACTCTAAAACTTGAGTACGTGTATCATAAAACAATAACAATAAGAATATTTAAAACTAGAGTTAATGTATCTCAAAAATAATAACACTATAAAAGTGTCTAACAACTGATAGATAATCTCTTGTAAATTCTAATATTAACCAAACGGTCTTGAGTTAGTGTTGTAAATTGACTCTTAGGCCTTGGTGGATCCTCATTTTCACTAACGTATCCTACCTTAGCCTTTTAAGTACCGTATTTTCATAATAAGATTGTATATCAAGCAGGAAGGTAAAATTTACCTATGTATCAATCTTTACTGGAACTTTGTCTGACTATTTGATTTTATGATTTTAGATATTTACATTATTGTTTGGTAACAAAAGTTAATATAATGTATCATAAAGTTGAAACAAAGGCATTATCAAATAGATATAGCGAAAATCTGAACCTTGGATATAGAAGGGTGTTCAGCAACATGTTTTCTCTCCCCCCCCCCCCCCCACCCACATTTTGTATCAGACAAATTTGAACATGAAAATATAAAAAAAAATTAGTTATGATAAACTGTGAATACGATAAACACAACACACATTTAGTTATAAAATAGTAAGATAAATAACAACATCTGATACATTGAATGTTTAGCAACATGTTCTACTTCCCTCCACACACACACACACTCAAGCCTTTTTTCAATGAATGTTTATCTCCAAAGGCGATAATTGTTGCCAAAGCTTCTTTCGGCTTCAAAGTTGTTCAACTTCCTCTAACTTATCCAACCAAGATCTTACGTATAATTACATTAGGAAAAGGGATGTTTGAGATGGCACAATCATTCTCGAAAAACTCAATCATCTATAAAACTAACTAAATCCTGTTAAATGTATCATAAAATCATTGAACTAATAAAATCAAGTTTAACGATCACAAAAATTGATAAAAAGATAGAAATCTAACCGTAGGTAAAGGATGTCGAGATATTGCTTGGTGCGGTTTTTCGATACCTCTTTTTGGGGTTTTTATCGACTACGCTTTAGAAGAAGATTGAATATCCTTCTTCACCTTCTTAGTGTTCACTTTCGCCATTACGAAAAGATTATGCAATTGCTTAGATCTATTTTCTGCCTAATCATTTTTTTTCGTAATCATAAACATGATTGGTGTTAAATGACATTATCTTGGTAATCTCAATACTGAATGAAGGTGTATCATCCATAATGTATTACAATTTTAACGAAGAAAAACAAAAAAAAGTATGTATTGTGAGTGAAAAATTTGAAACAATAATAGATGAATGGTCTATTGGAGAGAGAAAATCTTAAAATTTAAAATTGTAATGAGAGAATAAAGTGATAAGATTGTGGAAGTAAAAAAGGGAGTGATTTAAGGAATGAAAAAGGGAGGGTTAAACGTGAGATAGGAAAAAATATGTTATGTATATGAAAGTTGGGTTTAATGGAGTAAAAAAGAGATTTTAGTAATATTTAAAAAGGATAGGGAAGAATAGAAAATATGTTAAATAATGTTGTGTATATAGGTAATTTATCCTTTTTTTAATACTCGTCATGCATTTGAAATCAATTCATACACTAACATTTTTATTACTAACAAAGGATTCAAAGAGTAATTCCATTCGAAATAAAATAATATAAATTTTATCTTTTTTTATAAAAAAAAATCTCTATGAAAATTTGCAACTGTTAAATATAGGTGCATTATATACATATGAAGATGTCAAATCAAAACATGATCATTTTCCTATGAAAGAGGAAACACCATTCTTTCTTATTGACATTAGGAAAAACTCTATTTTTTAATATCATAGATACACCCACTTCTACAAATTTCATCTTATAACTATATATTATCATACAAATAAAAATATGTAAATAATGTTATTTACAAAAATTTAAATAAGTAAAATATAAACTTCAATTACCATATTAAAAACATATTATTATTGAAATGTGGAGAAAATCTTGCCATATACAATAGTTAAACAAAACAGCAAGAAAATTTTTAGTTTCTCATTTTTTTCTCACAATTGATCATGTCTTCGAAGAATTTTAGTGCTCTTGTTATGGCAAGTGTATTCTTAATCAATTTCAACTCCTATGATTATTCATCACAAATTAAATTTTCTTAATTTATTGGAGAGATTATATCAAAATCAACATTTACAAATTTCACCACTAAAAAACTAAACTTTCATTTGATACGATAAGAAAAAAAGAATAACACAATCTATATACTGTTAGGACCGACAATAAGCAGGTGTAACGCGGAAGCTAGCAAAACAAACTTCAAAAGATCAAGAATAAGAAGACAAACGAGAAATATACCAAAAGACACAAAGATTTAACGTGGTTCGGTCAATCGACCTACGTTCACAAAGGAGATGAGCAATCCACTATAAATATGAGAGTACTAAATATAGAGAGAAATAACCTCAACCAATTCACTTAGAATACATGGCAAGTTCACACAAGTGATCACGTATCAAGCTTGTGTCCCATAAATTCTCCCCTATCCAAAACACTCAAAGCCCTTAAGATTACACTATGAATGCTGGTTAAGTTAGAAGGAACAAACCCCTATTTATAGAGTTCTAAACTTTTTCCTACAAGAAAAATGATTAGTCAATCCCAAACCTTTTCCTAAAAGAAAAACCTATTATGGTAAGAAATCAGGGCAAATAAAACTCAACAAATATCCCCCTTGATCTGAACTTCTGTCAAAATAAATTTGTCCACCTTCTTCACTTAATCTTCAACAATTTGCTTCCCTTCTCCATAATCTCCTTTGAAAAATTTATGTCTCAAACAGAGAGTCTCTCTGAAACCATTTCTCTAACAAAAATCTTCATTACTGTCAAAAAGGTTGCGGCTAGAATTACACCCGCCAAGATGAACACCTCTTTCTAACCTGGTTCAATTATCGATTATCAAACCACTGAACCTGACTCCATCATTGAATCTGGCTCTGATACCACTTTTTAGGATCAAAAAAAGCAAGTGTAACGCGGAAGCTAGCAAAGCTAACCTCGAAAGACTACAACTAAGAAGACAAACGAGTAATATACCAAAAGACACAAAAATTTAATGTGGTTCAGTCAATCGACCTACGTCCACAAAGGAGATGATAAATCCACTGTAAATTGAGAGTACAAAATCCAGAGAAACAACCTCAACCAATTCACTCGAAATACATGTGAGGTTCACACAAGTGATAACGTATCAAGCTTGTGACCATAAATTATCCCCTAACCAAAACTCTCATAGCCCTTAAGATTACATTTTGAATGCTGATTAAGTTAGAAGGAACAAGCTTTTATTTATAGAGTCCTAAACTTTTTTCTACTAGAAAAAGGATTAGTAAATCCAAAACTTCTTAAAAGGAAAACCTATATATGGTAAGAAATCAGGGCAAATAAAACCCAACAAATCTCCCCCTTGGCCTGAATTTCAGACAAAAATAATTTTTTCACCTTCTTCACTTAATTTTCAACAACTTACTTCTCCTCTCCAAATTCTCCTTCTCAAAATTTATGTCTCAACACAAATAGGTACCTCACCGAAACAATTTCTTCAACAAAAATCTTCATTACTGTAAAGGTTGCAGCTAGAACTAGACCCGTCAAGATGAACACCCGTCTTTCTAACCTGATTCAATTATTGATTATCGAACCACTAAACCTGACTCCATCATTGAATCTGGATTTGATACCACTTGTTAGGACCGAAATACACAAGTGTAAAATCTTCATTATGGTCAAGAATGTTGCAGCTAGAACTACACCTGTCTAGATGAACACCCATATATCTAACCTGATTCAGTATTCTATTATCGAACAACTGAACCTAACTCCATCATTAAATTTGGATTTGATACCACTTGTTATGATCGAAATAAGTAGGTGTAAATTCTTCATTACTCTTAAAAGGTTGCAGCTATAACTACACATGTCAAGATGAATACCCATCTTTCTGACCTGATTCAATCATCGATTATCGAATCACTGAACCTAACTTAATCATTGTTGACACCCAATTTTGAACTTCCACAATAGAAATTAATTCATGAGCTTCTTAAATTCTCAAACAACTTAAAATAATTAGTTTTGTGAATTTAGGAAAAACATAACGATTGCGTTATTTTGAATAATAATTTTTGCCATTTCTTAAAGTTTTTAGATAATATCTATATTTTACATAATTATGTATATAATTAGATATTTTATGATTATCCAAAAATCATCTCAAAATATTTTAAATTTAGTAAGTAGTCTTTTAAATTAGTTTTGTTTAAATCATAGTTATATCTATATCTATATCTATATATATATATATATATGTATATATATATATATTATTTTATTATTATTTTTTTTTGAATCACTAAGTTTACAATTAAATTAATTATTTTATTTTTTTGTTAAGATTAAGAAGCTTGCTAAATTAATTTATGTAAATTCATCCTATTAATCAATTACTTTGAACCATTCAAATAGAAATTTTAAAATTTTTGCATTTGTCCCACATTGCTTCCCACATCTTTTTTGGACCAAAAATTGGTCCTATATAAGCCTCTCTTCACTACACCAAAGAAATATATAGAGAGGAGACCAAAGAGTACCCAGAAATTTTCGGGAATTCTTGGTTCCATAGTTTAATATTTATAAAATATTTTTGCGGCTGTTTGAGTTTGGAGAGGTGGTGGAATCGTCTCCGTCAAACTCGTAGTCTCGGTTCGCTGCCCAGAATCAGGTAATTTCTTATTATTTATTTATTTGTTTATTTATTTATTTATTTATTATTTATTTATTTATTTATTTATTTTTTATTTTTTATTTATTTATTTATTTATTATTTATTTATTTATTTATTTATTTATTTATTATTTATTTATTTATTTATTTATTTATTTATTTATTTTTTATTTATTTACTTATTTATTTATTTATTTATTTATTTTATATATGCATATATGTATACATATATATAATTTGTCAATTACCCAATTTGCTAACTATTTGAATTTTAAGTTTAATTAGTATTAACGTTTAGTTGCTATTACTGTCATACTTCTATGTGTGTATTAATTTGCCATAGCAAATTGATTTCGTTTTACATCATGGTCTAAAATATTTATTTAGTTATTCATGCATCATTGTTATATTTAATTCTAAGATTATTACATATTTTGGATATTACTGCTTCTCTATTATGTGTACTTTTAGATAAAATTAACGGCATCATTGCCTTCTCTTATCCAATCTATTTATTTATTTACTCATTTTGGCTTTAGATATTAAGTTGCAATCTGCATAGGTACATTCATTACTTTGGAATCGTTTAATATTCTTTAAGATATGATTTAGAGATATTATTTTCAAGTGCTAATTTTTATTTTTGCTTTTCATTGCATGTAAAATTCGTCTGAGTTTCAACGTGAACTCTCACCCTCTCCTTTTCATTCCATGAGAAGAGCCGTAAAGGCTCAAAGTTCCTCTTCTCCAGTCAACCTATTAATCCGATGGAAGGGTCCCCGGATTTAAAGAATTGAAGAAAGTCGGAGAAGATGAATTAGAAGACCCGTTTTATATTTTGCATTTTTCGTATTGTATCTATTTTAAGGCATTAGCCCTTGTCGTCTTTTACTTTACTGTATTTATTTAGTATTAATTATTTGCTTAGTCTAGGACAGGTACGAAAGGAAATGGGTCAAAAACCCAAAACAGGTGGGTCCAAAAATCGGTCAAGGCGGACAGAGAACCCGATTTTGGACCCAATTCTCTTTCCCTCTCTCTCTTTATTTCTCTCTTTTACTTTATTTGCTTATTTGTTTGCATACTTGTCGTTAATTTTAAAAGTTAGAAAAATCCGAATCCCCGCGAATGTCGTAAATGTTTTTATCAACTCAAAATTAAAATAATTTTGCAAAATGAAATGACCTAAAAATAAGTTAGTATTTCAACTCTCTACTTCTAAATATTTTATTCAAGTCAAGATAAAAGCAAAGTTTTAGCCAAATTTGTTAGTTGCTGGAAAACCGTTTTAGACGGATGTTTTAGGTGCCTAACACCTTCCTAAAACATTAATTTGAATCCCCAAACCCTTTAAATGTTTTCAAGCAATTTTCTCTGTTAAGTTATTTGAAAGCAATAGTTTTCTTGATTTTTCTTCAAAAATTAAGTGGCGACTCTAAAAAACCAAAAACTCTTATAAAAGGTTAAATTTTCGATAAAACAGAAATGGCGACTCTGCTGGGGAATTTGGAGGATTCTAACCTTAAAACTAACATTATTTGGCTATTTGTGATAAATTGTTTAATTGTTTAGTTTATTTTTTGAATTGTTGCATTTTCATGGCATCTTTCCGCCAAACGGCAAATAGTATGCATTAGGAAAATGGAAGTTACGTGGCCTTCCACGGCTTTCTTCAGAAAATACACAAGAGTTTCATTTGGAAGTATCAAACGAATAGTTGGAATGCGGTCATCCGACGTCGTTTGATAGCTTCACCCCGTTGTTTGTCCGACTCGGGTAACCGTCAACTTGAAAACTATTCTAGTGAGCCTAAGATAGAGCAAAACCAAATCCAAATATAAGCATTGAACTAAGATGACCCAACGCCCAAGGCGTGTTGGGCCCATTAGAAAGACCACCTTGAGTCCAAAATGGTTTACGACCTAAACGGACGTTCATACTTATGTGTTTAAATTTGAAGGATGTATACGTTGTTTGAAAAATCAGTGTCCCATGGGATAAATAGTAGACTATAGTTAATTTTAGTAGAAGAAATAGTTTCACAAGCTACTAGTTCATCCAGAGACATTGACGCCCGCAGATGACAAGAAGTTCAGGAGCGAAGGTACTGTCATGGAAGCATAGTATAGGATTGAACCCCTGCGTGAGACTGATTATTTTGTATCCCGTTTCCCCCAATTATGTATCCCCATTTAAGTTTTATTAATAAATTTGTATAAATTTGGGTTTTGGGACAATGGGATATTTCAAATGACATATACATCCTTCAAATCGTTAGGCCTACCCTTGGCATAAAAGGGTCACATAGTTGTTTAGAACACGCAATAACTGTTTATGCGTTATAATTGTTTGTTTGATTATGTTGCTTCATTTGGATATGTTCTAGCCTACTGATTCTTGAAAAATATTTTCTAGAACTCCTTAAGCATAAATATCAAATCACTATCAAAAGTACGTCCAAATACTCCTCGAGTCTTTAGTCTCCCAATAAATTCGAACTTTATTTTTCAAAAAGTACTCTCTCATATCAAAAAAAAAAAAAAAGGATTCAAGAATGGGTCGAACTACGTAGGACCTGAATTCTCTTTTATGAGATACGTAGGCAGCCTTCCAAGGTTCGGTCCCCATTTTGAGAAAATTTTATCTTTCCCAACTCTTATACAGAATGTAGAGTTACATTTCAATAAAAAATCAGAAGTACGACAATTTACTTTGTCCCGACTGAAGTCGACATTTCTGACTCATTAGTCTTAAAATAATATAGACAAATTTCTGTCTATTTAGTCATATTTCTATATACGTGGGCTAATTTATCTTCAAATGAAGCGACCCTTATGTGTTTACAATAATGTGTGTGATATTTTGTGTTAATTATCATCGACACAGACTAACACATTTTGCCTTTGAGTTGTTTTTCTTTGTCAGGTATTTTGAACTGATCTGTGTTGATTAAGCTGGCAGATCATCCTTACTTCACTAGGTCAAAAGGTCCTGCAGATTCCTTCCCAAGGAAAAATTCTAACAAAGGAAAGACGATTATGGGAGATAATAGCGAGGAAGTAGGTCTTACTGATGTTGTGGTGGCTCAACCCACCATAGCGGACCAAAATGAGTTGATTCTGCAGTTGATGCAGCAAATTGCAGAAATGAGAATAGAAATGCAAAGGAGACAGGATCTACCTCCGCCGGGTTTTGCTGTTAATGCTGCAGATGGAAGGCCTCCTATCTACTTCCCTTCCTCTAACATGGATCCAGCTCAAGGCGTGCCGCTCGCTCAGAATTCCCCCGCTATAGACCCAACTACCCAAAATCCGCAATAAGCTTCAGCCTCTTATCAAACTCCACCACATCCTCAGAACCATCATTCTCAAACGCCCTCTCACCCTCAAAATACCCAACCTCAATCCGCTCCACCACCGCAAAACCAAAATCAAAATCCAAATCAAAACGCTTTTAATCCCCAAACATCCCACCACCACATAAATCAAAATACTAATCCTCAAACTTATCCACAAAATTACCAAGCTGCTCAAAATGCCCAGAGTCCTTCCATAGCTCCACCCTTGCCTAAAATAACCGCTTTCCAAATCCCTGTCCATGCTGAGCACGACGTGCACAATTCTGAGTTGGACCACTATGAGGAACAGGAAAGAGAGTGGAGGGCGAAGGAAGAAGCAAAAGTAGACATAAAAGAGGAGATTAAGAAGGCTATGAAAGAGCTTCAATGCGTCCCCGATACCGCCGGACTTAACTATGAAGATTTGTGCATTCACCCGAGTTTGGACCTTCCAGAAGGGTTCAAGATCCCGAAGTTTGACACCTTCGGAGGAGTAGGCAACCCTATGGCTCATCTTAGAGCTTACTGTGACCAGCTCGTGGGAGTTGGAAGGGACGAGGCTTTGCTGATGCGGCTTTTCAGCCGAAGCCTATGCAGAGAAGCTCTTGAATGGTTCACCTCGCATGAAACCCGACAATGGCCCAGCTGGAATGCTCTGGCAAAGGATTTCATCGAGCGATTTGCCTACAATGTAGGAATCGTTCCTGATCGTTACTCTTTGGAGAAAATGAAGCAGAAATCAACCGAGAGCTATAGAGAATTCGCTTATAGGTGGAGAAAAGAAGCGGCGAGAGTGAGACCGCTCATGTCTGAGAAAGAAATCGTTGAAGTGTTCGTGCGGGTGCAAGAGCCTGAATATTATGACAGAATCATGTTGCTCGTTGGAGCAAAGTTTGCCAAGATAGTCAAAATTGGTGAGATTATCGAGGACGGTTTAAAATCAGGGAAGATAGCCCGTGTAACCGCATCGCCCGGATCTTCAGGGTTGTTGAAAAAGAAGAGAGAAGACGTGGCTGCTGTTTTATATGAGGGCGAGAAAAATCCAAGAAGATCTTTGTACTCCCATTTCCAAGGTCGTTCTTGACCTTCTCAAAACTCTTACCAAGCTGGTCAGAAAAATAATTCTCCTCCAATATACCAAGATCCTCCTCCATTATACCAAAATCCTCCTCTAGTCTACCAAAGTTCACCTCCAATTTACCAAAATCCATCTCCCACATACCAAAACCATCCTCCACTTTACCAAGTTCTGTCTCCTCATTATCAAGGTGTTGCTCCCAACTGTGCTAACGTGCAGTCGAGTTACAAAGCACCCTCTCCCGTTTATCAAGTCCATGCTCTGCTATACCAAAATTCCTCTCCATATTACCAAGCTCCATTGCCAAACTACCAAACAAATCCATATCCCAGAAATCAAGCTCTCCGTCCGAACAACCGGGGTTATCAACAGATGCCTCCCCCACAAGGAAGTTATGATCCCCCTCGACCTCGGTTCGAGAAGAAACCTTTGAGAAATTTCACTGCGCTCGCAGAAAGCCGAACAAAGCTGTACGAGCGACTGGCTGCGGCCGGATATATCCACCCTGTGGGGCCCAAACCTGTGGATATCAATTCAAAATTCTATAGGCCGGATCAGATATGTGCTTATCATTCCAACAGTGTTGGGCATGATACTGAGGACTGTATCAACCTCAAGCACAAGATTCAGGATTTAATCGACCAAGAGGTGGTCTCTCTACAACCAGCTGCACCTAATGTCAATACCAACCCTTTGCCAAATCACGGAGGCGGCAATGTGAATATGATAGAGACAGACGACGATTGGTGTGTGATAAAGGTGATAACTCCAATAGTCCCTGACAACGTTGGGGAAGGAATCTGCGGCCTTTTTGAGGAGATCGATGTTGTTATTGAGGAAGAGGTCGAGCTAGCTGGTATCCATGATGCTAAACCAGGAGAGATGCTGCAGAATTGGACCTCCACGCCGATTCTGATTCCTCGAACTCCTTGGTAGAAGGGCATCGTTTAATGCATATTTAAATCGGTGATAGTCCGGAAGAGGCCCGAAACCCACCATTTTGCATTTTATTAATTGCTAGCGTTTTAAATTTCCCTCGTGATGTTTGAAAAAAGGCAATATGGCCTTTTGCCAAAGCCAAAGTTTGCATTATTTCCTATTTTGATTGAAACCCTCTTTTATCTAATTTATTTACTTATTCGCTATATTTTTACTTGTCTAAATTTGTCTATTTATGGTTTGAGTAATATAAGTTTTAAACCTGCCAATGTCATGTCATGTCACGAGCTGAATGAACAAAGTGACGCAGGTGATGACGAGGTGGATGATTACGAAGAAGAAAATAAAGTACCTGAATTTGTTGCTAAAGAATTTCTGCAGTTTGAAAATCAGCACAAACCGAATCTTGAGGAAACTGAAACTATAAATTTGGGAGACCAAGAATGTGTCAAAGAGGCCAAAATCAGCGTTCACTTGAATGAAACTCAGAGGAATGATCTAATTCCTTTACTCACCGAATACATTGATGTGTTCGTCTGGGAAGTCGGTGACATGCAAGGGTTGAGTACCGATGTCGTATCTCATAAACTACCGATTAATCCAGGGTTTGATCCGGTGAAGCAAAAAGTTTAGAAGTTCAAGCCCGAGTTGAGTCTAAAGATTAAAGAGGAGATTACCAAACAGATTGAGTCTCGATTAGTGGAGGTGACGCAATACCCGACTTGGTTGGCAAATGTTGTTCCAGTCACCCCATTTATCCCTTTTAATAGTGCTTTGTATTTGAACTACGTTCGACCTGAATTCTCAAGAATGAGATACGTAGGCGGCCTATGTCGGCCTCGGTCGATTTCTTTGTAACTTTCTTAACTTTATTAACCTTTGAGGGGGAACTACGTTGACCTGATTCCTGCTTCAACGGGATACGTAGGCGCCACAATGGCTCGGTCATATTCCCAGCAAGATTTCCATTTCTCTTTATAATGGAAACTGGGACAGAATTTTTGAGAGGATCTCAAAAATTCATTTGAAAATGGACTTCTTCAACAAGTCAACACTGAAATACCAAAATGCAACTGGTAGATTTTTGGGCGAATCTCAAAATTCCAAGATGATATTTTATGGAGAATCATGTTGAAATGTGCAACTGGGACAAATTTTTGAGATGATCTCAAGAATTCCACACAACCATGTCCGTTGTTAAAAGTCTTATACTATCGAGGCAAACTGGGACAGTGTTTTGAGGAGGGGCCTCAAAATTCCAGAATGAGCAACCTCAGAATTAATAAAGCAAGTTACTAGAGTTAAATATATTTCAGACTGAGACAGATCAAGACTGTCTTACAAAGGACGGGCGACCGTGTAAGCCAACCGCATGAAGGAGCGTGGAGACAAGATCAACACAAATCAGTCTTTCAAACTAAGAATTTTTCTTTGGATGCAGGAACATCGAAGTCACAAAAATGGCTATATAAAGACATCAAGAGTGTCAAAAAGCGTCAATTGCACCCATCGTGGCCTCATCAACAAGACTTAGAAAACCTTCCATCTCATTTTATCTCTATGTTGCCTCAAGAGATTTTTAAATAATTTTTTTATTTTGCAGGAATGTTGAAGACAAACGCTGACATATTATGTCAAAGTTTTAAGAAAACAATGTGTAAGAGGGTCGCTAGTGGCAAGTCATAATCAAAGTTACAGTTGGGCTCATTAAAGCCTAATCTCGATAAGCCAAGTGACTCAATTTCTTTACTTCATCATCGATACTAACGTTTGGTGTCGAGCTTTGCAGGTGATAGTATGAGTAAAGCCAGTATCGTATGTGAAATCGACAGATGATCAAAAGTGACACTAACTTAGAAGTGTTGCAAGGGAAAATCATCGAGTTCATCACATCACAAAGATGTTGGTGACCCGCAATATTTCCTTGATAGTCGAAGTTATCGAATTGTTACAAGTCTTTGTTAACAATTGGAAACGTCAACAACAAACTTAAATTTGTTGAGTTTGTCATGGAAGGCAAAAGTGTCTTTAATCTTCATGTGAATGAATTAAGTTATTCACCTCGATGATTCTGTCTTTAAAGAGAGAATCATAATCGCGACGTGCATATACGTCAATTTAGTTTTTAGTACGTTTGTCGTGTAGCAATTTAGGCATACATGTTTCTTAACGATGTCACAGTCAAAATTCCTACTTTGTTGGGTATCCACCCCATAAGTGGATTATGTGTTTTGATTGGCCAATCAAAGACTTTAACATATAGTTTTGTTGGGCGATCCACCCCATAAGTGGTTCATATATTTGTTTTTCCATTTTAGGTTCTTATTCTTGAATTATATTGGAATATTATCGAGTATCCACCTCGTTACAGTTGGAATATTATCGAGCATCCACCTCGTTACAGTTGGAATATTATCGAGCATCCACCTCGTTACAGTTGGAATATTATCGAGCATCCACCTCGTTACAGTTGGAATATTATCGAGCATCCACCTCGTTACAGTTGGAATATTATCGAGCATCCACCTCGTTACAGTTGGAATATTATCGAGCATCCACCTCGTTACAGTTGGAATATTATCGAGCATCCACCTCGTTACAGTTGGAATATTATCGAGCATCCACCTCGTTACAGTTGGAATATTATCGAGCATCCACCTCGTTACAGTTGGAATATTATCGAGCCATCCACCTCGTTACAGTTGGAATATTATCGAGCATCCACCTCGTTACAGTTGGAATATTATCGAGCATCCACCTCGTTACAGTTGGAATATTATCGAGCATCCACCTCGTTACAGTTGGAATATTATCGAGCATCCACCTCGTTACAGTTGGAATATTATCGAGCATCCACCTCGTTACAGTTGGAATATTATCGAGCATCCACCTCGTTACAGTTGGAATATTATCGAGCATCCACCTCGTTACAGTTGGAATATTATCGAGCATCCACCTCGTTACAGTTGGAATATTATCGAGCATCCACCTCGTTACAGTTGGAATATTATCGAGTGATCCACCTCGTTACAGATGGAATATTATCGAGCATCCACCTCGTTACAGTTGGAATATTATCGAGCATCCACCTCGTTACAGTTGGAATATTATCGAGCATCCACCTTGTTACAGTTGGAATATTATCGAGCCATCCACCTCGTTACAGTTGGAATATTATCGAGACATCCACCTCGTTACAGTTGGATAATTATTGAGCTAGCTTGCTTGTTGCAAAGATCACCAGAGTTTGCCATGCAAAAAACAAGCAATGATATCTCCGAATCCTCAACAAGTCAAGACTAAAGATATTTCGATATTTGCAACTGGGATAAAATTTTTGAGAGGATCTCAAAATTCCATGATTTGCTTAGCGACAGTTGAAAGATAAGCCGATACTGTTAACTGGGACAGAAATTTTGAGGATGGCCTCAAAATTTCAAACATGGATTTATCGACAAGTCTAGATTGGCTTTGAATACTCCCCATCGCATAATGAGATATACCTCCAAGCATTAGGCTCAGAGAAGTTTGCTAAGTCTGACGTGACATTACACTTGGCAGTGATCTTTTTATATTTCAAAAAATTTATTTTCTTAAAATTTTTCCTTTTATGTTTTCTTTGTTTTGGCGTAAAGAATTTTGTCTTATCTATCAATAGTTGGGAGATCAGGGAGATCAACCGGAGATAGCATGACAAGGAGCAGACAACTGAAGAAATCGGCACAGATCAGTTCATTTTAAAACTAACAATTTTTCTGTGGATGCAGGTTTATAGCTTTGCTTTGATATCAGCAAATTATTCCGATCGACGAATACGGAGAAGTAAAGGGAGGAGAAAGTTCTCCCAAAATTTAACGTAATTTTTTGTGGATGCAGGAATTATTTTATATTGCTTATATCGAAGATTTGGGAATGTGATTGGTTTATTTCATTCAATTCTCAAAAACATGAAGTCTATAATAAGCGACCATCTAATCTCAAAGATGAACCAAATAAAAACTCCGAAAAGGATAATTTACGGTTTTCGTCATTGACGGCATCTGCATCACATTATCAGACATAATAGTGTCGCTACCCGGAGGGGTCATTTGTTTTGTTGTCGATCAAGACAATACACTACCCGGAGGGGTCATTTATTTTATTGTTGATCAAGACAATACACTACCCGGAGGGGTCACTTATTTTGTCGATCAAGACAATACACTACCCGGATGGGTCATTTATTTTACTTTCGATCAAGACAATACACTACCCGGAGGGGTCATTTATTTTATTGTCGATCAAGACAATACACTACCCGGAGGGGTCACTTATTTTGTCGATCAAGACAATACACTACCCGGATGGGTCATTTATTTTATTGTCGATCAAGACAATACACTACCCGGAGGGGTCATTTATTTTATTGTCAATCAAGACAATACACTACCCGGAGGGGTCATTTATTTTATTGTCGATCAAGACAATACACTACCCGGAGGGGTCATTTATTTTATTGTCGATCAGGACAATACACTATCTGAAGAATTATTTTCAATTGAGACGATATGATTATCCAGAAAATCAATATGTTGCTCAACTTAAGCACTATTTTCAGTTGTCACCAATGATGACATCAAGAGCGATATTCATGTATCGATGAAGATCATGCATCGCGAGTTAATATTCATACATCGCAAGAAGATTTTATACCTTGCGGAATTTATGCATTGCGGGAAGATATTCATGTCCCGCAGAAGATCATGCATCGCGAGTCAATATTCATGCATTGCGGAAGATCATGCATCGCGAGTCAATATTCATGCATTGCGGAAGATCATGCATCGCGAGTTAATATTTATGCCTCACAAGTTAATCGCGAGAAGATATTCATGCCTCGCAGAAATTATACATCGCGAAAAGATTTCATACCTCGCTGAAATTTATGCATCGCAAGAGGATTTCATACCTCGCGGAATTTATGCATTGCGGGAAGATATTCATGCCCCGTAGAAGATCATGCATCGCAAGTCAATATTCATGCATTGCGGAAGATCATGCATCGCGAGTTAATATTTATGCATCACAAGTTAATCGCGAGAAGATATTCATGCCTCGCAGAAATTATACATCGCGAGAAGATTTCATACCTCGCTGAAATTTATGCATCGCAAGAGGATTTCATACCTTGCGGAATTTATGCATTGCGGGAAGATATTCATGCCCCGTAGAAGATCATGCATCGAGAGTCAATATTCATGCATTGCGGAAAATCATGCATCGCGAGTTAATATTCATACATCGAGGGAAGATACACATGCCCCGTAAGGAATCATGCACTGCCAGAAAGGGAATCATGCATCTGAAGAAAATATTCACTCATCGGCATCAACTGAATTATTTTATTAAACATCAAGAAGAACATCAAAGACGACATCAAGATAAATATCAGCGCACTGCAGCTGTTTTTATTTATTTCAACATCAAATGAAGAATACATTGAAGATCGCATACATAAGACATAAGCTCTATTTGCTTTACGTCAAACCGATTGAGTTGACGTCAAATGTCGAGGAGAACAATTAAGTGTCGACATGGTAAAAGACACTGTCTCCCTTTTTAATTGAGTTTTTATGCTGACGAGTTTTATCTCAGTGTTTGTCGAGAGCATCCGAAAGGATGAATTCTCCAAAAACAAACCACAGGTGCGGACAACATCAAAAGGATGCAGCACAACGTGGAACTTTTTCTTAGCAGCGAACTGGGATATGGTCCAAAGAGGAGTGTCAAACTCTTAGGACGCGAGCAGAGGAGCGACTTCCACCACAATCAAACCACACCCCTATCAGAAGGCATGTGGGTTTTTCTTTAGGTTTTGTTAGTTTCTGTCTCGCATTCGGAAATTTTGGTCTACCGGAAGCAAGTTTCTAATCTGAGTGACAATGCACCGAGAGCTTTGGAAATTATGTCCATGTGAGTTCTTAATTATGGGTCTGAAGTGCACCACATTCATGGCTAAGAGGTTACAAGCCTCCTTTTCATACTCGTTTAATTTTGTCACTCGTCCAGAGCCAAAGGTTATCTAGCATAATAGATTTCCTTTTCAACCGATTGAGTCGAACTACAAACAGCCTGATTCCTATGGTTTAAGGATATGTAGGCGGGCTCGATGTTGAAAACTCGGCTGTATTCTAACATTCCACTCGAATCTTATTTCCAAGCATCCCGATTCCCTCATAACTCGGTATCGAGATGACTTTTGATTTATTTCAAAATCGTGCGTTAAATCTAGCATATCGAACTACAAGTGACCTGAATTCTCATATAGTCTGAGACATGTAGGAAACACATTTTCAGGGTTCGGCCATAATTCCTAAAGCCCATACCAAAATTCCTTTTCCCCAAGATGAAGATGTGATCGTTCAAAATTGGATTCGTCAATTTCATTTGCCTCGAATTTCTTTCATCAATCCAAGTCAAACGAGGGACAGCTGTTGACACCCAATTTTGAACTTCCACAATAGAAATTAATTCATGAGCTTCTTAAATTCTCAAACAACTTAAAATAATTAGTTTTGTGAATTTAGGAAAAACATAACGATTGCGTTATTTTGAATAATAATTTTTGCCATTTCTTAAAGTTTTTAGATAATATCTATATTTTACATAATTATGTATATAATTAGATATTTTATGATTATCCAAAAATCATCTCAAAATATTTTAAATTTAGTAAGTAGTCTTTTAAATTAGTTTTGTTTAAATCATAGTTATATATATATATATATATATCTATATCTATATCTATATCTATATATATATGTATATATATATATATTATTTTATTATTATTTTTTTTTGAATCACTAAGTTTACAATTAAATTAATTATTTTATTTTTTTGTTAAGATTAAGAAGCTTGCTAAATTAATTTATGTAAATTCATCCTATTAATCAATTACTTTGAACCATTCAAATAGAAATTTTGAAATTTTTGCATTTGTCCCACATTGCTTCCCACATCTTTTTTGGACCAAAAATTGGTCCTATATAAGCCTCTCTTCACTACACCAAAGAAATATATAGGGAGGAGACCAAAGAGTACCCAGAAATTTTCGGGAATTCTTGGTTCCATAGTTTAATATTTATAAAATATTTTTGCGGCTGTTTGAGTTTGGAGAGGTGGTGGAATCGTCTCCGTCAAACTCGTAGTCTCGGTTCGCTGCCCAGAATCAGGTAATTTCTTATTATTTATTTATTTGTTTATTTATTTATTATTTATTTTTTATTTATTTATTATTTTTTATTTATTTATTTATTTATTATTTATTTATTTATTTATTTATTTATTTATTTATTTATTTATTTATTATTTATTTATTTATTTATTTATTTATTTTTTATTTATTTACTTATTTATTTATTTATTTATTTATTTATTTATTTTATATATGCATATATGTATACTTATATATAATTTGTCAATTACCCAATTTGCTAACTATTTGAATTTTAAGTTTAATTAGTATTAACGTTTAGTTGCTATTACTGTCATACTTCTATGTGTGTATTAATTTGCCGTAGCAAATTGATTTCGTTTTACATCATGGTCTAAAATATTTATTTAGTTATTCATGCATCATTGTTATATTTAATTCTAAGATTATTGCATATTTTGGATATTACTGCTTCTCTATTATGTGTACTTTTAGATAAAATTAACGGCATCATTGCCTTCTCTTATCCAATCTATTTATTTATTTACTCATTTTGGCTTTAGATGTTAAGTTGCAATCTGCATAGGTACATTCATTACTTTGGAATCGTTCAATATTCTTTAAGATATGATTTAGAGATATTATTTTCAAGTGCTAATTTTTATTTTTGCTTTTCATTGCATGTAAAATTCGTCTGAGTTTCAACGTGAACTCTCACCCTCTCCTTTTCATTCCATGAGAAGAGCCGTAAAGGCTCAAAGTTCCTCTTCTCCAGTCAACCTATTAATCCGATGGAAGGGTCCCCGGATTTAAAGAATTGAAGAAAGTCGGAGAAGATGAATTAGAAGACCCGTTTTATATTTTGCATTTTTCGTATTGTATCTATTTTAAGGCATTAGCCCTTGTCGTCTTTTACTTTACTGTATTTATTTAGTATTAATTATTTGCTTAGTCTAGGACAGGTACGAAAGGAAATGGGTCAAAAACCCAAAACAGGTGGGTCCAAAAATCGGTCAAGGCGGACAGAGAACCCGATTTTGGACCCAATTCTCTTTCCCTCTCTCTCTTTATTTCTCTCTTTTACTTTATTTGCTTATTTGTTTGCATACTTGTCGTTAATTTTAAAAGTTAGAAAAATCCAAATCCCCGCGAATGTCGTAAATGTTTTTATCAACTCAAAATTAAAATAATTTTGCAAAATGAAATGACCTAAAAATAAGTTAGTATTTCAACTCTCTACTTCTAAATATTTTATTCAAGTCAAGATAAAAGCAAAGTTTTAGCCAAATTTGTTAGTTGCTGGAAAACCGTTTTAGACGGATGTTTTAGGTGCCTAACACCTTCCTAAAACATTAATTTGAATCCCCAAACCCTTTAAATGTTTTCAAGCAATTTTCTCTGTTAAGTTATTTGAAAGCAATAGTTTTCTTAATTTTTCTTCAAAAATTAAGTGGCGACTCTAAAAAACCAAAAACTCTTACAAAAGGTTAAATTTTCGATAAAACAATCATTGAATCTGATTCTGATACCACTTGTTAGACCCGAAAATAATTAGGTATAACACGGAAGCTAGCAAAGCAAACTTCAAAAGACCATGAGTAAGAAGACAAACAAGAAATATACCAAAAAACACAAAGATTTAACGTGGTTCGGTCAATCGACCTACGTCCACAAAGGAGATGAGCAATCCACTATAAATATGAGAGTACTAAATATAGAGAGAAATAACCTCAATCAATTCACTTAAAATACAAGGCAGGTTCACATAAGTGATAACGTATCAAGCTTGTGTCCAACAAATTCTCCCCCTAACCAAAATTCTCAAAGTCTTAAGACTACACTATGAATGCTTGTTAAGTTAGAAGGAACAAGCCCCTATTTATAGAGTTCTAAATCTTTTCCTACAAGAAAAATGATTAGTCAATCCAAAATATTTACCTAAAAGGAAAACCTATTTATGGTACAAAATCAGGGCAAATAAAACTCAACAAATCTCCCCCTTGATCTGAACTTCTGACAAAATAAATTTGTTCACCTTCTTCACTTAATCTTCAACAATTTGCTTCTCTTCTCCATAGTCTCCTTTGAAAAATTTATCTCTCAACACAGAGAATCTCTTTGAAACAATTTCTCTAACAAAATCTTCATTATTGTCAAAAAGGCTGCGGCTAGAATTACACTCACCAAGATGAACACCTCTTTCTAACCTTGTTCAATTATCGATTATCAAACCACTGAACCGGACTCCATCATTGAATCTGGCTCTAATACCATTTGTTAGGACCAAAAATAAGCAGGTGTAACGTGAAATCTAGCAAAGCAAACCTCGAAAGACCACAAGTAAGAAGACAAACGAGAAATTATCAAAAGACACAAAGATTTACCGTGGTTCAGTCAATCGACCTACGTCGACAAAGGAGATGATCAATCCACTATAAATACGAGAGTACAAAATCTAGAGAGAAACAACCTCAACCGATTTACTTGGAATACATGGGAGGTTCATACAAGTGATAACGTATCAAGCTTGTGACCACAAATTCTCCCCTAACCAAAACTCTCAAAGACCTTATGATTACATTGTGAATGCTGATAAGTTAGAAGGAACAAGTCTTTATTTATAAACTCCTAAACTTTTTCCTACTAATAAAATGATGAGTCATTCCAAAACCTTTTTCTAAAAGAAAAACCTATTTATGGTAAGAAATCAGGGCAAATAAAACCAAAAAAATCAATAAATTTTTCCACCTTCTTCACTCAAGCTTCAACAACTTGCTTCTCCTCTCCATTATCTCCTTTGCAAAATTTATGTCTCAACTCAGAGAACTCTCTGAAATAATTTCTCCAACAAAAATCTTCATTACTGTCAAAAAGGTTGCAGCTAAAACTAGACCTATCAAGATGAACACCCATCTTTCTAACCTAATTCAATCATCGATTATCAAACCACTGAACCTGACTCCGTCATTGAATCTTGATTTGATACCACTTGTTAGGACAAAAATAAGCAGGTGTAAAATCTTCATTACTGACAAAAAGGTTGCAGCTAGAACTGCACCAGTCAAGATGAACACCCATCTTTCTATCCTGATTCAATTATCGATTATCAAATCACTGAACCTAACTCCATCATTGAATCTAAATCTGATACCACTTGTTAGGACCGAAATAAACAGGTATAAAATCTTCATTATTGTTAAAAAGATTGCACCTAGAACTACACCTATCAAGATGAACACCCATCTTTCTAACCTAATTCAATCATCGATTATCGAACCACTGAACCTAACTCCATCAGTAAATCTGGCTCTGATATCACTTGTCAGGATCGAAAATAAGCAGGTGTAACGTGGAAGCTAGCAAAATAATCATCGAAAGACCACGAGTAAGATGACAAATGAGAAATATACCAAAAGACACAAAAATTTAATGTGGTTCGATCAATCGACCTATATCCACAAAGGAGATGAGAAATCCACTATAGATATAAGAGTACAAAAGATAGAGAGAAATCACCTCAATCAATTCACTCAGAATACATGGGTGGTTCACACACGTGATAACATATCAAGCTTGTGTCCCACAAATCTCCCCCTAAGCAAAACTCTCAAAGCTCTTAAGACTATATTGTGAATGCTGATTAAGTTATAACGAACAAGCCTCTATTTATAGAGTTCTAAACTTTTTCCTACAAGAAAAAGGATTAGTCAATCGAAAACCTTTCCATAAAAGGAAAACCTATTTATGGCAAGAAATCAGGGCAAATAAAACTTAACATATACTACCATATTTAATCTTAGATGAGATCTTTATGAAATTTTTATTATTTTATAGTTGTACGTAACATCTCATAGCTAGGAAGAAGCTTAGAAGTTGAAATAGTCACTTTTTGAAAGAATTAAAATCTGGAAATTTTCTTATGTTGGGGAAAAAATGAGTTTTTGGTCAACTTCAAATAGCCATAACTCCTAGCTCAGGATGAGTTATAGGTAGTTTTTAATATGATTGGAAAAACCTTGGAGAGATCTTTTCAAAGCTGCTGAGTTTACGTAATTTTGATATTGTATGAGTGACTTATACTTGTTGGAATAAGGATAGTCCAATCTGGATTTTGGAAGGGCAAATTTATCATTTCCTTACCCAATTATTTTATTTTGTTTTGGATAATAAATTGGGGTCTAAACTGATCATATTCAGTTCACATTTTTAGAAAACAAGTTAGAGTTTTGACACAAGAGAAAAGAAGAGGAGAAAGCAGAAAAGGAAGCAAGAACGTTCAAGTTTGTCGAAGTTTGGCTCGTGCAATTCGTCGGGGGTGATCCATATTAAGGTATGTGAGATCTTTTCGTGCAGGGTTAGTTTACCCACACACCAACTTGTTTAATTCGGCAATTTTGAGTAGATTGAATGATGAAAAGTGAAGTTCTTGAAGAATAATTGTTGAATTCTTATTGGTTGAGATGTTTTGATTCATGTTTCCGAGTGGTTTATCGAGTCTAATCTATTTGGTATTGAGGGTATTAGTGATCCTAAGTGTTTGGGAAAAGGTAGTCCAATGAGGATTTGGGAAGGACAAATTTGTGTTTTCCTTACTCAATTATTTTATTTCGTTTTTGGGTAATAACTTGGTGTCTAAACTGATCCTATCCAGTTCAAAATTTTAGAAAACAAGTTATGGTTTTGAGAGAAGAGAAAAGACGAGGAGAAAATAGGAGAAAGGAGAAAAAGAAGTAAGAATGTTCAAGATTGTCGAAGTTCGGCTTGTGGAATTCGTCGGGGGTGATCCCTATTAAGGTATGTGAGATCTTTTTTGTTGGGTTAGTTTACCCACACACAAACATGTTTAATTCAGCGATTTCGAGTAGATTGAATGATGAAAAGTGAAGTTCTTGAAGAATAATTGTTGAATTCTTGTTTGTTGAGTTTGCATGCCTAGAGTTGATTTGATTCGTGTTTTCGGGTGGTTAATCGAGTCTAATCTATTGGGTACTGAGGGTATTTGTGATCCTAAGTGTTTGAGGAAAGAACCATTGAAGTTTAGAGGGATTACAGATGAAAAACGGAAAAGAAAAGTCGAAACGCATGTTCGTAGGGCCCTGGGGCGCCGCGCCTCCCATAGCCCCACAGGACAGTCTCTGTCCGTAGGGCCTTGGGGTGGCGCACCAGCCAGAGCGCCCCAACTTGGCCTCTAAAGTTTGGGGTCTGGCGCCCCACGCCTCTCAGAGCGCCAAGGACGCCTGGACACCCCATTCATTCCCCACCTTTTCGTACTAGTTCCTAAGTGAAGTACCCACATTTCCTAGTTGATTCCAACACTCTAAGGTACATCTAAACATCATCAAATCATCCATAAACATGATATAATGAACCTTGAATCCATAATCCAATTCAAGGAAAGTTAAGATCAAAGTCAAAGAAGTTAAGAGTCAAGTCTAAAATTTAAGAAGCAAGTTAAGGTAAGGTTCTTAAGAGTTCTAAAGGGTCTTTAACATCGTTTTAACTTTGTTTCAAGAATCAAGTTTCAAGTTAAGAAAATAATGAAGAGTTGAAGTTCTTCCTTCAAAGAAATATAAGGGAACTAAGTATTTTTCGAAAAGTTATTTCAAGACTCAAGTTTCAAGTTAAGAAAAGAGGAAAGAGTTGAAGTTCTTCCTTCAAAGAAATATAAGGTAACTAAGTATTTCCCGAAGAGTTGTTTCAAGACTAAAGTTTCAAGATAAGTAAAGTGTAAAGAGTAAAGAGTTAAGTTGAAGTTCTTTTCTTCAAAAGTATAAGGGGACTAAGTATCCCCAAAAGAATTTAAAATGTTTTCACATTTAAACAAGTAAGGAAACTAAGTTTTCCAAAGAGCCTTCGAGCTAGTTTTCAGAAGAGAGTTACAGCTTTATAAGGCAAAGCAAAAAGGAAAACTGAGATTTCCAAGATAGACTTTGATCTAAGGTTTTTAGAACATATCTCAAATCATAGGAAAAGTTGTCTTAAAAACATACAAGATAAGTATATTATTGGGATCAGTATTGAGCACCGATGTGAGGATGCGAGTTTCATATTAACTCAAATCTCCATGAATACCATGTAGCCATCATGGGTAAAAAAGGGTCATACTTTTTAGATGAATCCTTTTCACAATTTACTAGTGGATCCATTAGGCTAATAAGGTCCTATACTCTGGCAAGGTTAGGATGGTCCTTCGCAGCGTGAGTTAAAACATTGTATCATCACTATAACTATTAAGTGATGGTTGTCGGTTAGAAAAACTTCCACAACAGTAATTACATGGTTCCTCAAGAGGTTCTGCTTAGTATGAATGGGGGTATTGGACTTCATTCATGCATTGCACAAGTAGACTTTGAGAGGAAGCATGATATGTCTTTTATTAAGATTATGAGTTTACATCAGTTATTTTGTATTTTACATACATCTCAGAGTTAATTGTATCTTTGCATACACAAAGTTGAAAACCATGTTTTAAATATTTTTTCTTTATATTGAACATGCCTTTAAACTGTTATATAATGAAATGAGTTAGCTATATTGAGTTATGTTATTGATGAGTTGACTAGAGCCAAGGTAAGTGTTCCTTCTTACTCCTTTTCAAGTTTAAGTTATTGTTTAGAATTCCAACTCGCATACTCATACATTCAATATACTAATGTCAGTTAGCCAGCATCATATCATGATGTACACGCAGGCATCTAGGATCTTCATTTGGCGCACGTTGATCCAGTGAGCAGCTTAGAGTCACTTGGCGAGCCTCCCTTCATTCCGGAGGATATCTTTACCACTCAGTTATTTTCTTTAAGTTTTTAGTTGTTAGGATGATTGGGGGTCTTCTCCCAACATCCATATTTACTTTAGAGGCTTCATAGACAGATAACATTAGTCTTTTGTCTTATTCATTTCAGTTGTGCATGTTAAAACTTAAGTTGTCGTTTTGGCTAAGTTAATACTTTAATGTTATTCCTTTTGAGTTATTTCTCTTATGTTTAAGTCTTCCGCTGAGTTAAGAATGTCAGGCCAAGGGTTTTCTTGGGGCCAGCAATGGTCTTCGAATGCCGGCCACGTCAAGGGTGTAGGCTCGAGGCGTGACAAAATTAGTATCAAAGCACAGAGTTTAAGAGTCATAGGGAGTCTATGAAGCTGTATATGTAGAGTACTAGTTATCGGTGCGAAGCGCTCCACATCTCTAAGTAGGAGGCTGCAACATTAGAATTTCTTCACTTCTTTCATACTCATTTCGTACGTTAGAGTTTTATATCTAAAAAGTTTCCTTCTCATTCGTGCCTACACGTGCTTTTGGAGAATTGTTCCTCTACGAAGAGCAGTCAGAGGTCGTCCAGTTAGAAGGAACATTAGAGATAAGAGTTTCCAAATGCACCTGAAGTGCAACCTCAAGGAGAAATTACCCATGCTGAATTCCGTGAGACTATCCGGATGTTATGTCAAGTTGTGACTCATCAATTTGGAAGAGAGGTAATCGACATGGATTGGCTGATACCTCAAGGATTCGTGACTTTTTAGGGATGAATCCACCAAGCTTCACAGGTTCAAGTGTCACAGAGGACCAAAGAACTTTGTTGAAGTACTTCAGAATTTTTTTGACATATTTTATGTTGTTGATGCTCAGAGGGTGGAACTAGTTGCATACCAACTAATGGGTATCGCTAGAGTCTAGTCCGACCAATGAAAAAGGAATAAGGCTGAGGATGCACCAATAGTGAGTTGGGCTGTGTTTGAGAATGCTCTCATGGGACGTTTCATTCCCCATGGGGTGTGAGAGGCAAACATTAGAGAGTTCTAACCCTTAATTCAGAGTCTATGAGTGTTCATGAGTACAGTCTGAAGTTTGCTCAACTTTTCCGCTATGCTCCGGAGATGGTTGTTGAGATGAAGAGCAAGATTAGTTTATTTGTTACTGGATTGTCTCGTCAGCCAAGAAAGAAAGTCAAGGCAACAATGTTGATAGGGGATATGAACATAGCAAGGCTAATGATCCATGTGCAACAGTTGAGTAGGATATGCTAAAGGATAGAGAAGGGTTTAAGAATCAAAGGTCTAAGACATCAGGAAACGAGTTCAGGCAGCAAAAGAGTAGTATGAATTCTTTCTTCCAACAGAAACAAAAGGGACCTACTCCACCATATGCTAGTGCCCTTGCACCCAGAAACAAAGGTGAGCATAATGGTCAAAGTTCACAACCCTTTAGAGCTAAACGCGCCAAGTCTCATGGTAGTGAAGCACAATGAGGTAACTGGACTCCTGCATGTGCTAGGTATGGTAGAACCCACCCAGCAAAGTGTCATCAGGGCCAGAAAGGTTGCTTCAAGTGTGGACGAGAAGTTCACTTCATGAAAGAGCGTCCAAAGAACATGTAAGGAAATGGTACCGGTCGAGGAACAAATCGCCTATGTGCTATCAACGATCACCAGGAAAAAGAGGATTCGCCAGATGTCAACACTGGTATGATTCAAGTCTTTGACTTTACTGTTTATGCTTTGCTAGACCTAGGAGTGAGTTTATCTTTTATAACTTCATATGTTGCTATGAATTTTTATGTTATTCCTGAGCAACTTACTGAACCATTCAGTGTTTCCACACTTATTGGTGAGTCCATTAGAGTAGAGGGAGTCTATCGTGATTTTCCCATTTTCGTCAATCACAAGAGTACCATGGCTGATTTAAATGAGTTATACATGGTAGAGTTTGATGTCATTCTTGGTATGGACTGAGTTCATGTCTATTATGCATCAATAGATTTCAGCACTCGAGTAGTCAAGTTTTAGTTTCCATTGAACCAGTTTTAGAGTGGAAAAGCAGTTCAGCAGTGCCTATAAGTCGTTCAATTTTGTACCTTAAGGGAAAGAAGTTAGTTTCCAAGGGGCGTGTCTATCTCTTAGTCCGTAATGACTCAAGTGTTGAGATACCTCTTATTCAATCAGTTTCACATTCAGTAATAATGAGTTCTAGAAGTCTTTCCTGATTATCTACCCGGAGTCCCTCTTGAGAGAGAAATAGACTTCGGCATAGACATCATTCCAGATACTCATCCTATCTCTATTCCGCCATATAGAATGGAACCAGTAGAGTTGAAAGAGAAGTTGAAGGATCTTCTAGAGAAGGGTTTTATTTGACCAAATTAACTTAGGAGACAGTTAAATGTCAATGGTTTGAAACTTGTGAGAAAATCTTTCAGGAATTGAAAAAGAAGTTGACTACTGCTAGTCTTCACTTTACCGAAAAGTACTCAAGTTTCTGTGGTGTTTTGTGATGCATCTAGAGTCGGTTTGGGTTGTGCGTTAATATAGAATGCCAAGGTTATAGCTTATGCCTCTAGAAATTTTAAACTTCATGAGAAAAAAAATTACCCAACTCATGACTTAGAGTTGGTTGTTGTAGTATTTGCTTCGAAAGATGACATCATTATCTTTATGGTGTTCACTGATCACAAGAGTTTTTGGCATGTGTGTAGTTAGAAAGAACAATCTCAGACAAAAAAGGTTGTCTATGGGTAGTACCACCCATTTTGAGGAATATAAGAAAGAGTTAGCAAAGGAGGTGCATTGACTTGCACGATTAGGAGTTTGTTTAATGAATTACATAGAAGGAAGAGTAGTGGTGATGTATGGCTGTAAATCATCAATAGTGTCAGAAGTAAGAGGCAAGCAAGCCCAAGACCCTATCTGGCTTGAATTAAAGGCAAGTGTTCATAAGCAAAAAAAGTGATGGCTTTTGAACAAGGGGGAGATGGTGTATTGAGATATCAAGGTAGGTTGTGTATATCAATGGTAGATGATTGAATTAATTTAAAGTTTCACCCATGACAGGTATTATGAGATTTGGTAAGAAGGAAAATCAATTTGTGGAGAAGCTACTTGAGAAACTAAAGAGGATAGGAATAAGAGATACCCACATCTGTTCGAATCCGGAGAAGTTCCAAATTGATGTACTAATCCTTTTCTCGGCATTGATATTAAGTTGGCATGTTGTGTTTATATTTTGATGTTGGGTGTATAAGTTGAATGTAAGATGTTACACCATAAGCCTAGTACGAAATAATCTCATTCGAGGATCAATGTTTCCAAGGAGGACATATTGTAACATCTCGCAAATTGACATAGCTAGGAAGAAGCTTAGAAGTTGAAATAGCCACTTTTGGAAAGAATTAAAATCTGGAAATTTTCTTAATTTGGGAAAAAGTGAATTTTTGGTCAACTTCAAACGACCATAACTCCTAGCTCAGAATGAGTTATAGGTAGTTCTTGATATGGTTGGAAATCCCTTTGAGAGATATTTCTAAAGACACCAAGTTTGCGTGATTTTTATGCCTTTTGGAAGTTGGGTTGTTGGAATAAGGATAGTCCAATCAGGATTTTAGGAAGGGCAAATTTGTCTTTTCCTTAACCCAATTATTTTATTTCATTTTTGGGTAATAAATTGGTGTCTAAACTGATCCTATCCAGTTCAAAATTTTAGAAAACAAGTTAGGGTTTTGAGAGAAGAGAAAAGACGAGGAGAAAATAGGAGAAAGGAGAAAATGAAGCAAGAACGTTCAAGATCGTCGAAGTTCGTCTTGTGAAATTCGTCGGGGGTGACCCCTATTAAGGTATGTGAGATCTTTTGTGTTGGGTTAGTTCACCCACACACCAACTTGTTTAATTCAGCGATTTTGAGTAGATTGAATGATGAAAAGTGAAGTTCTTCAAGAATAATTGTTGAATTCTTATTTGTTGAGTTTTTGCATGCCTAGAGTTGATTTGATTCGTGTTTTCGGGTGGTTTATCGAGTTTAATCTATTGGGTATTGAGGGTATTAGTGATCCTAAGTGTTTGAGGTAAGAACCATTGAAGTTTAGAAGGATTACAAATGAAAAACGGAGAAGAAAAGTCTAAACGCACGTCCGTAGGGCCCTTGGGCGCCGCGCCTCCCATAGCCCCACAGGACAGTCTCTGTCTGTGGGACCTTGGGGTGGCGCGCCAGCCAGAGCGCCTCAACTTGGCCTCTAAAGTTTGGGGTCTGGCGCCCCACGCCTCTCAGAGCGCCAAGGACGCCTGGACACCCATTCATTCCCCACCTTTTCGTACTAGTTCCTAAGTGAAGTACCCACATTTCCTAGTTGATTCCAACACTCTAAGGTACATCTAAATATCATCAAATCATCCATAAACATGAGATAATGAACCTTGAATCCATAATCCAATTCAAGGAAAGTTAAGATCAAAGTCAAAGAAGTTAAGAGTCAAGTCTAAAAGTTAAGAAGCAAGTGAAGGTAAGATTCTTAAGAGTTCTCAAGGGTCTTTAACAACGTCTTAACTTTGTTTCAAGACTCAAGTTTCAAGTTAAGAAAAGAGTAAAGAGTTGAAGTTCTTCCTTCAAAGAAATATAAGGGAACTAAGTATTTCCCGAAGAGTTGTTTCAAGACTCAAGTTTCAAGTTAAGAAAAGAGTAAAGAGTTGAAGTTCTTTCTTCAAATAAATATAAGGGAACTAAGTATTTCCTGAAGAGTTGTTTCAAGACTAAAGTTTCAAGCTAAGTAAAGAGTAAAGAGTAAAGAGTAAAGAGTAAAGAGTAAAGAGTAAAGAGTTAAGTTGATGTTCTTTTCTTCAAAAGTATAGGGGGACTAAGTATCCCCAAAGAGATTTAAAATGTTTTCACATATAAACAAGTAAGAAAACTAAGTTTTTCAAAGAGCATTCGGGCTAGTTTTCAGAAAAGAGTTATAGCTTTATAAAACGAAGCAAGCAGAGAAACTGAGATTTCCCATATAGCCTTTGAGCTAAGTTTTTGTGCACTGATCTCAAATCACAGGAAAAGTTGTTTTTAAAACATACAAGATAAGTCATTTTTCTTGCCTATAAATACCCCAAAACTTTCATTCTTTTAACTCCCAAAAAAATCATCTTTTATTCTCTCAACTCTGTACTCTCTACTCTCTAATCTCTTATTCTCGTTGGAATTATGAATTTGGTCTTGAAAATTGGATTTGGAGCTTCAAAATTCAACTTTTAACTTTCAATTTTTGGCTTTCAGTCATACACGTCTACTTTTTTAAGTAGACGTTTGGTACATTCGTTCCAACTTCCATCTCACTTTTTTTCATTTAGTTATTTATTTATTTTGCGAGTAATTATTTGTTTGTATTACATTTTCGTATTATATATAATTTACTCACTTTTCATATTTGAATATGAATTTCGATAAAAAAAATTGTTGAAAAAGGTAAAAAAAAAAAACATAGTTGAGTCGATTAATAGTTTGTTAAACTTTAAATCCACCACAAATAAAAAAATCGGCAGTTCTTCTAAATCTAAAACTAAAAGATTTAGTGTATTAAGAATGAATACAGATGATTATACGCATGTTAATGATACTGTTTTTGATATTAATAGTAATTATGGATTAGATCTTTATCATGAACATTTACAAAGAAGGTTTGGTAATTTTGATGAGGAATTGCCTAAAGATGATGAACATGCTTATGTTAATGATTATATTGATACGCCTACTTTTGATGATGATGAAACAGAGCCACCTACGGCTACTAGTACTCCTAGTCCCTCTCCCAGTCCCGCTTCTCGTCCGCTCCCTTTCGTTGTCCTGCTCTCGTTCCCCCGTACATCCTAGGTCTAAGGTAGAACCTGCTAAAAATCAGTTGTGTGGCAATTTATGACACAAAATGAAGATAATAAAACACAAGTTATTTGTAATAAATGTAAACATAGATTGAATCATAAAACTGTAGGAAAACAAGGTGGGACGGGACATTTGAGTAATCATTTAATGTCATGTTGTAAAAATAAATTTTCGCATGCTAAAACGGTAGCCAAAGCTAAAAAGAATGGTACCCCTTTCTTCAAATCGTAGGAGTAGGTGACTCTAATATTGGTCCAAACGCAATTAAATCATTCTAATGTTTCTTGCTCTAGTTTACCACAATTATATAGTATCATATAGTAGAGAAAAAGATCTTGAAGAATTAGCTAAAATGATTGTTGTTATGGGTTTGCCATTTAGTTCTGCTGAAAATCTCGGATTTATTCATTATATTCAAATTGTGTATAATCCACATTTTAAAGGTTTTGCTAGAAATACAATTTAAAAAGTTGTATTTGATTATCAAGTTTAACATTTTAAATATTTTCGTTGTTTATTTTATTATAATAATTGTAAAATAACTATTACTTCTTATATGGGCCGTAGTGTAAACGGTAATGATTATTTACTTGTTACTACACATTGGATTGATGAAAATTGGAGTATGCAAAAAAAAAATAGATTATAAATGTTGTGAAATGCATAAAATCGGTAGTTATATAGCTCAAACAATTGTAGATGTTTTACAAAACTATGGAATTTGTGATAAAATAAGTGGTGTCACCTTAGATAATGCTTCAAATAATACAGTTGTTGTTGACATGCTAAAACCATCTCTTTGCCCTATTTATGATGATGATTTTCATATTAGGTGTGCTGCACACATATATAATTTGATTGTTAGAGATTGTATAGCAATGTATGATGATGGTTGCATGAAAGTTGAAAGTGCATGTCATTTTATATTTAAATATCAAGTTAAGTCTAGACGTAGAGAATTTCAAAACCGTTGTTGTGAATATAATCTTCCAACCAGAAAAATTTCAAAATCAGTGTCTACTAGATGAAATTCTTTATACGAAATGCTTGAAATCACTTATGAATATAGAAAATTTTTACAAATGGTTTGGAATGCTCATAATTTAAATATGACATATAGACTTGATGATAGTGATTAGAATGACGTAAAATAACTCATAAAATTCTTAAAAGTTTTTTATGTACTACAAGAAAAATATCTACACTTTATTATCCAACCATTTGCTCTGTTTTACCTAATATTTGTGCGATTTCTACTAAATTTTATAAAGTTAAAAATCAACCAAGATTTGAACAATCTATTAACAAAATGGATTGAAAAATTTTAAAAATATTTTATTCCCATTTCTCAAATTTATTTAACCGTGTGTTTGTTAAACCTATATTACAAAGATGTAGGTGCATCTAGAATGGTTGAAAAAATAAATTTAAATATGGTATTCAGAGTGAAGATATTGAAACACCTAGTTGTCAAGATGTTAAAGATAGTATAAAAATTGAAGTTAGAAAATTGTATGACTTATATAATTCTAATATAAATAATATTAAGTAATGAAGAACCTCAAAGTTCTAGGAGTAGATTTAATGAAGGTGATATTGATGATATGTTAGATTTTTATCTTGAAATTTTTCATAATAATAGAAATGATTTTGATGCATAAGTTAATTAAAATACAGAACCTACTGATGATATTCTAGAATGGTGGAGCAATCGCGGCAAAGGATTTCCAAAACTTCAACCGGTGACTCGAGATGTGTTTGTTATTTTAGCATCTTCAGTAGCTTCAGAAGACGCTTTTAGTGTAGCATGACTTCAAAATTGGAGAGCAGACATTCATTAGCAGCAGATAACTTGGAGGTATCAGTATTATTTAGAGATTGAATTAATGCCGAGAGAAGTAATTTTGGTCGTGAACCACTACCGATCAAATTTGAAAATGACGTTGACGAAATAATGCAAATAGTGACGACAATGTTGAAGCAATGGAGTATTTATCTAATCAACCAATTTCCGGTCATGTTACTAGAGAAATGTTACATGATTTAAGAAAAAATATTTATGGTAACACGAACTATTAAATTTAAATCTCTAATTGTCTATTAGTATGAGTATGATAATTCGAGGTCTAACTCAAACAGAACTCTTCCTAGAAGGTGGCCTTGTAGATTAGATCTTTTAACACTATACTAATATTTTTGTAGATCAAATTGTACTATTCAATTAATATTAATAAAAGTATAGCCTATTCGCCTTAATTTTTTTTCTTTTGTCTTAAATTTAATTTTTAAAGTGTTAAATTTAAACTTTTATAATTATAGTTTGAAAGTTTGAATTTAAATTTTTAAACTTTTAAAGTTAAAAATTTAAACTTTTATACTTTTAAACTTTAAAGTTTAAAAGTTTGTAAAATTCAAACTTTCAAACTATAAATATAAAATTTTAAATTTAAATTCAAAATTCAAGCTACAAATATAAAATTTGTAATTTAAATTCAAACTTTCAAACTATAAATATAAAATTTTAAATTTAAATTCGAACTTTCAAACTATAATTATAAAATTTTAAATTTCACACTTTAAAAGTTTGAAAGTATAAATTTTTAACTTTAAAATAATAAAAGTTTTAATAATTAATTGTTTTTAATATTATTTTTTTTAAAAAAAAAGTAGTCGTTACTCCCGCTAAACCGGTCCGGTCCGGTCCGATCCCGATTTGTCAGCGGACCAGGATGGGTACTGCTTCAAGTATCCGGAACTATCGGTGCCTGTCCGTCCCAGTTCCGGAACGCTACCGGCTTGTGGTGCCCGGTTCCGGTCAGTCCCGGTTCCGGTACCGTTGCCGGCCTTAGATCTGGGTATGCACAAAAAAATTGCAGAAGATCAATGATGTTAGTGAATTAATTGGAGGTCATAGATCAACTGTATACAGTAAAGTAAGACTTCTTACGCTAAAGACTCTTTAACAGTATGAATTATCAGCTATATACACTTAACAAATTGAAACCACCAATTCCACAAACTCGAACTAAAGATTAAAGTAAAGAATACAAAAAAATGCATTACAAATGGACTAGGTTGTACAGAGTAGTCCGTTAACACCCTACCTGAAACAAATGCCAGAAAAATGTTTGCAGACAGATCTGCTCTGCATATGGCGATGAGTTTCCGACATACCAAAGAAAACCATCCGATGTGGGGTGCATAAAACAAGCGTCATGATGATCAATCATCCAATCAATCAACAGCCTTTGCACACTTGGGCACCTGTCGCCCAGCATAAGAATGCCATCAGGTAAAGTGTGAGAATCACTTTATTGTTCATGTTTCTATTTATTATCATGAATCATGAGGGCCTTGGATCAGCACAGTAATACGCTTAGAACTGTCTGCGCGCATGGTATCTCCTTTAGATCCAATCTGGGATAAAAAGTCATTTTGAAGATACCTTAAAACTCTTAGCTACCCTGAGTATTCGGAGAAAAACCATGCAGAGTGTGCAGGCTGATGAAACTAAGAGAGAATCAGCTAGTTTTAAGGAAAAAAGCCACCCTACCTCATTTGGTAAATCAAGGGAAAACCATCGCAGTAGAACTCCAAGGTGAACTACAGCAGGAATTAGCTTGAAAAGTAAAGGTGTTGTAACCTGCAGAAACACTTTGGAGTTAGCACAAATTAATTACTATAAAATATAACAGTCAATTCTAATTGATGTAGAAAACACCCCCACCAAAAAAGAAAATAGATTGGCCCATGTAACATTATAATTTCTCTTCACCAATTATTAGTTCAGGTTGCATGAGGTTCATCAGTGCTATTTTGAGGCTAGCTGATAATATCTTGACCAGGCACATTCAAAGATAATAACCAGCAGTAACTTGATGATAGGGAGACTTCCAGAATGTACTAAGAAATAAAACATGCTAAGAAATTTGGGCTACTTTTGCAGACCATTCATATGCAGAAAATGGGATGTTGAGACCCCGGCCTGAGCTAGCTTGGTTGAGCCCTTTTAGATATACAACCTTTTTTTTGAGGATAGTTACACTAATCTATATATTCACAGGTAAACTACATCCAAAATATGTAGTTCCCCTTCAGAAGGTATTACAGACAATCATATTACCGTCTATCCCCTCTACTTCTTACAAATAATCTAAAACATCCAAGATATCTTCTGCTTGGACTAAAATTTTCTGTTTACACCAAAAATAAAATAACGCTAGACAATTCATCTTGATGCTCTGAAGTCCATTCTGCTTGTCTACAAAACACCTCTGATTTCTCTCTTTCCATACGGTCTATCATATGCATGTTGGGACAATCTTCCATCTCTCCTCCTTTGTTGCTGCATTACCATCACTATTCCAACTGTTGAGGACTCCTCTAATGTTTCCTGGCTTTACCCAATTATTTTCCTCAAGCTGATGAACATCCTCCAAAGTTATGTCCATTTGCGGTGCAAGAGAGATAGCTAATCGTCTCCACTTGTTCCCCACATAAGAAACATCTTGAACATCGTTGAAATTTCCTTTTGTTCAAATTATCATGTTAGCCACTAGCCATATGAAGCAGTTAACTTTGTATGGGATCTTGGTTTTCCATATCATCTTCCTCCCCATGATTTGATCTATTCAATTGTCTATATGCTGAGTTGACAGAGAAAATATCTTTCCTCTCTTCTTCCACACTATGGTATCCCTTTCTTCAGATAGATTGTTGAATATTGTTGAAGCTGGCCATAATGGCGTAAAAAGTTGCTTCTCTTTCCACTTCCCAATCATTCAAGTTTCTCCTCAAGTTTAGGTTCCACCTTGTCCGGTCAACATCTCTGCAACTGTGGCCTGTTGAAGAATACAAAGGTTGTGGAGAACTGGAAATTGATGTTGTGATGGTGCACCCCCTATTCAGTTATCATTCCAAAAAGAAATTTTTTGTCCATTACCTACTTTGTAGTTAATTCTTCTCTTCAACAGAGGCCATAAACTTCTGATAGCTTCTCCCATAGATGTTATCATTTGTTCCAAATTTCCACAGCCATTTCATCATTAGACTTTGATTTTGTGCTTTCATATTTCTCATTCCAACTCATCATGCTTTCTTTCTTACTGCTTTCTTTCCCACTGGCAATTCCTCCCATTTAACTTGGTGGAATTTGTTTTTGTCTTCAGTGCCTTGCCAAAAGAAATCTCTTCTAATTTTTCAATTCTTGTTATCACATTTATTGGTGTTGGGAAGATACACATAATGTATGCAGACAGTGCATCTAATACAATGTTTGCCAAGGTGAGAATTCCTCCTCTAGAATGGTATTGACTCTTCCACACAACTTCTTCTCACATTTCTCCAGTACACCATTTTTTATTGGTATGGAATTTGCCTTTTGCCCCAAAAGGCATAACCAAATATGTAGTTGGTAGGTTCCCCACCGTCCCTCCTAGCTTTGTGGCATAGCTTTCCAGTTCCATAACTTCATTTTTGGGATAGATGAAGTTTTTCTTCCAACTAATATGCAAACCTGATACAACTTCAAAGATAATGAAGATAGCCCTTAGAATCAAAATATGTACTTCCACTGCATCACAGAAAACTAGGGTATCATCTGTTAGAACAAAAAGACTCAAGAAACTGATTTGAAAAATAAAATTAGAGTGAACTTATGAAATTCCTTGTGTATATTAATCTACAGAAAGTCTGAATTTATACAAAGAAAAAACATAAACATTAAAACTAATTAAGAACATGTGCCACTAACTACCATAAAAGGGGTCACTAACAGCCATAAATGGGGCCACTAACTTCAGAAAGTTGAGTAACTAAAGTTGACTAAGTCTAGCTAGAAAATAGGAAGCACTAAACCGAAATAAGTAAAAACAGTAAAAATAATAATAAGCTGGAAAAAATTCCAATTGTCTAACACTCCTCCTTGGCATTTTTGTGGCAAACACCAATTCTTTGCCTCAGATCTTCAAACCTTTCCTTTGGCAATGACTTGGTGAACATGTCAGCTAGCTGGTTCTCAGATGAACAATGAACAAGCAACACTTCATTAGATTGTTGGACTTCTCTAATAAAATGAAACTTGATCTGGATATGCTTAGTTCGACCATGAAACACTGGATTTTTTGAGATTGAAACTGTTGAACTGTTGTCACACATGATCTTGGTAGCTTCTGTTTGTTCATGGCCTAAGTCCTTCATCATCTTCCTTAGCCAAATAGCTTGATTCACAGCAGATACAGCAGCTATGTACTCAGTTTCCGCTGTTGATTGAGTTGTTCTTGTTTTTTAGAGCTCCAACTAAAACAACTTGTCCCCAAACAGAAAAAATATACAGAGGTGATTCTGGAATCATCAACTCCACCACCCCAATCCCTATCAGAGTACCCGATCAGGTTCATAGTTACTTTGGCAGATGTTGGGAAAAAAATTCCAAACTTGCTGATTCCTTTAATATACCTTAACACTCTTTTAGCCGTTGTGAGGTGTGTGTCTCTAGGCGAATGCATGAACCTAGAGAGCAAACTAACAACAAATGAATGTCAGGCCTGCTTGCGGTTAGATATAGAAGACTACCAATTAAGCTTCTATACATACTATCGTCCACTTTTTTGGAGTTCTCATCCTTGCCAAGCTTCACACCAGTAGATATTGGAGTAATCACAGGTTTGCAGTCTTGCATTTTGAACCTGTTTAGAATATCCAAAATGTATTTCTGCTAGCATATGAAAATTCCATCACTGGACTGCAACACTTCCATTCCAAGAAAGTACTTCATGACTCCAAGATCAGTCATTTCAAAGATTTTCTCCATTTCATCCTTGAACCTTTGGATTAGTTCAATTTTGCTTCCTATCACAAGCATGTCATCCACATAAATTGAGACAATTAAGGACTCACCTGCAGCAGTGACTTTCACATACAAAAGTAGCTTCACTTTGACTTCTACTTAAACCAAGTTGGATGAGATGATTGTCCATCCTCTCATACCATGCCCTTGGGGCTTGTTTTAGGCCATACAAGGCCTTCGTTAAGAGATAAACTTGATCCTCTTTTCTGGGAGTTGAGAAACCATCAGGTTGCTCTACATAGATCTCTTCAGCAAGCAAACCATTCAAGAAAGCCGATTTGACATTAAGTTGATGAATCTGCCAGGAACTATGAGATGCAAATGCAAGAATAAGCTTGATTGTGTCATACGTTGCTACAGGAGCAAATGTTTCCTGGTAATCCACACCATATTGTTGTGCGTATCCCTTCACCATCAAATCTAGCCTTATGTTTGCAAATTGTTCCATCAGGATTGAGTTTTGTCTTGAAAATCCATTTTACACCAATCACCTTGTGATTTCTAGGTCTGTCAACAAGCTGCCAGGTTCCGTTCTTCTCGATCATGTCTAGTTCTTCTTGCACAGCTCTCCTCCATGCCAGAGAGTCTTGTGTCAGCATAGCTTGTTGGTTCAGAGCTAACCATGTTACACCGCTGATAGACATCTTTTAAGGATCGAGTTTCCCTCACTGGTACATCATCCACTAGTTCATCTTCTGAAAGTTGAGGCTGCTCTATTGAAAATGAATCAGAATAAGAGGTCTTCTGATTTTTCCAATCCCAACCAGCTGCTTCATCAAACTTCACTTCTCGGCTGAGAATTAGTTTGTCTGATTTCAAACAGAAAATCCTATAACCTTTGGATGAACTATAACCCATAAATATGCCTTTATGATCCTTATTGTCCAGCTTACTCCTTTTTGTTTCTGGAACTCGATAATAACATATACACCCAAAGATTCTGAGATGGTGTACTGATGGTTTGTTGCCACACCAAGCTTCATATGGCGTCATGTCCTGCAAGGCCTTAGTAGGCAATCTGTTCAGCAAATATACAGAGGTATTGACTGCTTCAGCCCAAAACTGATTTGGGATCTTTCTTTCGAGCAAAAGACATCTGGCCATCTCCATTACTGTCATGTTCTTCCTTTCAGACACACCATTTTGTTGTGGAGTGTATGGTAATGTCAATTGGCGTTCAATACCTGTGCTATTACAAAACTCCACAAATTGAGAAAAAGTATATTCTCCTCCATTGTCAGACCTTAAAGCCTTAACACTAAGATTACATTGATTTTCTACTAAAGCTTTAAATTGTTTAAAAACATCAAAGACTTCACTCTTCAGTCTTATGAAATAAACCCAACACATTCTGGTGTAGTCATCAATAAAGAGGAGAAAGTATATGTTACCACTTAGCGAATCTGTTTTCATTGGGCCGCAAACATCCGTATGAATGAGCTGAAGTTTCTGGTTAGATCTCCGTACTTGATTTGGTTGAAATGGCAATTTTGTTTGCTTTCCCTGTTGGCAAGTTTCACAAACTTTGAGCATTAGAAAGAAAATCAGGCATATTTTCCACTAGCTCCTTATTTTTCATCTCCGCGATGCTTATCAGATTGAAGTGACCAAACCTTTTGTGCCATAGCTTTGTACATGTTTGTGAAGTAATAATGTAAGCCTGCTCAGTAATTTTCTCCCAATCAACTGAAAACATTATGTTGCTCATCTTGACATAAAATAACTCTACTCCAGAAGGGTCAGAAACAACACATTCACGATTCTTAAAATGCAGAGAATAATTATTTTCAAGCATTTGTCCAACACTCAACAAATTTTGACTCATATCAGGTGTGTACAAAACATCAGGAATGGTTTTGATACCTGATATTGTTGAGATAGACACTGTACCTCTGCCTTTGACTTCTACCGCCTCACCGTTTCCCACTTTTACTTTAGATTTGTAAGTATCATCGAGGAATTTAAACAGTTCAACATCATTGAACAAGTGATGTGTGCAACCATTGTCAAGAATCCATGAATAAGAGGATTCACTGATTGAAAAGTATGAAACTGCAAAGAGTTGCTCTTCATGTGCATCGGTTCTGCTACTTGTGCTTGCAAAGCACCAGAGGCCTTTGCTCTTGATTTGCAGACCTTGGATACGTGTCCCGTCTGCTTACAGTTGCCGCATATAGCATCGACTCTCCACCAACAATACTTCTCCAGATGTGTATTTCTTTTACAATGTTAGCAAGGAGGGAACTTTTGCTTCACATCTCCACTATTGTTTCCTCCATCATGCTTGCCCTTATTCTTTTGGTGGAATTGTTGCTTTCCTTTTTGATTTTGTACAGAGAAAGCTCCTTCACTGAACTTTTCCCATCTCATAGTCCTCCTTTGCTCTTGTGCTTGAAGAGAACTCATTAGTTCACCTAATGAAAGTTTGCCCAGGTCCTTGGATTCTTCAAGAGAGGAAATCTTAGATTCAAACCTCTCAGGAAGAGTCACAAGAACTTTCTCCACAATTCGTTTGTCCGTAAATTCTTCACCAAGAAGTCTAATGTTATTAACAATTAAGGAGATTCGATCAGCATACTTACTGATAGTTTCATTTTCCTGCATATTCAAGGACTCAAACTCTCTTTTCAGGTTCAACACTTGCATTTGACGTGTTCGATCGCTACCTTGATATTCTTCTTTTAACCTATCCCAAGCCTCTTTTGCAGTTTTGCAAGCCATGATTCTGTAAAACACAGAATCTGCCACACCATTCTGCATAAGCGACTTGGCTTTAGATTTCTTTGCCTTCTCTTCGTTGTTAGATTTGATATGAGCCAAGGTAGGATTTGCTGGTAGAGCAGCAAGTGGTTTATCTTCCGTCACAGTTTCCCAAAGTTCATAGGCTTCCAAAAAAGCTTGCATCTTCATAGACCAGATTTGGTAATTTTCACCAGTGAAAGTGAATGGTGGATTTAAAGGTAGGTAGTTGTATGCCATTTGTATTGTAGGTTAAAACTTTTTTTGTCCTGTAAGATCAACTAGAAGCTCTGATGCCACTGTTAGAACAAAAAGACTCAAGAAATTGATTTAAAAAATAAAATTAGAGTGAACTTATGAAATTCCTTGTGTATATTAATCTGCAGAAAGTCTGAATTTATACAAAGAAAAAACATAAACATTAAAACTAATTTAGAACATGTGCCACTAACTACCATAAAAAGGGCCACTAACAGCCATAAATGAGGCCACTAACTTCAGAAAGTTAAGTAACTAAAGTTGACTAAGTCTAGCTAGAAAATAGGAAGCACTAAACTGAAATAAGTAAAAACAGTAAAAATAATAATAAGCTAGAAAAAATACCAATTGTCTAACATCATCTGCATATTGCAAATGAGTGATCTCCAAACTATTTACATCACCGGTTTGGAAACCTCTAATACATCCCTTCACCTTAGCTGTGTGCAGTAACCTACTCAAACCCTCCATTGCCAGAATAAACAAGAAAGGTGACAAGGGGTCACCCGTCACCCTGCCTTAATACTCTATGAGAAGGAAAAAAGCCATTTGGTGTCCTGTTTATCAAGACTGAGAATTTTAATGTACTAATACAATGCTTAATTCACTTGATCCATCTAGCTCCGAACCCCATTTTTTCCATTATCTGAATTAGAAAGCCTCAGTTTAGATGATCATAAGCCTTCTCGATATCTAGTTTGCATAGAATACCTAGTAGCTTACTCATTTCTCTTGATTCCACACACTCATTTGCAATTAGAATGACATCCACAATTTGTCTCCCATTTATGAATGTCATTTGTTGTCTATCCACCAGTTTATGAATGGCCTTTTTCAATCTTTCAGCCAAAAACTTAGCAATAATCTTGTAAACTCCCCCAATCAAACTAATAGTTGTAATCATTTAACTCTACTGTTCCAGTCTTCTTAGGGATTATAGCCACAAAAGTAGCAATGAAACTTTTTTCAAGGAAGCCTTTCTCATGGAAGTTTTGCACAATTGCAACTAGATCATACTTGATGATCTCCCAAAAGTGTTTAAAGAAGTCCATGGAGAATCCATCACGGCCAGGGGCTTTGTCTCCTGCACAAGCTTGGATGCTCTCTAGTATTTCCTTCTCCTCAAAGCCATCAGAGTGATGTTTTCTGCCTCCTCAATCTTGGGGCAATCTCTCATCTCTAGTTGAGGCCTCAACCTTTCTGTCTCGTTGTAAAGATTCTCATAGTAGGAGATGATTTCATTGTTTATCTCCTCTGGCTCTGTCACTATCTCTCCCCTGATTTTCAACTTGACTATGGTGTTAGCTCTTCTGTGTGCATTTGTTATTCTATGGAAAAAGTTTGTATTTCTTTTTGACAAAAGAACTGTTGTATTCCTCAGCATTAAGGGATACTGGTCACCTTCAAAAACGTTTTACAAGAAGAGAAAATAGAGTCCAGATTTACAAAGCTCCTAAGAAAATGACAAAATCATCCATTTCCTCTATACTGTTCTCCTTACACCAAAAAAATAATGTGACTAGACAACTCTATTTTACATCGTGAATGGACTTAACTTTGTCTTCAAAGAATCTCCCATTTCTTTCTTTCCACATTGTCCACCAAATGCAGGAAGGTATCATCCGCCACCACTTCTTCTAGCTTTGCTGCCACCTCTTCTGATCTAACAAACTCAACAGGTCAGTAAAGAATAGATGTCATAGCTGAGCAGTAAATTTGCAATGCATGAACAAATGGTTATTTGTTTTCCCAATTTTATTGCAGAAAAAACATCTAGGTATAAGTATCCTTCCCTTCTTTTAGAGAACTTCTTGAGTGAGACAAGCCCTTCTAACCACCAACCAAGTGAAACATTTGATTTTAGTAGGGCCCTTAATCTTCCATAAGCACTTCTAGAGCTTTGAGACTTCCCGATGTGTTGAGCGACTATTTTCTTTCTTGTAAAGTCTGTTCAACGAGAGGATGCCATCTTCTGTGAATTTCCCTCTTAAAGAATCTGGATTAGAAGTTGTGCCAGTGAAGACCTCTAGTACATTCAACATGTTTGCCACCCTCTTCACTTCCCAATCGTGAAGGTGTCTTTGAAATGTTAGGTTCCAACCTTGGGGAGACCAACATGCCCCCACTGTAGCTTCAGGATTGTAGCGTAATAACATTAAATCAGGGAAGGATTCTTGCAGAGTGAACTGGACTATCTAGAGATCTTTTCCAAAAGGAGTTCTGAGCCCATTTCCAACACTGATTCTGGTATTTCCTTGTATTTCTGTCATCATGTTTCAACAAAGTTGCCCTAGATCTTTGCCTCCATGCTATTTCTTTCATGTTTGACTATGTCTCCAAATTCCATGTAAAGGGTAAGCCTTGAGGCAATCTCCTCCTCCACTAACAATCTTTGGTGATGTATCCTATCCAACTCAACCAGTTGGGTTAGGATATTTTATTTATGAATTTTTAGATTACCTTGGACTGTTTTGCTTCACTCCTTCAGCTTCATTTTCAGTACCTTTAATTTGGACCCAAGAATATAATCAGGTTTCCCAGTGTAGTCGAAAGATTTCCACCAGGTCTGGACCTTACCATTGGAATCTTTTGTATGTAACCACCAGTTCTCAAATTTGAAGTATGACTTGTTTCCCACTCACCACAGTGTAACAACAATGGCGTACGTTCACAAATAACCCTTTGTAAGGTGGACTGGCTTCGTATCCCATTCTTTAGAAAAGAGGAATTTGTCCAGCCTTGCCGCAGTGATGTCTATCTCCCTTTCTCCAAGTGTACCTGCCTCGCACTAGTTCTGGATCAACTAGTTCCATATCTTTAATAAACTCAGAAAAATCTGTCATAGCTTTGTTAATTCTATTACAACTCTTCTTTTTCGAGGGATGTCTTGTTGTGTTGAAGTCTCCACAGAGCACACAAGGGCCTGAGGTTAAGTCCCTAGCTACTCCAATTTCCCACCATGTTTCCTCCTTTGTTTGCCTGTTATTAGGAGCATAAAATCCTGTCAAGTGCGCACTTGACAATCCTGGTTCTTCCACATAAAACTGCAAGTAACTGTGTACATGCCCTGACTGCTAATTACTCCTTCCCATTCCCTTGTGTCCCAAATGATCACTACTCCACCTCTACTACCACTAGCCTCTAGTTGAACGTAGTTTGACCATCTATTTCCCCACACTTCCTTTATCATTTTTCCAATGTCTCCGTCTAACTTAGTTTCCTGTAAACACACTACATCAACCTTCCAGTATTGCCCCAATTTTAATTCTTTTTGAGAATTCAGGATTGCAACAATTTTTATTTATCATACTTCTCTTTTTTTCCCAGTTTAACCCCCTAACATTCCATGATACTATGTTCAACTTCATTGATTCTTGATGGCTAGATATCCCCCACCCCACCCCACCCCACCCCCAAACCCAACTTCTGCTGCAATTACTTATGAATTGGAATCAATCAATAGCCTCTTCAACTCATACACCCCCGTATTTTTTTATTATTGACTCATCCTTTTTTAAGCAATTTCTGGTCTACACATCAATTGGAGGAAAAGTCACATTTTCCCAATGAATGAGGTGAATAGAATCCAACAACTTATAGAAGTCTTCGGAGGAGAGATAGGGCAGTTGCCAACTATCTATTTCGGGATGACTCTAGGAGCAAAAAGCAAAGTCAAAGAAATTTGGAATGGAGTGGTGGAGAGATGTGAGAAGAGACTGTCTAGATGAAAAGCAAAATACTTGTCAATACTTGTTAAGAGAAGGGAGATTAATTTTGATCAATTTAGTCTTGGATGCCTTGCCAACTTATTTGATGACAATTTTCCCTATTCTAGCTAAAGTAGAGGAAAGAATTGATGCCATAAGGAGGAACTTTTTTGTGGAATGGAGAAAAGGAGTACAAAGGATTCCATTTAATTGAATGGAAGACTGTAATCCTATCAAAAAAGCAGGGGGTTTAGGCATCAGAAATTTGAGAAAACATAACAAAAGCTTGCTTATAAAATGGCTGTGGAGATTCCCGAAAGAAGTGCAGACTTTGTGGGTGAAGGTGATCCAAGCAAAACATGAGAAGGAAGATTTCTGGAAGACTAAAGAAGTATTTTCTGCTTATGGCATCAGTCTGTAGAGGTCAATTAGAAACTTGGGGCATGTTTTCTTTAAAAGAACAAGCTTCAATGTAAAGAGTGGAAGGAAGATCATGTTTTGGGATGATGATTGGTTTGGAAATGGAAGTCTCAAGCAACTTTTTCCATATATTTACCTACTAAATCAGCAACAGGAGTCTACTCTATAAGAAGTATGGACTCCTAAAGGGCAGAACCTGACATATAGAAGACTGATGCAAGATTGGGAGGTGGAAAGACTAGCTTAATTTTATGGCACCTTAGATTAGTATACAGGACCAAAGGAAGGAGATGATACTCTCAGATGGAAGTGCCAAGACAACGGTTTATTCAAAGTCAACTCTGCTTATAAGAGTTTGAATCAGACGATGACTCAAATCAGTTTCCTGCCCTGGAAGCTTATATGGAAAGTAAAAGTTCCCTACAAAGTGACAGTGTTCACTTGGTTGGTAGTAAAAGAGGCTGCTCTAACGCAAGAAAACCTCATGAAGAAGGGCATACAAATGTGTCCAAGATAAAAATAAAAAAAAATCAGAGAGCAAAAAGCAGAGATAATCAACAATCTGTTTTTACACTGTAAAGTGGCTAGCCAACTATGGAACTTGTTTACTAATTTTAGAGGCATAAGGTGGACTATGTCTAAAAGGGCAGGTCAGGGCTCTAGTAAGCTGGAACTATGAGGGGAGTGGTAGCACAGACAAAAACAGATGGAAAATTGTCCCAGCGTGATATGGTGGACCATTTGGAAGGAGAGAAATTCAAGATGTTTTGAAAGTTTCAGCAGTCCTCTGCATAGGATTAAAATGAATTGCATTATCACTTTTTGTTATTGGTGTAGTTCATAATATATAGATGATCCTGTAGCGATTGCAGACATCTTAGGATCCTTGTAAGATGAGATAGGACCTAGAGATCGATTTTCTTTTTTTGGGTTGCTGAGCCTACTCAGTTGTATGTAGACTCTGTGATGTAAATTTTTGGGATCCCAGCCTTAGTGCTGAAGATTTATATAAAAACTTGTTACCTTTGTCAAAAGAAAAAATGATTCCCCTTTTTTCTCTGCACTTTCGTGCTTGTTGTTGTCTATCTTCAATAATAATTCTTTTGATGTCTCTTCACATCCTCCAAAATCTACTCCAAATTGTCTTCGTTTGTATGGAATCAATTGCTCGACTTTTTCCTTCTCCTAACAGGTTCCCCATCTCTTCACCGCTATTAGAAATTGTGTTGTCTTGTGTATTGGCCAATATGTCGATGTTTATTATGTCCACCAGCTGGGCTTCTGAATTAGAGCCTTTATATTGGAAAATAGTAATTGGGTCCAGTATAGGCCCAATTGATCTGTTTTTTCAATTTGTCCCAAAGTTGCTGAGGAGGCCCTTTGTCCTTTTCCCCCTTTCCATGTGTTACAGTTTTCAAGCCACCTTCCTTGGATGTTCCCACATGTGACAGTTGTGGAAACGCCACTTCTTTCACCAGAAAGGATTCATGCTCTGTATTGTCATTTGTACAACACCTTGAATCCTCCTTCGTCTCTTCTTTCTTTACCATCACCGACGTCTCTCACCATATCGAAATTTGGTAGACGAAACCTTCACTGTTAATCTCCATCTCTCTTGGAACTCTTGCTTCACTCCCTTCATTGTTAACCTCCATCTCTCTCGGAACTCTTGCTTCATCTCCCTTCACCTTGATGCGAGCCCAATGAGATGATTTTTCAGTGTGGTCTCCTCTTCCGTCTCGACAAAGCCTCCGCATCTCTCTTCGATTAGTTTGAAGATTTCCTCTGACCACAGATTCAGAGAAAGCCCTAAAACCCTGATCCATACCCAGTCCCTCCTGATTTCCGCTGGCCAGCATCCGATAGTTGGTTATTACCATTCTAGCTTCAGTGGAATTCTCCTCCAAGACCATTCCCCCTCTATAACGTGCTATGCTGTCTTTTATGACAGGAACTCGAACAGAAACATGCCGTCATTCATAGCATATACATTGACGCCTCTGTGTCTTCCAGGTGTTACTTTTGCCCATCTTCTCACATCGTCCAGTTATGGCATTTCAGAAGAGCTATGTTGAGACTTGCCGGCTATGCACCTGTTCAGTAGATCCCTGTTGGAGGTTTTCGTCTCTTGATGCCACTTGCTCTATTTTGTATCTTCGCCTTCTTTGTGCTCTCTGTCATCCATCTAGTAGACTTGAAGGCATCTTTGTATGAAGATCCAAGTTTCTTAGTAGACACTTGTTGCTGCTCTTGTATTCTTTCTGGTTCATATATGAACTTCGCTATTTTGTGAGCAATGTTCCCACATCCCCCTCTGAAATTACTGCTTTGTTTTGTTGTTGTATGGATATAAAGCTGATGTATCTTTCATTCTTTTTGTTTTTACTAAAAATGGCCTAAAATACCCTTGAAGTATTAGAAATGGTACAAAACTACCCTCCATCCACCTATTGGCTCCAAAATACCCTTCTCATCCACCTATTGGCTCCAAAATACCCTTGTCATCTACCTTTGGGTTCAAAATTGAGCACTTATTTAACAATTTTAAATTTAAACTATTTCAATATTTTTTTAATACATGGCTCTCAACTATTTGTTATATTTAACTTATTAATATACTTTATAAATCAATCTACTACCCATCCATTACTAATTAAACCACACTCGATTAATAAACCCGCCCCATTACTAATACAACAACAGAAAATCTACTGCCAATGAGTGTTTCTAAAAATTTGAGGCGAAAATGTCTATAGAAGTAGATTATCATACATTCAAGTTCTCAATCAAAACATATTATAATTCAAGTGTCTAATTTTTTAATTACTGATAAACTTAAAAGTCTAACTATGTTCGTCTTAATTATTCATTCGTCTTAATTATGTGATGTTACTTAATAGATACCTTTTTTTAAAAATAATATATTAAAGTTTTAATATTTAAAACATAATAAATATTTATAGTAAAAAAAGTGCATGAATTAATTCGGAATGTACTACTTCTTTACCTTTAATCATAAAATTTGAATTCAAACTTAAAGAGAATCATATTGAAAGTGTCCTCCTAAATAAGGGGCTCAACCTTAATTTAATTGGGGTTTCAATTCGGACTCAAATAATTTTGAATGTCATTTTCAGAAATCTGTAATTTCATCGTGTTTTAGTAGTGTTTAGGGTGATTTTGATTTAGAATTGGTGTATTAATTAGGTGGGGTTTAATTAGTATGGGTGGGTAGTGGGTTGGTTTAAAAATGATGTTAATCAATTAAATTATATCCAATAGTTGAGCGCCAAGTATTTCAAAAAAATATTTAAATGGTTTAAATTTGAAACCGTTAAATAAGTGGTCAATTTTGAACCCTAAGGTGGATGACAAAGGGTATTTTGGAGCCAATAGATGGGTGAAAAGGGTATTTTGGAGCCAATAGGTGGATGGAGGGTAGTTTTGTACCATTTCCAATACTTCGAGCGTATTTTAGGCCCTTTTCCGTTATTTTTATGAGTGCAAAAAAACTCTGAGAAGTGGTCTTTTTTTTTCCATCTCCAAACTACATTTCCCTGTTCCTTTTACGCTTCAATAAATACTGTTGTTAGCCATCTCAGGACTTTACGGCTGATTTTAACTCTCCGCAATAGGTATCTGCTCTGTTCCGACCATTCATACAATGATTCTGCCTCCGTTTGACATTTTGTGATCTCATACGACTTAAAACCAGCATTGTAGTAAATGTTATTTTACCCTGTTGAGCAAGACTTTAACATCTACCGGAAAAAGTCCTCCAGAAAAGGAAAGTAATTTGAAATTCAAACTACAGGCAGGTTGACCTCGATTCTTGTGCCTGAGCATTTTTCTCTAGATATACAACTTAATGATACTCTCACATTCTACTTTTGTTCTTTCCTTTCCTTCTATATTTGACCTCAATAAACTTATGTGGGAACCCTTTTATTTGTTTTGGGCTAAAACCGAGGGAAAATAGATTATGTAATCTACAAACATTTTGTCATTCCATTTAGAAACTTCTAGTGCCCCTTTTCTGCAAATACACCTGTCTGCAGCTAACTCACCTTGAATTTGGCCACACAATGTACAGTGGACTAATATCAATGCAGCTAATATTGGTAAAGATAACTAGGAAGAAGCTTCAATCTTTAATATTTTTAATCCAAATCATCGCTCAAGAATTTCCACTACTAACCCTACCAAAATGGAGTCAAGGAAACCCCTTAATTCAACTCTTAAGTTCAGCATGCAAAATTGCCACAAGTCTGAAGCATCTTTCAGATGCAGCTGCTCTCTCAAAACGGCACGGGTATTGAGCATGCAACAACAGCTCCTTTGAGTCGGCCAGTTAAATAAAAAGCATTAATTGGATCGGTCCACTTTCCACATCCCGGTCCATGCAAACGTACACTTTTATAGAATTACTTTACTCATCGAAGCATAAAACATCCAAAACGAGAAATATATATAGAGGCAGATTAATGCTATGCCCTTCCATTAGCGCATCAAGACTTGTGCTCACAACCAAAGGATGCACAAAGGAAAGTTTTCACCATGTATCTCAAACACTCAAAAAGAGCAGTATGTTCGGAGACTGCAATGCCCAGAACCCATTTAACATAAATGCCAACAACCAAAACAGACTTACTGAGAATCTATAGAAGTCACAAAAGCGAGACTAAAGGCACATTTCTATTATTGTCAAAGATGGAGAGAGCAACACATTTTACATACCAGGCTAAGTGCAGTTGTTCCAAGAAGCAGCATATACACTTTACCCTGCAGCAGTGACCAAATTCCATCACTCATCTCAAGGTCATCAGTTCATAACATCAACCTAGATTAAAAATACATAAAGGAGTGGCAACAAGCAAAGCATTACGAGTAATTTTAATTAATAAATTTTGATTTCATGTGTCACACAGATTTCCTTTGTCGATAAGGTAAGTAATTTTGTTTATGTAAAAGAGGAAACCCCATATACAAGATACCGATTTCTAGTAAGAACAACCAATCTCTGTACAAATAGGGACCTCATGAGTGCAAAAGGAAATTAGAAACCAGAGACTACCCTTCAAATATATAAAATCATCTGTAATCCCAATCTCCTAAACAGAAGTTCCTCCTTAATGCTACTTAAAATAACACAACATCATATTAGCATACAAGGTAAAGAATTTTTTTTTTACAACGACATCATATTAGCATACAAACTAATAGAAAAAAAAATTACTTTTGCGGAGCAGAGTACTTTAAATAAAGCACTACCTCAATTAGATGAACATTTGAAGCGCGACTGATGAAGAACAAATGCAAACTCCCCTATTTGAGCCAGAGACATACCAACCTGGACACACCATTCAGACAAAGAACTTGTAATGCAAAACCAGAGGAACAAATACAGAGTTCAACAACTGTTATATATAGGACATTAAACTTTTTTTAGGTGGACATAAACAGTTCTGAATACTTCATTTGGAAACCCTTCACATCCAAACCCTCCTGCCCAGGGGCCACTATGGTATTCTCCACTTAATCTCCTTGATGACACGGGTCAACCCAAACTCCTGTTGGAGGTGAATGGGACCTAACCACTAGAGCAAACTCTCTGGCAAAACAGTTTGGACTACTTACAAGAAGTGCATCTTTGTTGGTGTAGCCAAAACCCTTGACCACTGCAGCAACCACAATAGTTTTTATGATGATGACCAATATAACAGCTGCCAGTAAAATATCGATATGATTCCAGAGAAAATGAACATGGATAAGCATTCCAATGCTAGATAGGAAAAGAGCAGCAAAGAAGTTCCGGATTGGTTCAACCTGCAACAAATGAGAATACCACTAAGAGGCAAGACCCATGACATGTGGATATGACACAACAATCTACGCAGAAACTAAGAACTAATTTAAGACTGAGAACACAAATTTCAGCACGTCTAAACTTTTTCTGAAACTGTTGCAGCAACTTTTCACTCAGATCACAAGGGCAGTGAATGCTGAGGATTCAGCGCTCAACAAAAATGATGATGAATCACCCACTCTTCTTCCACTTATCCCAATCAAAACTATGATGTTCTCAAAGCTGGAAGACTATTTTCTCATGCCATCTTAAATCTTAATCCAATTGAAAAAAGAAGTGCCGGGAACGAAAAATCATGATGGAACAATTGACTAGAGGTGGAGAAAAGATTTTGATAACAAGGGTACTCGAATCCTTGGGATTTTTTTTTATTTTTTTTCTTTTGAAACTGGTATCTTGTGTGTATTTCTATAAATGAACAGGACAGTACTTGGATTATACTTAAACCATATATACAATTTGACTCTCAGAAACTGAAGCTATTCTGACAATCTAAATTGAATCTAGCACATCAAGAATTTCTACACTTTCTCCTGAGTAGGAGTGTTGACACCAAAAACAGAAGAGCAAAATACAGTTCAACTTGATCTTTTGAATAGAGTTGCTCGTATTCTCGAAACATCTGGAATTCTTGTGTTTCCAGATTGTCCACCAAATTCTAGCCAGGACAATTCTCCATCTTCTTCTATCCTTTGCCATCAATCCTGCTCATATTCTCGAAACATCTGGAATTCCTGTGTTTCCATTTGTCCATTTCCTCATATTTTGCTCCAGAACTTCAGATCCCTAATTCCCAGTCCCCCCTTCTTTTTGCTCACTGTTTAAGCCTACCATTTTACCAATGAAAGCCTTCATCATCGTTGTTTCTCCTTGCCAAAGGAAATATCTTATGGTTTCTAGTCTTTAAATAACTCTAGTTGGACATGAAAACTAAGACATCATATATGTACGGAGGGCATCTAACACAGCGTTTATAAGTACAAGTCTTCCTCCCAAATACAGATACTGAAGACTTCCCCCAAGTTAGTTTCTTCTCACATTTCTCAATGATACATTTCCAAATTTCCTTGGATTTTGACTTTTCCCCTAAAAGGCATACCAAGGTAGACAGTGGGCAGGGAAAAATTGAAGTGTTCCATATTTGTGGATTATTGATAGGTGATAGGGAGCTCTTCCTCCAATTGATGTGAAGTCCAGAAACACTATCAAACAGAACCAGTATCACCTCAACAACTTAAGTTGCTCCTCATTGGCATAACAGAAAATAAAAGTGTCATTTGCATATTGTAAATGAGTAATCTCCGACTAGCCCACATCATGATTATTCCTCCTCTGGTACCACTAGCTTCCAGACAAACAAACTTTGTCCATCTTCCTCCTCCGATCTGTTTAATGTGATCCTGACAGTTTACTTCTAATTTGTTTCTTGCAAAAATACTATGTCTGCTTTCCCGTCTAAAAGTTGGTTCTTGACGATTCTTTTCTTCCCATGATCATTCAATCCCCTCACGTTCCATGGAACTATTTTTAGCTTCATTGGTCATTCTGAGTTTTCCCCTTCTCCTTTGATGTGCCTCCACCACTTCTATATATTATATATCAAAGGTGATCAGATTTTTCAGTTCTAGCGGCTTCTCATTTTCTTGATATCTGTGATTGGTTCCATTCTTCTCGCTTGCCTACTCCCATCAATTTGCATAAGTAGTTCAAGAGTTCCCTTCTCTTGCCTTTAAAGTCAATTCCGAACATCTTACTGAGTTTTAGCAAATTTTGTCTTACCCAAGCAGTCGCTTCTGGCTCCTTCTCCAGAAGTCTTCGTCCTATTCTGCTTGTAATAGAGATACATCTTCTACTTCCCACAGATCCCCATTGATTGACGGGTCAAAATTTGATAATTGTTGTTATTCCTGGACTCGACTCTCCCCTTTCTTGTCTCCTTTCTCCTCAGCATTGAATCTCCCTTCATTTTCCCTAGGTACCACTTGCATATTGCAATCGATTTCTCTGGTTGAAGTTGTGCCATCTATTGACGCCATGACTGATTCAAAAGGGGCTTGCTTGAAGTGAGTTTTACTAGGAGCATATCCCTTCTTTCATTAATGGGTTCCTCCACAATATTGTTGTAAATAAATTGGCCTAGATCTTGGCCTAGATCAGGCCCAATACTTGTTGTCGAGTTGACCCAAAAGGTTCAGTGTATCTCCCAAATAATTCACAGAGTCTATTACCTCATAGGGCTCTATGGACTGCCATTGAGTTTTTCGTCTCCAGGCACAGGAGACACCATCGGAGTTCTTTCAGAACTAGGTTTTCGTTCCACCCAATTCGGGATACAGAAATTTAGACCCTGTTTCGAGATAGTTACTTCACTTGGAACATTTCGGCCATCCCCTTTTACTTTGACTCGAGCCCATTTAAGGTGATTCTTCAAGTCAATCTCTTCCTCCGTCGAATTCCAGCCACCACAAAGGGCTCCAATTTGTCAAAAGAATTCATGCGATCATAAGTGAAGATGTATCCCAATCGCTCTGATCCAAGTCGTTCTGCTTTTTTGAGTCGCCGGTGCGCACCTAGTTATAGGGTTCCACCATTCCAGACATACCCTAGATTTCTTCCAGGTCCACCCTCCTTGAAGTGTCTGCTCAGCCATATTCCTATTGGGGAATTCGATAAGGAAAGTGTTTTCTATCATCTCGTAGATGTTAACCCCAAAAACTTTCTTCCAAGCTGACGATCCCCATTTCCTAACCTCGGAGAGGGTAGGCATCTCAGAGCCAAGATTTTGCCTGTTAAATTTGACAAGATTCAAAAATGAATTAATGAGAAGATATGGTAGTTAGGAGGATAATTCTTCAATGGTAGGAAAGTCAAAGATAGCACCTTTTGTAGGTGAAATTTAGGTGAACAACAAATTGGTTTCACAAGGAAAATCTTGACATTTTGACATATTGTGATGTCATGGATGACATCAATAGGAAGAATTCACTCCTATAAATAGGTAGCTCCTAATTCATTTGTAACACACCTCTCACTTGCCTTCTCATCTCCTAAGGCATTTGTTCTTCTTTCTCTCTTGTAGTATTTCACTTGTACTCTTTTGGAGTGAAATAAATATTGGTTGGTTGTGTCTGAGGACTAGGCAAAAGAAAACAAAAGTTTGCCGAACCTCGTTAATTCTTGGTGTTCCTTTTGTTGTTGTCTCATTTACTATTTATTAGCTACATTTAGATATAGCAGTTGTGATTCTATCACTCTCTATATATTTGGCTTCCGCAACAATTGGTATCAGAGCCAAGGTATTATCTGAGTATGCTCTGTGGTTGCAGCATAGTCTGAACTTCCACATCAGAAAAAGATTTACTTTGGTCTTTGCATTGTTAGCTAGTAAATAGTATTTGTAGTAAAATGGGAGAGAAGAAAAATGATGAGTCCACATCAAGTGTCAATAATACGTCATCATTGGCATCTTCGCTTATGACAAGAATTGTGTCAAATGCGAAATTTGCAGTTGAAATTTTTGACGGGTCAGGACATTTCGGAATGTGGCAAGGCGAGGTCCTTGATGTTCTTTTTCAACAAGGACTAGATATTGCCATTGAAGAAAAGAAACCAGACGGTGTAGGAGAAGAAGATTGGAAGATTATCAACCGTGTTGCTTGCGGTACCATTCGATCTTACCTTGCAAGAGAACAAAAGTATCCATACACGAAGGAAACATCTGCAAATAAATTATGGAATTCATTGGAGGAGAAATTCTTGAAGAAAAACAGTCAAAATAAACTTTACATGAAAAGAAGACTGTTACGCTTCACTTATATTCCTGGTAGCACAATGAATGATCATATCACCAGCTTTAATAAGTTGGCGACAGATTTGCGGAATATGGACGTGACTTTTACGGATGGAGATATGGCCTTAATGTTGTTAAGTTCACTTCCCGATGAGTTCGAGCATCTTGAAACGACTCTACTGCATGGGAATGATGAAGTATCTCTCAAAGAAGTTTGTTCTGCCTTATACAGTTATGAACAAAGAAAGAGAGAAAAACAAAAAGGCGGAGAAGCAGAAGCACTGGTTGCGAGAGGTCGTTCTCAAAATCATATGAGAACGAAGAAAGGGAGATCCAAGTCAAGATCGAGACTCAGCAAAGATGAATGTGCCTTTTGCCGAGAAAAAGGGCATTGGAAGAAAGACTGCCCAAAGTTGAATAGCAAAGCCAAACCAAATAATGGGAAGGCTGTCATGGATTCAAATGTGGCTGATTGTGATGACTCCGATTACTCACTAGTTACAACAGATCCATTCAAATCATCTGATGTATGGTTGATGGACTCAGCTTGTAGTTATCATATGTGTCCCAATCGGGACTGGTTTATTGATTTACAAGAAGGAGAATGTGGAGTTATTCACACTGCAAACAATAATCCTCTTACCGCATATGGTGTTGGTTCAATCCGATTAAGGAACCATGATGGATTAAGTAGAACATTAACAGATGTTCGATATGTACCAGATTTGAAGAAAAATCTCATTTCTGTAGGAGCCCTAGAATCAAAGGGGTTCAAAGTCATTGCAGATAATGGCGTGATGAGAATATGCTCTGGTGCACTGGTGGTAATGAAGGCAATTCGAAGAAATAATAACATGTACCACTATCAAGGTAGTACAGTTATTGGGACAGCGGCAACAACATCCAATGACGAGAAGGAGGCAGAAATGACCAAGCTGTGGCATATGCGCTTGGGACATGCTGGAGGGAAATCCTTGAAAACTTTATCAGATCAAGGATTGCTAAAAGGAGTTAAAACTTGCAACTTGGAGTTTTGTGAACATTGTATCAAGGGAAAACAAACAAGGGTTAAATTTGGAACAGCTATCCATAATACTAAAGGTATTTTGGATTATGTTCATTCAGATGTTTGGGGTGCTTCCAAAACACCTTCATTAGGTGGGAAACACTATTTTGTAACCTTTGTTGATGACTTTTCTCGAAGATTGTGGGTGTATACGATGAAAACAAAAGATGAAGTATTGGGAATTTTTCTCAAATGGAAGGCGATGATAGAAACTCAAAGTGGCAGAAAGATCAAGTGTCTTCGCACAGACAATGGTGGCGAATACAAAAATGATCTTTTTCAGAAAATTTGTGAGGAAAATGGCATCGTCAGACATTTCACCGTCAGAAATACACCACAACAGAATGGAGTGGCAGAACGCATGAACCGAACTTTGCTGGAGAAAGTTCGGTGTATGTTGTCCAATGCTGGCTTGGGCAAAGAATTTTGGGCTGAGGCAATAACATATGCGTGCCATCTCATTAATCGTCTACCATCTGCTGCTATTGGTGGGAAGACACCATTTGAAAAATGGTATGGAAAACCTGCTGAAGATTATGATACTTTATATGTATTTGGCTCAATTGCATATTATCATGTAAGAGAGTCAAAATTGGACCCAAGAGCAAAGAAAGCTTTATTTATGAGAATTACTTCTGGAGTCAAAGGATACCGTTTATGGTGTCCAGAGACAAGAAAAGTTATTTTCAGCAGGGATGTTACCTTTGATGAATCTGCCTTGACAAATAAGGTAACACTTGAAGAAGCCAAACAAATTGATGGTGCTTCAAAGCAGGTGGAGTTTGAGGGAAAGATAATTTTCCCAACACAGGGATCAAACGAGGAAACAACAAAAGATTTTCCTCTTGAAGGAGAGCCAGTCGAAGAGGAGGTTCCATCTCAAGAACCTCAACCACAACTTGAATCAATAGCAACGAGCAAGCCAAAAAGGACAATAATAAAACCTGCTCAACTCACAGATATGGTGGCTTGTGCTAACTCAATTGCAGCCGATGACATTCCTACCACTTATAAAGACGCAGTAAAGTTCACAAAAAGATAAGTGGAGGAATGCCATGGATGAAGAAATGCAATCTCTTCATCAGAATCATACATGGAGATTGGCCAATCTCTCAGAGGGCAAGAAAGCAATTGGGTGCAAATGGGTATTTGCAAAGAAAGAGGGATTTCCTAACCAAGAAAATGTTCGCTACAAAGCAAGATTGGTGGCCAAAGGATATGCTCAAAAGGAGGGAATTGATTATAATGAGGTATTTTCTCCAGTTGTGAAACACTCCTCCATTAGAGTTTTGTTGGCTTTGGTAGCACAGTTGAATTTGGAACTAGTTCAGTTGGATGTAAAAACTGCTTTTTTACATGGAGACTTGGAAGAGGAAATCTATATGACTCAGCCAGAAGGATTCAAAGTTGATGGAAAAGAAAATATGGTGTGCAAACTTGAAAAATCGTTGTATGGATTGAAACAATCTTCTAGACAATGGTACAAACGATTTGACAAGTTTATGTTGCAGCAAAGGTACATAAGAAGCAAATACGATCATTGTGTGTATTTGCGCAAGCTTGAAGATAATTCCTTTATATATCTTCTCTTATATGTTGATGATATGTTGATAGCTTCTAAAAGTCAAGAGGAAATTGAGAAGCTAAAGATTCAACTGAGAAAGGAGTTTGAGATGAAGGATTTGGGTGAGGCAAAGAAGATTCTTGGCATGGAGATAAAAAGAGATAGACATTTAAAGAAACTTTATTTATCTCAGAAAGAATATTTGAAGAGAGTACTAAACCGATTCGGTATGAATGAAAAAACGAAGTCGGTTAGCACTCCGCTTGCTCCTCATTTTAAGCTTAGTGATGCTATGTCACCTAAGAATGAAGTTGAACGAGAATATATGTCAAGAGTACCATACGCTAATGCTATTGGTAGCTTGATGTATGCAATGATTTGCACAAGGCCAGATATTTCACACGCTGTTGGAGTTGTAAGCAGGTACATGCACAATCCTGGAAAGGATCATTGGCAGGCTGTAAAATGGATTCTACGGTATATTCATAATACTGTAGATGTTGTTTTGGTTTTCGAGCAGAAAGATAGTCAATATCTTGTTGGATATTGTGACTCAGATTATGCAGGTGATTTGGACAAACGAAGATCGACTACTGGTTATGTTTTCACTATTGCAAATGCACCAGTTAGTTGGAAGTCTACTTTGCAGTCAACAGTTGCTTTGTCTACCACTGAGGCAGAGTACATGGCAATTACAGAGGCTGCGAAGGAAGCAATTTGGCTTCAAGGATTGCTTAGAGAACTTGGTATTGGACAAGAAGTAATCACAATATTTTGTGATAGTCAGAGTGCTATTCAATTAGCAAAGAACCAAGTTTATCATGCAAGGACGAAGCACATTGACGTCCGATATCATTTCATACGAGACATCATAGAAGATGGTGGAGTCATAATGCAGAAAATTCATACTACGGATAATCCTGCCGATATGTTGACAAAAGTGGTGATTGCGGTCAAGTTTCAACATTGTTTGAACTTGATTAACATTGTTGAACATTGAAGATTGAGGTTGAAGACACAATCAAAAATTGTTGTTGAGAAAAAGTTGAAAATGGAGAATCTTGCCAAGGTGGAGATTTGTTAAATTTGACAAGATTCAAAAATGAATTAATGAGAAGATATGGTAGTTAGGAGGATAATTCTTCATTGGTAGGAAAGTCAAAGATAGCACCTTTTGTAGGTGAAATTTAGGTGAACAACAAATTGGTTTCACAAGGAAAATCTTGACATTTTGACATATTGTGATGTCATGGATGACATCAATAGGAAGAATTCACTCCTATAAATAGGTAGCTCCTAATTCATTTGTAACACACCTCTCACTTGCCTTCTCATCTCCTAAGGCATTTGTTCTTCTTTCTCTCTTGTAGTATTTCACTTGTACTCTTTTGGAGTAAAATAAATATTGGTTGGTTGTGTCTGAGGACTAGGCAAAAGAAAACAAAAGTTTGCCGAACCTCGTTAATTCTTGGTGTTCCTTTTGTTGTTGTCTCATTTACTATTTATTAGCTACATTTAGATATAGCAGTTGTGATTCTATCACTCTCTATATATTTGGCTTCCGCAACATTGCCAAAGTTTCCTGTGATACATCAAGCGAACCTCTGTCATACTCGATTGTAGCAGTAGTGGAAACCTACTGGCTCTTGCTTTCTGGAACTTTAGAGGTGTATGACTGCCATTTACTGTTCTCAACAACCTTGGCATACGAGTGGTTAGTATCAACCATTCTGTGAGGAGCTTTTGATTTTCTTGGTGGTGAGTAATTGATGAAGTTTCCTATCTCGAGTGCAATGTCTTTCCAACCAGCATTGAAAGCTTCTGGCAGTATAACTACAGCTCTGTCAGCTCCTTTAGAGACAAGAAACTCGTAAATCTTCCGTGAGCATTAAACTTCCTTGTACTAAAATACTCTACCATTTGGATTGGTCCTTCATTCTCCATCGCCTCACAGAATTCTTGTTGTCATTTGAGGCTTCTTTCAGGACAAAACAAATCCACTCCATCACTTTTTTGCTAAGAGTTATTCTTCTCATCATGTTTCTACTAGCTCCACCCAATCAAACCGGACTTCCTCGCCAGATGTCCATCTGGGTAATATCGAATGACTTGAAACCGGCATGGAAATAAATCCTATTTTCGCCCATGTTTGTGGAAGGGAGCTGAGGTGAGGGAAGGGAGAAACCTATCAGCCTATTGCAGAAGGAGATAGCTGAGGTTGTTTGAAGTCTCTTAATTACTTAGCTCCTTTCTTTTGGGGATTAGAGCTATGAAAGTTGCATTAAAGTTCCTTTCAAAGACGTCCTGCTCATGAAACCAAAATGCTTCCATAATATCCTGCTTTAAAATTTCCCAACAGTTGAGGATTAAAACCATAGTAAAGCCATCACACTCTGGGGGCTTTATCTCCTACACACAGCTTCAAGCATTATAAGAATTCCTGCTTTTAAAAACTGGTTTGCAGTGCCTCCTTTTCTTCCGCTGAAATAGCAGTTGACAAAAGAGCAAGTAGGTCTCCATCTCTCTGTTTCTGTGTAAAATTCTCGAACAAATCAATAATCGCCTCCTTAATTCTTGCTGGATCTTCAGTTGTTTTCCTTTGAATGACCAACTGATCAATGTTGTTATATCTTTTGTGAGCATTCGCTGTTTTGTGGAACAACTTAGTGTTCGTCTCCTTTTTTTTAGCCATAGTGTCCTACTGTCCTAGACCTGTCAGCAAGCAATTTCTTCATGTTTGATGAAGTCCTCACACTCTACCAATACTGCAGTCTTCTTTACAACCTCCTCCTCAGTCATAATTCTATTATCAAGAATTGCATCCAATTAGGCAATTTTCCAAGTAGACTCCTTTCTGAGAAACTCAGAATTTCTTGGTAACTTTTACTCCATTCCTTAGGCTTTGCTTCGAGGGCTCTGAATTTGCAAGCCAGAATGTATACTGGCTTTCCTGAATAAACAAAAGAGCTCCACCAGTTCCTGATCCTGTCAACAAAGCCTTGAATCCCCGACCATCACTTTTCAAACTTGTAATAAATTTTCTTTGCTCCCAGTTCCCGCATTGCAATGCTACTGGAGAGCAATCTGAAATCACTCTCTGCATTAGGCATTTAGGCTCTGTTTGATATTACTGTACTAGTTGTCCATTCTTCTAAAATGAGAATTTTGCCAATCTTAGAGGCAATCAGTTGGTTATCACCTTCCAAATTAAGATCAATCAGGTTTATGTCTTTCTATCAAGTCAGAACTCCATTTATCTAGATCTTTCTGTGCAACTCCTTCTCTCTGAGAGGTACCCGGAGATATTAAAGCCCTGACATACAACCCAAACTCCTTCCATCAAACCACTGACTGCACTGATTTCATCATAGACTACTCTTCTTCCAATGTCACAATTAGGAGAACTAGACACACGTAATATGGCATGAGAAATCCTGCAGTTGTGCTTCAAAATTGCACAGGATAGTGTGACCTCCAATTTACAGAACCTGCACTTTCTATACTCTGCTATCCCACAATTGGAAAATTCTCCCTCTTGTGTCACTAGCTGTTGAAGTAGCATACTCACCCATCTACCTCCCCAAATTTGTTTAACCAAATCCTTCATGTCCCCCTCTAGTTTTGTTTCCTGGAAACAGATGATGTATGCATTCCAATCCAGAACCAAACTTCACTAGTCTTCTTTTATCCCTTCCATTCAGCCCCCTTACATTCCATGATATTAATTTGAAATTCATGGATCAATTGCCATCAAACTCCTCCCCAGCTTTTATGGCCATTGCTTTTGAATTTCACATCAAAGGTTACTAGGCCTTTCTGTTCCTAAGCACCTTTGAACCTAGATTTCTTAAAATCAGTGTCCTGCTCCGTCTTTCTTGCCAGTCTGCTACTGTCTATTTGCATCAAAAGCTCTGAGACCTCCTCTTCATGCCCTTGAAAATTCACCCCAGGCATTTTGCTCAACTTGATTAAATATTGGTCTACCAAACTGTTTCATCCATTCTTTGTCAAGAGAAGAGGCTTCTTTTTGTATGAGAAGGGTTTCCACATCTTCCACCTCCCAGTTTTCATCTTCTGAAATTGAGTACACTCAACCAGTTGGAGCATGCAGTTCGAGAGGCATACACCTCTCATATCCGACACCAAGCAGATTTCCTTGCACCAGGATGCAATCCAAAGTGCAGCACAAAACATCTTTTAAGCCACTGGACACATGAACATTGCTTCTATCATCATATATTATTATAAGCATGAACCTCTTAACCCCAAAGTTGATTTACCGTTTTAACCCTACAATATTATTTATGTATTAATTTATTAAATATATTAGTTAAATATTAATTATTATAAATTTAATTTGCTGACAACCCTAATTTAATTTTTCTGAAACGCTTGATCGATTGTTGCTGCTCGACTACTCTTCTCCAACGGTTATGAAATTTCATTATCATTCTTCCAAAACCTTTTCAGCTACTCTCATCATATGTATAAATGTCTCAAATCACATGTTATTGTCCATTAAATTGTTTCTCTTTTCTGTGCCTGGATGAAATACAGATAAATATTTTTGGTGCTCTGTTTTTGTTGCATAATAGTTACAATGAATTTTTACGGAAGTGTGATCATGAACGAAGAAGAGGAAAATCAAAGAGTCCATTCTGATCGTAAGGATCATAACGCTTAGATTGGTCCAGTTCCATTTTTTGTTTTCCGTCACCATACTCAACCATCCCAAGGTCCCACATCATCAATAGTTTCTTGGTAGTGCTCAAGTAGAAAGTTTTATCCGGGATGAGATGAACAACCTGTGATGGAAAACATATATTGTAGTTTATGACGTCTTCTGTTCCTTTTATCTTCTCGATTTTTATTTTTTACTTTTAATCATTCAATTTTGTTAAATGTTGTTTGTGGTTTTTAAACACTGCAGGTGTTTAATTTTGCTGTAGGGGACAATAGGCGAGGTCGCTTTGTTAAGGTTAATCTACTTTTGCTGACGTTAATGCTTTGGTTTTGCTCTGTTTTGCTGCTAATTGCAAATATATGTACACCCTTAGCTTCCTAGCACATTGCAATAAGTTTTAATTGATAGCTTTTAGATGGTCTTATATGAACTCGCACATTACGATCACTTTTACTTGATAGCTTTTAGTTTTGCATGCCCATAATTTTCTCTGAAGGTAAACTGTCGTTTTAATATTTGTGGTTGAGTTTGATTGCCTACTTGTAAGTTGTAATTAATGTCTCTCTGAAGCAGGTTCTTGGGCGTTCAAAATAATTGATCTTGGTGCTGCAGCAGATTTGAGAGTAGGAATCAATTATATTCCAAAGGAGTTTCTGTAAGATCCAAGGTAATTTCCTACTCTGCAAACTGATTATTCCCTTGATAAAAGTGGCATAATATAATTTTCAGCTCATAAGGATGACTTTGTATCAGTCTTTCATTGAGCTCAGATCCATAAATGTGTCTTCTTTGCAAGAAGAGTTATCTGATTTTCTCGAACATCCACCTGAATATTCCCCGTCTCCATAATCTACTCGAGGATCACTCTGAAACCTAGGCAAACATCTGCACCCTTGCCTCTCATTGCTGCTACAAATCTCAAATTTCCCACATTTTCTAAACTCGTCACATTTATCTTTTGGGGCAGACCATAACAAGGACCACCCACTCTTGTTATCCAAAAAGTAGAATTGTATTTTCCCGGAGGAGTTCATTAGGAGTCTGGTACCTTTGAAAATAAAATCTTTATTACTATGATTGGCTAAGAATGAGAAAACAATCGGAGTAAAATTACGATTATTATTGAACAATGTTCTTGTCTCTTCCACTGAATTATTGAATAATGTTCTTCTCGCTTCAACTGAATTATTGGATAAAAAAATTGTTACAAAAGAGGGCATATCATTGAATCTGAAATATTTATAAGCAGTTGATTTGGCAACTCCTCCTACAGACCCTTGCCAGTGAGTACCCCCTCCGTTCTCAACTATCACATATTTTTTGTTGTCTCCTTGATCTACTTTAAATTTGTATTTCCAATTTCCAGATCCTTCCCAAGAAGTTAATTCCAGACTCTCCATATTCATACCAGGAAGGATAGTATTCGTTGGATACCGAAAACTCTGCCACATTTTAGTTCCTGATTTATCAAATAAAACCAAATTCCCTATATCCAACAACTCTGCTATAACGCCAGAGTTACCATCTACTCCTGAGGAGATATAAGTGTAACCACTAATTGTATTCAAAACTTTGAGGTTACCATCTTCAACGACAATCGAAACAATCTCCTTATTTTTTTTGGATACTGAATCGAAGCATTCCAATTAGCAACCCATACAACTGTTTGAGGACTTAATTTGTAATACCATATAGCTACATATTTGTTTAACCCTGCATCATCAGAAAAGAATTCCATTTCAAACTTTTCTCCAGCAGATACCAGTATTTTCCCATTTATTAACTTACTCCTTCCATCGATCATGCTCCTTGCATCACATCCACATAAAGTTAATAACAACAAAACAAAATTACTTATTTACATAACATGAACTTTTTCAACAACTACTTGAGTCAATAACATTTTGGTTTTTTTTTAATGATATGAGAAAAGAACATTCACTTCAAATGGAACCTAGACAACTAAGTACAGTCAACACCAAGTAAATGGTCGTTCTTAAATTATTTTAGCTGTTTTTTTCAGCCAACCATTGAGATTTTTTATATGATCAAATTTTGTTTCTATTACTCCACTATTTGTAATGACTTTATTGAGTAATAAACTTCACACACATGGTAAGCTTTGGAGAATTGACAGGTAGATAGCTATGATATAACTGAGTGATTATTTGAATAATAAACTCCAAAAAACTTTTAATCTATGTTAAGCCCTTGGAGAATTGATAAGTAAATATTGTAAAGTACTTCTTGGGTCGGACTACCAGGGTGTTTTTGAGAGTGAGTTATTTCTTCAGAAAATAAGATTTCATTTGTACAAGTTCATCATATTATTAAACATTTAGATAACTACTTATAATAATATGTTAATTTTTTATTGATTTACTTATATTTTAATTTACGTTTATTATCTCTTCATGTTCTAAAACTTTTAACAGGTTTCTTGCTTTCGGCAACACCAAAATTGGTAATATTTGTCCACCCTAGATTAACTTGCTTGAATTAATGTGATCTTTGTACTATTGTTTGTTGACGTTGCTCGCTTTTAAAATTAAAAAAGAAAAAATAGTTTATTCTTGGTGAATATTACATTCTTGATTATCTTTATTGTTAGACCAAAAGAACACTAATTTTATAAAAATCAATTCCATTTACGTCACAAATATATATTTTATTAGTACATCCTAGCTACTACAACAATACAATGACAAGTCTAGAAGAGCTTGAGAACCAGTGCCTACGAATTAGCAAGTTGAAGAAATATGCAACAGAATGGGTTATTAAAGTCTTAGTCATTCGACGAAGTTTAACAAAAGAGTATAAAAATGCAAACGGTTAGGGTATTCGTTGGCAGCTGATATTAGTTGACGAAGAGGTAACTCTATTTTAATATTTTGTTATATTCATTATTTAATATGTTGACTTCCTTTGGAATTCTAATGATTATGGTCCTTACCACAGGGTACAAAAATACAAACCACTCTTTTCAACAAAGATGTTCATGCATGGAACAAGTCTTTTCAACTTAACCGAAGTTACTACATTATAAATGGAAAATTAAATGGACCTAAACCAAACTTCTTATCTGTGCATAAGGAGCTCGAACTAGTATTTATGAACAACACAGAGGTCGTTGAGGACAAAAGTTAATTTAAGAGGGAAAAATTTTCAAATGGATTTATTTCATTTGACGAAGCCGAAAAAATCACTAATGGGAGTTTGTTTGGTAAATTTCACTAAATGTTGTTGTTTGTTCCATACATAAAGAAAATAGGTATTTTGTAACACATTGTTTTGTTTAGATGTGGTGTGTATTTTACTCACAGTAAAAGCACTAACTGGAGAAGGACGAAGCATTAGACGCGAAGTAATCGTTACAAACGAAAGGTAACATATATTTTTTTAAGCATCCTACATAAAAATGATTCACGTTAATAAATATTTATCATAAAAATATTTTTGGTTACATGTATAGGTATGATCGAAAAGTCATGACTTTATGGGGAGACTTCGCTGAAATCGAAGGTCAAATGTTACAAAGCCTTGAAAGTGACAAACCAGTGCTTGCCTTTTGTGATGTGAAATCATCCATTTACCAAGGTATAAATCTCCACACTCGATATATTTGAGTCAAGTTCCAAAGTACATTAAAGTATCACTGAATTAATTACTCTTGTCAAAATAGGGGATTTTGTCCTTTCCACAACTCCTATTAGTAGTTTGCTTATAAATCCACAATTTGAAAAAGCGAACAATCTCCAAGAATGGTAAGTAATACATGTTTCATCACACTTATTCAGAGGCTACCCACATGCTACGTTATTAATAGTTTTTTTCATTTCTTAAAAATTTCAGGAATGACAACATGAAGTCACAAAAGATTGACGTAAGTCTAATGCCGAGCAGACTAATGCAAACAGCCCGTGAAGTGAAAATTACTAATATTTTAAACGGTTCACTTGCCATTGTGAAGGTACTTTTCTATACAACACTCATCTTCTACTCCAATTATATGTTTCAAATGTAATTAAATGATTTACCGAATTTACGTATAGGACATGTACTATAAGTTCAACGCTACGGTTACCGGCATTGACAATAACACCGAACCATGGTATCCTGCTTGCAAGAAATGCTACAGGCGAGTTACTGTTATAAATAGTAGTGTAACTTGTACCTACTGTAGGACTGAAGATGTTGATTATGAGGTGAGGTAAACTACACAAACAACCAACAACAAATATTGATTATTCTACCAGATGTATGAAAAAAATAATTATTAACTAATGAGTTTACTATATCGCTATCAAATAATTAGTATCATACTGATTAAATCATCCAATTTGATTTAGATATCGGTTAAAGATTGATGTCACTGCTGAGGATCAATTTCTAAGTATTACAATGTTTGATGCTGCAAAATACTATCTTGGTTGTGACGTAAAAGAGTATGTTCTCTCTACAACTGAAAAGGTAATCACTTACTCTATGAAATATTGCCCTATATAAATAACATTAACCTATTTCAACTGAAAGACTAATATATAGGGTTTCCTATTCCACAGAAAGAAGAATCAGCATACTATCGCAAGATGGTATTGAGTAAGGGGAAAGAATTCAGTATTCTTGTCAAGATTGATCGTAAATTCCCAGATGTTGAGACAAACATGAATGTGATAGCTATGGAGATACATGAGGTTTCCAAAAAATTACCAGCAGATCAAACCAAGGTTAAAATACCGATTAAAAAAATAGAGAAGCAAGAGGATGAAGAAACAAAGTGATGATGAAAAAATGAAAAAAAAAAATTGCAGGCATACCTCATGTTGAAAAGGATGTTGCAGTTGTTGAAACCGACACTGAAAACCCACAAAAAGCAAATTGATGCAAGAGGACTAAGAAAATTATGGAAGCCATTACAGATGAAAATCCACAGAAAGTGAGGATACATGAGGTAGAAAAACAGAATGTACCAGATGAAAGGGATGACGAAATCCCACTAATTCAACTACAAAGAAAAAGGACCAGGAAGGTTAAAGGAAAAAACATCATGCCATATCCAATGGAAAAAAAGATCAAAGAGGAAAAAAACTAATATATTGTTGATTTAAAATTTCCTTATTTTTAACTAACAATGCTTATTATTTTCCTAATATTTAAAAGCTACTTTACCTTCTATCACCGAGCAACTTCATCTAACATCGCTTTTATTTTTAATTTACTTTCTCCTATATCAATGAATTTGGTTAACTTCTTCACTAAACATTCAATGTATGCAATTTATTTCTTCAAAACAGATCAACAACAATCTTCTGCAGCAATGTATACCCCCATACAAAAAAAAAGGTATGCATACATCCTACCTTATATGTATTATCCATTAATGATTTAGCTATGTTCTAAATCATTGCAAAAATTACATATGCTAAATAGGACGAGATAAGAGAAGTGTCATACCAACAATCTGAAATTCATCACCATCAAATCAACAGTGACACACAACCAACATCAAGGTAAATCTAATATATTAAGTAGTTATCATAGTTCAAAATAAAATCTAACCCTTCTATTCACTTCACTTCGCAGATGATACAAATACCAACACTCCTTTCATGCCAAATCAAACAGGTGATAAAGGAAAAAATATTCCTTCTACCAGTAAAACTAATCAGCATGACAACCACACAAAAAATAAATTGAGCAACACAGGTAAGAACTTACATATTCATGTAAAATTTAACATACATGAGTAGTTTGTACAACGCGAACATATTTGCATACATACATACATAAGTATTACATCCTTTGTCTAAATGTACCAAAAAATGTTCTTCTTATAGAGAAAAGTCAACTGCGAAGCGCATTGCGAAGAGTGGATAAATATATATTAGCAACCCAAACAATAGCACATATAGAAGATGAACATGCACGTTTGAAAAAGCAGCCTAAAATTAATTGGCTATTTAGAGCATTATCTGAAGAATCTGAAGTTGGAGGTACATTGGAAAAACTCTATTCATATCTAACATAACTTGATCATTCAATACCTTAATGAAAATAGATTTCTAACATATATCTCTCCCAATATTTATATATGTAGGAACTGTTACTTATAACTTATCTTTGTCATATCTGCACATGCTGAAAACCATTTCAGAATGTATTTATTGTGTTGCAAAAAGATTGGAACATAAATCTCCAGCATTCTGTTGTGCAAACGGATATATAAAATTGGCAAACACTGAAGCACCAACAGAACTCTACGAAATATTTGTGGCATCTACTCCAGACGCCATAGAGTTTCGCAAAAATATTCGTGCATATAATAGCATATTTGCTTTTACATCTTTTGGTGTTAACCTGGATAAGGAACTAGCATCTGCAAGAAAAGGAGTGTACACATTCAGGGCACAAGGCCAAATTTATCACGATCTACCATCATTGGTACCATGTGATAATAATCCATGTTACTTCCAACTATACTTTTTTGATACAGACAACGAGTTGACCAACAGGCTATCGAAGGTAAATGAAGGAATTCTTTCAGACCAAATTGCAAAAAAAATCAAACAGGTAATGAAGGGTAACCCATATGCACAAATATTTTGCCAATTAAAAGACCAGACAAGTTTCCACAATTTCCAACTTTGTATTGCTGCAAATGCCTCTTTGGATCAACGAGTGTACAACACACCCTCAATAAGCCAAGTAGCAGCAATTTGGATCGATGGAAACAATCCAAATACACCTTTTGACTGAGAAATAATTGTTCATGAGCACTCAGGGTACAAACATAGAGTAAAACACTATTTCGGTTGTTATGACCCTCTACAATATCCTTTGTTATTCCCAAGAGGTGAAGGCGGATGGCATCAAGGAATAAAAAAACAGAGCAAAAGACTACCTCACAGAAGAAGTGCTCACTCCGCAACTATAAGCAATCATATTCCAACATTCATATCAGCTGATGCAATATTAGCCAACGAGGATCAAGGTAAAATATATCACCTTATTCTCTCTTATAGCAAAAATTTAGTCATGTTCTTCACAAGTTAGCAACTGATTAAAAAACACATACACGATATATAATAATACTATCAAAGACATAAAAATACAATTATAGAAAATACACTTTTCTATTATACCAAATGGTAACTAACATAAAATAAATAAAATATTAATATGATTTCTTACACTTGTAGATGTCCTCCGCGAGACAATGGGAAATGTTTCTTGCAGAGAGTACTATTGTTATAAGCTACAACTACGAGAAACAGAGAGGTCAGTATTACTACAATGTGGAAGATTACTACAACAATTTGTGGTTGACATGTACATAAAATTGGAAACAACAAGGCTAGAATATTTCAGAAAGGAACAATCAAATTTTAGAAGAGAGGTTTATCAAGGTATTGTTGATAGTGTCAGCGCGGGAGAATGCAGGGGAGATAGAATTGGGCAAAGAATACTACTTCCATCATCTTTTATTGGGGGACCACGAGATATGAAAAAACGTTATATGGATGCAATGGGTTTGGTACAACATTTTGGCAGACCAGATCTGTTTATAACAATGACGTGCAATCCTGACTGGGTTGAAATCCAACAAGAATTGTGCCCCGGACAAACTCCTCAAGATAGACCTGACTTAGTGACAAGAGTATTCAGAGCTAAGTTGCAGGATCTAAAAGACCAAATTTTCAAGAAAGAAATATTTGGAATTGTTGTTGCTCATGTGTTCGTGGTAGAATTCCAAAAACGGGGGCTACCACACATAAACCTCCTTCTCATATTAAAAGAAGGGCACAAGATCAAATCAGGAGATCAATACGATAGGTTTATCTCAGCAGAGATTCCAGATAAATATGAGTATCCTATCTTGCATAAATTAGTTCTCAAGTATATGATGCATGGTCCATGTGGAAACAAACGTCCAACAAACACATGCATGCAAAATGGACAATGTAAATATCATTATCCAAGGCCATACAACAACAAATCAATCCAAGCAAAGGATGGATATCCAATTTATAAAAGAAGAATGAATGGAAGAATAGAGATTGTTCGTGGAATGAATATGGCAAATCAATGGGTGGTACCTTATAGCCCCTATCTGCTTACAAGATACAATTGTCACATTAATGTTGAGGTCTGCTCAGGAGTCAAAGCAATAAAGTATCTATACAAGTATATATATAAAGGTCATGATCGGTGTGCAGTTTATGTTCAGTCTGATGATGGTGAAAATGTTATTGACGAAATACAAACATTCCAAGATGCGCGATGGGTCTCACCCCCTGAGGCACTATGGAGAATATATGAATTCAACTTGACTAAAATGCAACCTGCAGTCATCAACCTTCAACTACATTTGCCAGGAAAACATTCAGGTACACATATTAAAGCATAATAATACACATTTTCCTTAAAGAATAATTATAATTGTCATAATACAAATACTAACTCAAAACAAGCACAGTGTTTTACTGGAAAAATCAAAATGTAAAAAATATCATCGCCTGGGATGGTGTCAAGCAGACAATATTGACCGAGTATTTCAGAATGTGCTCAATTGACACTGAAGCACAAGCATACCTTTATAGAGAATTCCCAAAGTATTACGTTTGGAATTCAAAGGTAAAGACTTGGACAAAAAGAAAAATAAGATCTGTAATTGGTCGCATTGCAATTGGTAAACCGGATGTAGTAAACTGTAAATGCACACATATCGATAATTGTTAAGCTTATTAATTACTACATATTGATTATATTGTACAGCTAATCCTCGAGAAGGGGAAAGGTACTATGAGCGGTTGTTACTAAACCATGTAAGGGGACCATTGTCATTCAATGACTTACTAACGGTCAATGGCAAGAAATGTCAAACCTTCAAAGAAGCAGCCAAAGAAAGAGGGTTACTTGAGTCCGACAACAGCATATCAGAATGTTTAAGAGAGGCTGTTGTCTTCAAAATGCCATCTGCTCTCAAAAGTTTGTTTGCTACAATTTTGGTTCATTGTAACCCAACGGATATTAGAAAACTCTGGGATACTTATTATGAAGATATGTCTGAGGACTTCAACAGGCTATATGGCAACTCACACAATACTATACTACAGTCTACTCTAAATAGTATTAATGATTGCTTGCAAAGTATGGGCAAGAGCATAGACATATATGACATTCCACAACTAGATCACAATTTCCTCGAAGTTGGTCCATCAGAATGTAGAGAAATAAATGAAGAAATGTCTGTGCAAATACTAACAGAAGATTATGATGCACAATCACAATTAAATCCAGAACAACATCATGCTTTTACAAAAATAATGCAAACAATCGATGCTGGAACAACTGGAATATTTTTTGTGGATGGACCCGGGGGAACTGGAAAAACATACCTATACCGTGCATTACTTGCCAATGTTAGATCAAGAGGTATGATAGGTTTGGCAACAGCAACCAGTGGCGTAGCAGCTTCAATCTTACCAGGAGGACGTACAACACACTCGAGGTTTGAGATCCCACTTCAAAAAAATGAATCAACTATGACAAACATGTCAAAACAAAGTGGTGCTGCCAAATTGATTAGAAAAGCAAAAATGATTATATGGGATGAAGCACCAATGGCCAGACGACAAATAATAGAAACAGTGGACAGGAGCTTCAGAGACATAATGGACATCGATAAACCATTAGGTGGAAAAGTCATGATTTTTGGAGGAGATTTTCGACAAGTGTTACTAGTAGTTCCAAAATAAACTAGAACAGAAATTGTAAATGCAAGCTTAGTCAAATCATATCTTTGGCCTTTGATAGAGAAGATCCAATTTACAAGAAATATGAGAACAAGAACAGATCCAACATTCAGTGAGTTCTTACTTAGAGTGGGTAACAGTGATGAACCAACAATAAGAGACAATTTAATCCTTCTCCCAGAACAGTTAACTATCAAACATTCTCAGGATGGAATTCCAGAAGAATCCATAATAAAAGAGATATTTCAAAACCTTCAAGAAAATGCTGCAACGGCAAAATATGTCAATGAAAGAGCTATTTTAGCAAGCAGAAATGATCATGTGGATAAACTTAATGACAAGTTAATATCCCAGTTCCCAGGTGAAAGTAAGATATTCAACAGCTTTGACTCAGCAGAAGATGACACCAACAACTATTACCAAGAAGAATATCTAAATACTTTAACACCAAACGGACTCCCGCCACATAGGTATAGAAGATAATACATTACAAGTTACAAAAGGCGGTAAAAATATATTTAAAAAATAGATTTTGACATATCTTATTAAATGCAGGTCAGAATTGAAGGAAAATGCACCTATCATGTTGCTAAGGAATTTAGACCCTTCAAGTGGCTTATGCAATGGCACACGAATGATATGTCGAGGCTTCTCCAAAAATATCCTGCATGCGGAAATATCAAGTGGTCATTCTGCAACAAAACATGTGTTTCTTCCCAGAATACAACTATCACCACCAGAAAATGAAGGATATCCATTTAAATTCATTCGAAAGCAATTCCCAGTACGCCTTTGCTTTGCAATGACTATAAATAAAGCCCAAGGTCAAACAATTCACAATGTTGGTTTGTATTTGCCCCAACATGTTTTCTCACATGGTCAATTGTACGTGGCTCTCTCAAGAGGGATATCTATGTCCACAACAAAAGTACTTGTCCTAACAGAGCAACCTAAACGACAAAAGGGAACATACACAAAGAACATCGTCTATAAGGAAGTTTTAGGTACGATAACCCCATATACATATATGGCCATTCTAACACAGATAATTAACTATTTACAGATAGTAAGTACTAACAACATTACATTGCTTCAAATTACAGGTTTAGAAGACACAGACAAACCTATGCAAACATAATGGATTGTTCAGCAACCCATACTATTCGGTGCGTTAATGTCACATTCATAATAGTTCTTAGAGTACTATTATCAGTTTTCTTAATATTGTATTCTATTATAATGTTTTAATATTAGTATTATTAATAATTTACAGTACTTTTGTACTTCTGATTTGACACTTTATATTAACTGCATGTTGTTGTTCCTGCTTATTATTAAATGCATAAGTGAATTCACTGTACAAGATCACTAATAGCTCATGTAATCATCATAAGACTAATAAACACAATGCATGCTTCTACTACATCAATAATAATTTACCCACTCATGACAAAATTGCTTTCCAAATAACTGCACAAAAAATGATATACCTTAACATGGCTCACACGTGCAACGCACGTGTACCTCACTAGTATCTGGAAAAAGTGAGAGCATAAAAAGTGATGCTCATCAAAGCTCGAGCCCAAGCTCTTGAAATTCAGAACATGAGGAGCATGGGGTGGCCCAAACATCCAATAGTTTCGAACAACTGGTGTTTGTAACTAAAATGCCTTTAGATAAGGAAGAGGATTCTGAAATTCAATTTTAAGGATTTTAAATTTCACAGTAATGTTTTCCAACTTTTAGGTTTAAACCAATCAAGATGTTGACAAATTTCAGTTGATAAAGAACTACCAGGGTGATCATGAATTCTGAACTCTTTGAATCCATTGGAAATTTTAACAATTTGATACAGCTAATTGCGAATTGAGGATCTTAAACCTTGAGTAGCATACGTCCTTCATATTCATGCCAACTTATTCTATTTCATGAGAAAAAGCAGCCAGTAAATCAATCAACTATGTATCCAATCCCAAACTAGTAAGATCAGTTATATAATTATCTAAATCTAGCTCTCTATTTATTGTAGGCTTTATACCAAAGGATTGAATTCTAAGGTAAATTAGGAGTTCTTTAGGAACTACAGGTTCTCCAAATAACCCACTTCTCTTTTCTTATTCTTTTTTTTTTGATAAGGTAAATAACACTTCTCTTAACGATGTAAACTCCCTATGCAGGCTGAAAAGGACCCCTGGCAAACAATGGAAGATTTAAGACCAAAAGGCAGTGGGCGTATGTAAAGTACATAAGGTTGTACCTATTCAAGAGTATGCTGAGCCAGATCAGTAGTTGATATCATCACTCCAGCAGCAAAAGAACCCAGTTCGAAACTTAAACCCAGCTTATCACTACACTGACAAGATGCAACAACTCATTTTATTCAGCCATGTGTGCTTACTACTAGCATATGCTTGAGAAGTGATTAATTGAAAGCTATCAGGATGAATAGTTAAAGGAAAAAGGGAAGTCAGAGTGATAGGAGAGGAAGACAAACCCCAGCAACAAGCAAGCAGAAAGCCACAGATGCAAGTTGGTACAGTTCATTAGTCTGCATATTGTTCCAGTAAATCAGAGATTCAAAGTCACCCAAGGAAACAAATGAGACAGTAATCATGCGTTATTCAAGCAGAGGTAAAGTCACCTGTGATGATAGGCCTATCATCAGTCTAAGAAACCAAGGTACGCAAGTACGGCATAACATTGACAAAATGGTCAAGAACATTAACAAAACCACCAATCTGTAATCCAAAGCATGTCGCAAATTAAGGGAATGATGTACCTCTAAGACATTTAATATATTTAATAGCGTCGGAAAGTCAAAAAGAAAACCAGGAAAAAAAATTGCAGGTAGAGAGGGATAATCAAAAACAGAATTCAAATTGTATGTACAACAAAATGAAATGCGCCCCAGAATATTTAGTTCGTCTCTCTTTTATATCAGATATACATCTTAGGCCCCCATAAAAATATGCTTATGGTGAAAATAACATCATGACGTAGCATGACAAGTTAGTTCGAAACATCAAATGAAAGCTACACCAGCAATATCAGGTCCAAACTAAGATGAAATGACTCACTCAGATGACTTCTATTTGGTCACACAAGTCCATCTAATGCAGGACAATAGTTAACCCAAACGTGTCTACATTCATGCTTAGGGCCCGTTTGGCCATAGATTTCTCAAATAATATTTGGGAAAAAATTTAGCAAATAGTGTTTGTCCATACAATTTGTCATTATTTGGCAAATATTTTTGGCAAATATCTCAAATTCCCAAATACTAGTTTTTTCTAGTATTTGGGCCAAATCTCATTATTTGGGATCTTTTGATAATTGAAATTTTACACCTAACATTTATCTTTTACAAAAACACCCTCTATAGTAGTTGTTTGCGTTGTATTACATAATTTTTATGTCAGTGAATATTAAATGATGATATGGTTGTTGATTAAAACGATGAACAATCGTGTCAGGGTAACAATGTCATGTGTTTTGTCTACTTCACGATGTATGGAATGATACTTGTTGTACTCACTCCAAACTACCACATTGCTCTAGTGTCATGGACACTATTTGTTATTGTTGCAACGAAGATCCAATTGACTTGTAATACAAATATATGCTTAGTTTTGATAGTTTTTAAAACTTATGGGTATAAATCATATTTTTCTAAAAAAGTGAAATATATTTCCTAAATACTTGGCCAAACACATGGTGAAGTTTCACTCAAATAATATTTGCCAAGAATATTTGAAAATTTATGGCCAAACGCTAGCTTAGTGTTGAGAATACAATTAACAAATAAAAGTGTGTTCCCTCTAACAACTTAAGCTTTTAATGAGAAGGTCACACACTTCAATGTGAAATCAGTGCAGGCTGAGGTCCTAGTATCGAATCTCCATTGCCACCCATATCAAAAAGAATTTTCACATGCTTGGCCAATGAAAAAGTACCAGGCCTGCACGCTAGGGGCGTGTTGAGAATACAATTAACTAATAAAAGTGTGCTCTCTCTAATAGCTTAAGCTTTTAGGAGATGGTCACACACTTCAGCACTTGGAACATTAGAAATTAAGATAAGGTAACAAGAATAACTTGAGAATTCTTTTACTTGGCATCAGAATCTGATACGGATGATGAATCATTAGCACACTGGAAGACTATGTTAGAGCAAATATGGCATAGCATAATGGTGTTTCGTGTTCCAAAATAAAACATTTTTTTTATAAGGTAACTTTGGCATTCCAAAATAAAACTTTCCAAACACTTTTGCTTACAATTTTGCCATGGAAGCCATTCCTTGAAAAACACCAGAAGTACCACCAAGAATAGGAAGCAGGGCAAATAGCAAACCTACTGTACAATCCTGTCAGCGAGAAACATCTCAAAAGTTCAGTAGGAAGTACTGTAAATGAAAAAGAACAGGCAAATAATAAGGCGTTGAAAATTGTTAGCATAACTAATAACCCATCCATGCAAAAAAAAATAAAAAATGTGGCAAGTATCTTTTAATGATAGCAATATCATCAAAAAAACAAAGATGGGTAGGTAAGTCACACCTGCAGAATAAGGATTCCAACCGTTACTTGCCCATAGAGGGTGTTAACACTATTTCTTTCCATCAAAAATTTCAATACCTGTGATTCAGAAAGATACAATATTCTTTAGTAAGTTAATATAATTTACTAGCTACTGCACAATGTGTTTAATTCAATACTTTTGCAAATAACGCTGAACGAGTGGATTAAAGCTTTTAAGATTCAAGATAAGGTTCCTTCACAATACAGAATCTGCTTATATGAAATGCACATTCATTCCTTTCCCACTTTCCCATTACATCTATAATATCAATTTAAGACGAAAAATGTGTTTGGAGAAAGAAACCTACAGTCCTACAGAGGATTGAAATAGCCTGAAATCCCAGAGGATATTCAAGAAATAATGTTTCTCTTGTAAAAGGGAATTCCCAAACAATGTTTGAAATTACATCTTTAGCAACAAATTAAGCACAAAACTAGATGCAGAGGAAATGTAAGATTTTATAACCTTTTCTTGTGATCTAAAATTTAAGTGAATTGAGCCCATTCCACAATTTCTGTAATATAATTGTTTCTAAGATTATTCATTCAGAATGCATTTCTCTAAAATCCGATCACTTCCAGTAAATGGTAAGCTTTTGCCATCTTTTCTTGCGATTGTGCCAGAATTTAAGTGAATTTCATTCCACAATTTTCTGTAATGCACTTGTATTGAAAATTGTTCACTCAACATATTTCTCTTTAAAATTCTATCACTTCCAGTTCCAGTCTTCCAACACTAAACCAAGCTCCTACCATTTAGTAAAAACAACTATATAGAGTCAAAAACACATGAAACCCAATATAAAAAATGATTTGTGCATTCTTAACCAGATGGGATTTGGAGGTAGATGGTTGAAGTGGATTGAGACATGCATTAAAATTGTCTGGTTCTCTGTTCTTGTAAATGGAGAACTTGTGGGTTTTATTGAATTAGAGAGGGGACTGAGTCAGGGTGACCCTCTATCCCCTTCCTTTTCATTATGGCAATGGAGGGTTTTGATAGTATGATGAGGATTGCAGCACAAATCACATGGATTCAGGGCTTCAAAATTAGGTATATGCTGTCACTAGTCATATGTTTTATGCAGACGACACCATCACCTTTTGTGAACCTGTAGAAGAACAGATCAGATATATTAGGGTGATACTGGTACTGTTAGAGGCAGTCTCTGGGTTGAAGGTCAATTGGGGGAAAGTAGTCTCTTTCCTATGAATGAAGTCCCGCAGATTCAATCACTAGGGTGACTATTGTGATGTAGTGTGGAGACACTGCCTACTATGTCAAATGGAATTGTTTAGTATCCTTGCTTTTTTGGTGTTAACAGTTGTGTATAGTAGATATGGACAGATTGTAAATTTGACAGGAAGTTGTAACTGACTTTTTTGTGGTGCCCTTAATGCTGAAGAATACAATCTTACCAATTTCAAAAGAATAAGTGACATTTCCCAACTTCTCCCTAAATTATAAAATAGTTTTTTTTTTTGTTACTGGTTAACTAATTCATTTCTCTCGTAAAATACACCTTACATGAACTTGAGTTATTTGGCAGTAAAATCTGTATTTCTCACCCCTTGTGAAAAAGATGCTATAAGAGTCCATGAAAAAATACGTGGTGGTCCACTAAATTCAATTGGAAAATAAAAGTCAAAATCCACAAGGACTTGCCACTGCTGTCGAAGACATTGGTAAGAAGACACCAACAAAAACACCCTCAGATGCTTTCCCACCACATAACTGCAAATGAACAACCATGGTCAAGACGAATTGACATCATTGCAAGAAATAATCATACAGCTTATATTTGCATATTTGGAGCCTCCGACATTTAGATAAAATTCAAAAAGCTTTTCTGCTATGCAGATTACTAAAGCTGAGCTAGTCATAACAATAGCTCCAAAGTAGGTGAAAACCAAAATTGCATACCGAGGCTGTTATTCCACACAAACACATGAAAAGAATTATCTGGAAAGACCCCCCTAACACTGCAACAGCTCGAACGATGCGAAGCTGCAATTATAAAGTTAAATTGCACTTCCTCTTTCAATTTATAAGATATAACAACAAAATGTCTCCACTTCAAGAAACAAAATCCAACCTTTGCTGTGGAAAACTCTAAGCCCAGTGCAAAGAGAAGAAAGATAACACCAAATTGGGCAACTGTTTCCACCTGAAAATTTACCACAGTAAATAAGAAAAACATAAATTTAAGAAGACTGAAAACATATTAAAATACAACACCAAACCATTAGCACCACAATATTATATGACCGTCCAAAGACAGATGATATTAAATTACCGTAAGAATTATAATATGCTTTATCATAACCATAAAGCAGTGACACCCAAGAAACACCTTTAAACCGCTGGTGATAATCATAGGAAGCAGAGCAAAGTGTTGCAACTTCTACACATCTCAATACGCTCAAATGGACATAATGTCTCATTAACACTTAATAGAACAAACCAGAACAGCATGCAAACATGTACAAGTCAATAAATTCATGATAGATGTTTCTGTAATAGCACATGAAAATTTATGTCTCTTAGTTAATGGTGGAATGTCCTAGGAGACCCTTATTCTGGATTGCCATCTCGGTCCTTGTACTCCACAGGGTTTCATCCAGATCCCTAAACCTGTTCAAAACAGGTATTTTAACAACCTCTGACCATTGACGGAGCATGTGGCAACTTTTTTTTTTTGAGCAAGGTAAAATTATATTCCTCAGCAATGTGAGAGCATGTGGCAACTTATCGACTGAGTTGGATAAAATACGTGATTCTCACACGTATTAGGTGCGTGATATGAAAAATTATACCAAAAATGACTAAAAGTAAAAACTAAAAAGAAAAGGACAAAAAGTAAAATCTTTTCATCTTCTACCTCGTCCCTCCCCCTTTCTCTTAGTCAACGCCGCCGCCAAAGTCCTTTCCACCTTCGCTCCGTCGCAGCAAAATCACAATCTTTTCATCGTTGATCATCACTTCTGCATGCATTCACCTTACACTCATGTACACAATACAACCAATTTTTATTATCAACAACTAACCCACCAATGACCACCATTTCTCATCTTCTCCAACCAAGAAGCATTGGATCACTCTAAGATGGAAATGCCACAGCAAGGGCATTTTTACTGTAAGCTCAGCCTATAAAGACATGAATCAGATGGGTTCTCAGATCAGATATTTACCTTGGAAGCTTATCTGGAAAGTAAAGATTCCATACGAAGTTGCTATTTTCACTTGGTTGAGTGTGAAAGAAGCTATTTTAACTCAGGAGAATCTACAGAAGCATACATATGTGCTCCCGATGTTATTTATGTGCGCATAATGTAGAGAATAACCATATGTTTCTTCATTGTAAAGTGGTTAGACAGCTTCGATTTCTATTTACCAGCTTCAGAGGCATAAGGTGGACGATGCTGGGAAGAACAAGGGAGGCACTAACTGGCTGGAATTTTGAGGATGGTGGTAGCACTAAGAAAGACAGATGGAGAATCGTCCCAGCAGTAATATGGTGGACCATTTGGAAAGAGAGAAACTCTAGGTGTTTTAAAGGCAATAGTAGTTCTCTGCAAAAGTTAAAAATGAATTGCTTATAAGTTTTTGGTATTAGTGCAGCTCAGAGTATATAGATTACCCAATTTTATAGTAGACATCCTAGGATCCTTGTAAGATAAGATAGGATTAAGTGCTAGTGTATTGTTTTTACTCTTTTGGGTGTAGACTCAATGATGTAATTTTGACTTCCAGCACTATGTGCTGATGATTTATATAGTGTCTGTCACCTTGTAACAGAAAAAAAAAGAAGACATTGTCACATCACTGAAGAAGGCTTCAACAAGATTCACTCATAGACAAATATACACTTCGTTGTTTTCATTATAAAACTCCATCGAATAAATATTTGAATTTTTCTATTACGCTCGAGCATGATTTTTTTTTGAGGATAGTAACACTAATCTATATATTCACAGGTAGACTACATCCAAAATATGTAGTCCCCTTCAAAAGGTATTACAGTCTAGTCATATTGTTGTCTATCACCTCTGCTTCTTACAAATAATCTAAAACATCCCAGATATCTTCTGCTTGGACTAAAATGTTCTCTTTACACCAAAAATAAAATAATGCTAGACAATTCATCTTGAAGCTCTGAAGTCCATTCTGCTTGTCTTCAAAACACCTCTAATTTCTCTCTTTCCATACAGTCCACCATATGTATGCCGGGATAATCTTCCATCTCTCCTCCTTTGTTGTTGCATTACCATCGCCGTTCCAACTGTTAAGGACTCCTCTGATGCTCCCTGGCTTTACCCAATTTATTTTTCTCAAACTGATGAACATCCTCCAAAGTTGTTCCGTCCATTTGTAGTGCAAGAAGAGATGGCTAATTGTCTCCACTTGTTCCCCACATAAGAAGCATCTTGAACATATTTGAAATTTCCTTTTGTTCAAATTGTCATGTGTCAGTACTGATTCCTTAGCCAGCAGCCATATGAAGCAATTAACTTTGTATGGGATCTTGGTCTTCCATATCATCTTCCATGGCCAGTTTTTTCTCCCTATGATTTGATTTATTCAATTCTCTATAGACTAAGTTCGCAAAGAAGATACCGTTCCTTTCTTTCTTTCATACTATGGTATCCCTTTCTTCAGATAGATTGTTGAAGCTGGCCATAATGGTGTAAAAAATTGCTACTCTTCCCACTTCCCAATCGTTCAGGTTTCTCCTTAAGTTTAGGTTCCATCCTTATCCGGTCCACATCTTTGCAACAGTGGCCTGTTGAAGAATACAAAGGTTGTGGAGATCTGGAAATTGATGTTGTAGTGGTGCACCACCTATCCAGTTATCATTCCAAAAAGAAATCTTGTCCATCACCTACTTTGTAGTTAATTCTTCTCTTCAGCAAATGCCATAAATTTCTGATAGCTCTCCAAACTGTGCAACTGTATGGTATGGAGACCATGTTAGTTGTCCAGTTACCTTCCATCCCATATTTGGCAATAATGACTTCCTTCCACAACATGTTGTCATTTGTTCCAAATTTCCATAGCCATTTCATCATTAGACTCTGATTTTGTGCTTTTATATATCATTCCAATCCCTCCTGCTTTCTTTCCCACTGTCAGTTCCTCCCATTTAACTAGGTGGAATTTCTTTTTGTCTGCAGTGCCTTGCCAAAAGAAATCTCTTCTGAGTTTGTCAATTCTTGTTATCACATTTGCTGGTGTTGGGAAGATAGACATCATGTATGCTGGTAGTACACTGTTCACCAAGGTGAGTCTTCCTCCTCTAGACAGGTATTGACTCTTCCAATTTGACAACTTCTTCTCACATTTCTCCAGTACATCGTTCCATATTGCTATGGAGTTGCTATTTGCCCCTAAAGGCATACCCAAATATGTAATTGGGAGTTTCACCACCGTCCCTCCTAGCTTTGTGGACAGGCTTCCAGTTCCCCAACTTTATTTATGGGATATATGAAGCTTTTCTTCCAATTAATATGCAAACCTGACACGGCTTCAAAGATAATGAAGATAGCTCTTAGAATCAAAATATATTCTTCCAATGCATCGCAAAAAACTAGGGTATCGTCTACATATTGCAAATGAGTGATCTCCACACTATTTACATCACCGGTTTGGAAACCTCTAATTCATCCCTTCACTTTAGCTGTGTGCAACAAGCTACTCAAGCCCTCCATTGCTAGAATAAACAAGAACGGTGACAAGGGGTCACCCTGGCTTAATAGGAAAAAAGCCATTTGGTGTCCTGTTTATCAAGACTGAGAATTTTACTGTACTAATACAGTGCTTAATCCATTTGATCCATCTAGCTCTGAACCCCATTTTTTCCATCATCTGAATTAGAAAGCCCCAATTTAGATGATCATAAGCTTTCTGTATATCTAGTTTGCATAGAATACCCGGTAGCTTACTCCTTTGTCTTGATTCCACACACTCATTTGCAATTAGAATGGTATCCATAATTTGTCTCCCTTTTATGAATGTCATATGTTGTCTATCCACCAGTTTATGGATGACCTTTTTCAATCTTTCTGCCAAGAGCTTAGCAATAATGTTGTAAACTCCCCCAATCAAACTGATAGGTCTGTAATCATTTAACTCTACTGCTCCGGTCTTCTTGGGGATTATGGCCACAAAAGTTGCATTGAAACTTTTTTCAAAGAAGCCTTCCTCGTGGAAGTTTTGCACAGCTGCAACTAGATCATACTTGATGATCTCCCAACAGTGTTTAAAGAAGTCCATGGAGAATCCATCAGGGCCAGGGGCTTTGTCTCCTGCACAAGCTTTGATGTTCTCCAGTATTTTTCCTGCTCCTCAATGTTTGCCATCAGAAAGATGTTATCTGCTTCTTCAATCCTGGGGAAGTCTCTCATCTCTAATTGAGGCCTCTACCGTTCTGTCTCTTTGTAGAGATTCTCATAGTAGGAAACGATTTCATTGTTTATCTCCTCTGGCTCTGTCACTATCTCTCCCCTAATTTTCAACTTGTCTATGGTGTTAGCTCTTCTGTGTGCATTTGCTGTTCTATGGAAAAAACTTGTATTTCTTTCACCATGTTTCAACCAAGTTGCCCTAGATCTTTGCCTCCATGCTATCTCTTCATGTTTGACAATGTCTTCAAATTCCATGTTGAGGGTAAGCCTTGAGACAATCTCCTCCTCCACTAACAATCTTGTTAGCATGATGGAAATCTAAATAATTGTATATATTAATGTAATTAGATAGTGATATAAATTAGCATGATCATATAGATTTGTTGTAGAATCTAAGGAATAAATATTGTGATAGAATAGCGGATTTGGAGGGATTGAATAGCAAATTTGTAGAGATAGAATAGCTGATCTTTAGGGATAGGAATGACGGATCTTTAGGGATTTGAAATATTTATTCTCTCTATATAATGGAAAAACTCTCACTTTGAGAGGCATATAGCAAAACTGACATGGTATCAGAGCCTTTTTCAGTGCTTTGATTCTTAGTGTCCTTCATCTGTGGTTCCTTCCAGATTTTTTTTTGGAAGTTTTGGTTGTGCTTACTGTTAGTCAACAGTTAGTCCTAAGTATCTTGAAAGTTAAGGCATCTTGGAATCTTAGTCTCTTTTCATCCTGGTTATTTTGCATCATTGCATTTCTATCTTCCTTAGCTTGTCAAAAACATGTCGTCATATCAGTTTGAGTCTTTTCATGTTCGTTTCACGGGAAAAAATTACTCCGCCTGGGAATTTCAATTCCAACTATTTGTCACCGAAAAAGAATTATGGGGACATATAGATGGAAGCGATCCTACTCCTACCGATCCTAAAAAGCTTGGTCAATGAAAGGTTAAAGATGCTCGGGTGATGACATGGATTTTAGGGTCAATTGACCCTCTTATTGTTTTTAATCTCAGGCCATACAAGACAGCAAAGGCCATGTGGGATTATTTACAGAAGGTTTACAACCAAGACCATACCGCAAGGCGCTTTCAATTAGAGCATGAAATTGCTATGTATTCACAAGGAGGTCTCTCTATTCAAGATTATTTCTCTAGATTTCAGAACTTATGGGCTGAATTTACCGATATCGTTTATGCTAAAATACCTTCTGAATCTCTCTCCATCATTCAAGGAGTTCATGAACAAAGCAAGCGAGATTAATTTTTGATGAAATTACGATCTGACTTTGAAAGTGTTCGCTCCAACTTGATGAGTCGTGATCCATCTCCCTCGTTGGATGTCTGTTTTAGGGAATTACTTCGTGAGGAGCAGCGTCTTGTCACACAAAATGCTTTTCATCAAGAAAATGTTGTCACTGTTGCATTTGCATCTCAAGGGAAAGCAAAGGGTGTGGATATGGCTAGAACTCAATGCTACAGTTGCAAGAAATATGGTCATATTGCTCGCAATTGTGGCAAGAAGTTCTGTAATTATTGTAAACAACAAGGACACATTATCAAAGAGTGTCCTACACGTCCTCAAAACTGTAGGACAAAGGCTTTCCAAGTTGGGATAAATGATTCCACTACAGATAATTCATCTTCGGTAGGACAAGTTATTACTCCTCAAATGGTACAACAAATGATCTTGTCAGCATTTTCAACTTTGGGACTACAAGGTAATGAGGTAATATCTAAATTTTGGCTTGTTGATTCTGGCGCTTCCAATCATATGACCAACTCAAACAACTGATATACTCAAAAACATCCGTGAGTATAATGGTCCAACACAAATTCAGGTTGCCAATGGTAGTAATTTACCCATTACCAAGGTTGGGGATATTACTGAAACTTTCAAGAATGTTTTTGTATCACAAAAGCTCTCCACTAGTCTTATTTCGGTTGGCCAATTGGTAGATAACAATTGTAATGTGAACTTTTCTCGTAATGGTTGCCTTGTGCAGGATCAGGTGTCGGGGACGATAATCGCGAAGGGGCCTAAAGTTGGAAGATTGTTTCCTATACACTTTTCTATTCCTCCTGTTCTGGCTTTTGCTTCCACCACTACTAAGAATGAGGTTTGGCATAAACGTCTAGGACATCCAAATTCTATTGTGTTGTCTCATTTGTCTAATTCTGGTTTATTGGGAAATAAAAATCAATTTTCAGTTGCTTCCTTTGATTGTTCTACTTGTAAATTAGGCAAAAGTAAAACTCTTCCTTTTCCTAATTTTGGTAGTCGTGCTGCAAAGTGTTTTGATGTCATTCATAGTGATGTTTGGGGAATTTCACCAGTAATTTCTCATGCTCATTTCAAGTATTTTGTGACATTTATAGATGACCATAGTCGGTTTACATGGGTGTATTTTCTTCAATCTAAATCTGAAGTGTTTTCCATATTCAAGAAGTTTTTGGCTTACGTTGAGACTCAATTTTCCACATGCATCAAAATATTAAGATCTGATTCTGGTGGAGAATATATGTCTCATGAATTCAATAATTTGTTGCTTGAGAAAGGAATTGTATCACAACGCTCTTGCCCATACACGCCACAACAAAATGGGGTTGCTGAGCGTAAAAACCATCATCTTTTGGATGTCACTCGTACTTTATTGATTGAGTCCTCTGTTCCATCTAAATATTGGGTTGAAGCTGTGTCTACTGCTGTCTATTTGATTAATAGACTTCCATCTAAAGTGTTAAACCTTGAGTCTCCATATTATCGTCTTTTTCACAAGTATCCTAGCTATCATAGTTTTCATACATTTGGTTGTGTTTGTTTTGTGCACCTTCCTCCTTCTCAACGCAATAAACTCTCTGTTCAGTCTATTAAATGTGCTTTTATGGGCTATAGTACTTTGCAGAAAGGATTTATTTGTTATGATCCAAGTTCTAACAAATTTCGTGTTTCTAGGAATGTTATTTTCTTTGAAAATCAGTATTTCTTTCCTACTCATATTGAGTCATCTTCTGTTTCTCCTCTTCTTCCTACTTTTGAGGATTTGTCATTGTCTTATAAGCGATTCAAACCAGGATTTGTGTATGAATGACGTCGGCCAACTTTACCCCATCCTGAAACAGATCCGCCACCTGAGACTGCTCTATAACCAGAATCTGAGATTTTTTCAAGGCCTGCTCCTCTTGAGCCTCCTCGGCGATCTACTAGAGTGTCTCAAACTCCTAAACGGTATGGTTTTTCTTTAACTTTATCCACCATCTCTATTCCAACAGGTTACTCACAAGCCTCCAAGCATGAATGTTGGCAAAAAGCAATGGAGGAGGAACTTTTGGCTCTTAAAGAAAATAACACATGGGACATTGTTTCATGTTCTTCAAATGTCCGCCCTATTGGATGTAAATGGGTTTATTCAATTAAACTTCATTCTGATGGAACTCTTGATCGGTACAAAGATCGATTGGTTGTTCTTGGTAACAGACAAGAGTATGGGGTGGACTATGAAGAGACTTCTGCACCATTAGCAAAAATGACTACGGTGCGAACTATTATTGCCATTGCTGCTTCACAAAATTGGTCTCTTTATCAAATGGATGTCAAAAATGCTTTTCTCCATGGTGATCTCAAAGAAGAGATTTATATGAAACCTCCACCTGGTTTGTTCTCATCACCTACATCAGATGTGTGCAAGTTGAAGCGGTCTTTGTATGGATTAAAACAAGCTCCAAGATCTTGGTTTGATAAGTTCCAGTCTACTTTGATACAATTTTCTTTTGAGCAGAGCAAATATGACTCGTCTTTGTTTCTTCGGAAAACATCTACAGGTTGTGTTCTTCTTTTGGTGTATGTAGATGACATTATCATCACAGGAACTGATTCTTCACTGATTACTAGCCTTCAAGAGCAGCTTAAAGATTCTTTTCATATGAAAGATCTTGGTACTCTTACATATTTTTTGGGTTTAGAAGTTCATAATGTTGCTTCAGGTGTGTTTCTAAACCAACACAAATATACTCAGGATCTGATTTCTTTGGCTGGTCTTCAATATTCTTCCTCTGTAGATACTATATTGGAATTGAATGTGAAGTATCGTCGTGAGGAAGGCGATCTTCTTCCTGATCCAACTATGTTTCGACAATTAGTTGAGAGTCTAAATTACCTTACTATTACTTGGCCTGATATCTCTTTTGCAGTGCAACAAGTTAGCCAATTTATGCAAGATCCCCGTCATCTCCACTTGGTGGCTGTTCGTCGCATCGTTCGGTATCTTCTAGGAACATCTACTCGTGGATTGTTCTTTCCAAGTGGTTCTCGTATTCGTCTTAATGCTTTTAGTGATTCTGACTGGGCGGGATGTCCTGATACTCGTCGTTCAGTCACTGGTTGGTGCATGTTTCTTGGAGAGTCATTGATATCGTGGAAGAGTAAAAAGCAAGATCGTGTGTCAAAATCTTCAACAGAGGCTGAATATCGATCCATGTCTACTGCTTGCTCCGAGGTTGTATGGCTTCGTGGATTACTTGCTGATATTGGATTTCCTCAATCTCATCCTACTCCTCTCCATGCTGATAATACAAGTGCTATTCAGATTGTTACTAATCCAGTTTTTCATTAGAGGACCAAACACATCAAAGTAGATTGTCATTATATACGAGAAGCTGTAGATAAAGGAGTCATTACTCTTCCACATGTGTCCAGTGATCTTCAAATAGCTGATGCGTTTACAAAATCTATGGCACGACAACGCCATCAGTTTCTAGTAGGCAAATTGATGCTTCTTGATCCACCGGCATCAATTTGAGGGGGGATGTTAGCATGATGGAAATCTAAATAATTGTATAGATTAATGTAATTAGATATTGATATAAATTAGCATGATCATATAGATTTGTTGTAGAATCAAAGGAATAAATATTGTGATAGAATAGCGGATTTGGAGGGATTGAATAGCAGATTTGTAGAGATAGAATAGCTGATGTTTAGGGATAGGAATGACGGATCTTTAGGGATTTGTAATATTTATTCTCTCTATATAATGGAAAAAATCTCACTTTGAGAGGCATACAGCAAAACTGACAAATCTTTGCTCCTGTATCCTATCCAACTCAACAAGTTTGGTTAAGATACTTTGTTTCTGCATTTTTAGATTACCTTGGATTGTTTTGCTCGATTCCTTCAGCTTTATTTTCAGTGCCTTTAATTTGGCCCCTTGAATGTATCAGGTTTCCCACTGTAGTTGAAAGATTCCCACCAATTCTTGACTTTACCATTGAAATCTTCTGTATGTAACCACCAGTTCTCAAATTTGAAGTATGACTTACTTGTTTCCCACTCACCACATTGTAGTAACAATGGTGTATGATCTGAGATCACCCTTTGTAAGGTGGATTGTCTGATTTTCTTGAAGCTAGTATTCCATTCTTCAGAAAAGAGAAATCTATCCAGCCTTTCCGAGCTAATATGTCTGTCTCCCTTTCTCCAAGTGTACTTGCCCCCACTAGTTCTGGATCAACCAGTCCCATATCTTCAATAAACTCAGAAAACTCTATCATAGCCTTTTTAATTCTATAATAGCTCTTCTTTTCCGAAGGATGTCTTGTTGTGTTGAAATCTCCACATAGCACCCAAGGGCCTGAGGTTAGGGACTCTAGCTGCTCCAATTTCCCACCATGTTTCCTCCCTTTCCTGCCTGTCATTAGGAGCATAAACTCCTATCAAGTGCCATTGAAACTCCTGGTTCTTCCCCGTAAAGCTGCAAGTAACTGTGTACATGCCTTGACTGTTGATCACTCCTTCCCATTCCCTTGTGTCCCAAATGATCACTACTTCACCTCTAGTGCCACTAGCCTCTAGTTGAACATAGTTCTACCATCTATTTCCCCACATTTCTTTTATCATTTTTCCAATGTCTCTGTGGAATTAGGTCTTAGGTCTAACTCACACCCCAGAAGCTAGCTCTAAGGGAGGAGGATTGCCCAAACCTTATAAGAAGTTCACTTATCTCATTAACCACAGATGTGGGACTTTTGTCATTCTTTAACACCCCACCCCACGCCCAATGCTTAGCATCTGGTGCGTGGGTAATTTTGATTTTGGGCGATCCCAACATCGGGTGAGACGGGTCCTGCTCTGATACCATGTAAAATTAGGTCTTAGGCTATTAAAGAATGACAAAAGTCTCACATCGGTGGTTAATGAGATGGATGGACTCCTTATAAGGCTTGGGCAATCCTCCTCCCTTTGAGCTAGCTTTTGGAGTGTGAGCTAGGCCTAAGACCTAATTTCACATGGTGTCAGAGCAGGGCCTGTCTCACCCGATGTTGGGACCCCCGAAATCAAAATTGTCCACGCACTAGATGCTAAGAACTGGGCGTGAGGTGGGGTGTTAAAGAATGACAAAAGTCCCACATCGGTGGTTCATGAGATGAGTGGACTCCTTATAAGGCTTGGGCAATCCTCATCCCTTTGAGCTAGCTTTTGGGGTGTGAGTTAGGCCTAAGACCTAATTAAACATGGGTGTTAAAGAATGACAAAACTCCCACATCGGTGGTTAATGAGATGGGTGGACTCTTTATAAGGCTTGGGCAATCCTCCTCCCTTAGAGCTAACTTTTGGGGTGTGAGTTAGGCCTAAGACCTAATTTCACATGGTATCAGAGCTGGGTCCGTCTCACCCGATGTTAGGGCCCCCAAAATCAAAATTGTACACGCACCAGATGTTAAGCACTAGGCGTAATGTGAGATGTTAAAGAATGACAAAAGTCCCACATCGGTGGTTAATGAGATGGGTGGACTCCTTATAAGTCTTGGTCAATCCTCCTCCCTTTGAGCTAGCTTTTGGGATGTGAGTTAGGCCTAAGACCTAATTTCATATGGTATCAGAGCAGGGCCCGTCTCACCCGATGTTGGGGTCCCCAAAATTAAAATTTCCCACGCATCAGATGTTAAGCACTGGCGTGAGGTGGAGTGTTAAAGAATGACAAAAGTCTTACATTGGTGGTTAATGAGATGGGTAGACTCCTTATAAGTCTTGGGCAATCCTTCTCCCTTTGAGCTAGCTTTTGGGGTGTGATTTAGGCTTAAGACCTAATTTCACAGTCTCCTTCTAACTTAGTTTCCTGTAAATACACTACATCAACCTTCCAGGATTGCAAACTTTTTTTATCATACTTCTCTTTTTTGCACAGTTTAACCCTCACATTCCATGATACTATGTTCAACTTCATTGATTCTTGATGGCTAGGTATCCCCCCTACTTCTACTGCCATTACTTATGAAATTGGAATCTATCACTAACCTCTTCAACTCATACACACCCTTTTTTTTTTAATTATTGATGAGTCCCCTTTTTTCTCTGCACTTTCCAGATTGTTATTGTCTATCTTCAGAAACAATTTTTTTTTGTTTCATCACATCCTCTGAAATCTACTCCAAATTATGTACTCAGCCTCATAATATGTTGTTGAATCCATTTCGAGGGGCTAAGACACTGCGGCTCTTCATTTGGCATTTGAATTCTCAAAGTCTTGCTTCATCTGCTATTATGTCTGTTTCTCCTCCATTTGTTTCCATCTGTCTCTCTCTTTCTTCTTCTTGATTGACTTGTAACTCAACTTCTACTGGTGCAATTGTCTTCGTTTGTATGCAATCAATTGCTCGACTTTCTCCTTCTCCCAGCAGGTTCCCCGTCTCTTCACCGCTATTAGAAGTTGTGTTATCTTGTGTATTGGCCAATATTTCAATGTTTATTATGTCCACCAACTGGTTTTCTGAATTAGAGCATGATTGTAGAGGCTAAGTTTGTGGATCTGAATTTTATCGGAGTTCCAGCGAGAACTCAGGTAGCTATTCGCGGATTTCTGCGTAATTTTGGTGCCGATTTCTGATAGTCATTTTATTTCAAAACAAATTTCATGGATTAAGCTCAATCAGCTATGGTGGATCTGAATTTTATTGGGTTAAGTAATTGAAGAATGGTGGCAGATGGAAAGTATGGGTATTTGAGTTTGTGCAAGTTGAAAAATGGAGGAGCGATGATAGAGGCAGATTAAAGTCTGAATTTTAGAAAAAATAATGACATGACATACTTTTTCTTTTAAAATATTTTCTGAAGAAGTTCAGGGCTCGGGATCATAATCCAGATCAAGTACAAGGGTCTCCGAAGCCATTCTGCCTTAATTGAAGATAACTTGAGATTCAATTGATTGATTATTCAAACGATTGATTTACTTATTTCAAAAAGACGTGAAATCAACATACCTGCACCATTTCATTGATAATGTTAAGACCACCAGGTCCAATAATTGAGCCCGCCAGCAAATATCCAGTGATAACCTGCAAGACATTAGTAGCATACGCTACAAAGTAAGATTGATTAAAGAAGTCAAATAAACATAAATCCACAAGCCAAACAGGTCAGATGCAGAAGATAGCGAAAGAAGCTATTGCATTTATCAATCAGAAACAAGCAAAAGAGTAATTATCAGATCGGTTGTCCAGCGCAAGCGAAGACAATGCCACCACAAGTTGCAGAAACAATGACAACAACAAGATCAGATATCAATATGCCAATGGAGTTAAATTAAATCAGATTGATTAACACCCTAATTAATTTTTCTTTCTATTACACAGTTTTAAAGTTGCGTAATAGCCAGGATGTGGGAAAGAGGGAGTAAGCTAACCTTAAATCTAGCTGCAGCACAGGAAACTTTGACTTCGGATTAGACATGATAAAGACATTATCCTGATGGGGGCAGGGGGAGGCATCGGTTAGTGACTTGTATCATCAGTAATCCATAATCATCTTACTGTGGAGCACAAAGGTGCTCTTCTCCAAAAGAACTTTCATCGATGCAAGAATACCTTTCGATCTATCAAAGTAGGTGTATCTTCTGCTCCGTTGTCATTATCCAGGTTGAAAACAGTGTGCAACTAGAATGACCTAGTAAAAAACACAAAAAAGTAACACTGCCATTTAAGCCTTTTCATTTTCTGATAACATTGGGACCTTCAAGGAAGTAGCCTGTATAAATGAATCATAAGATAGCATGACATACTTTTCCTCATTTGTCTCGTTCTTCTTGAACTTGACCCTACCAACCCTAGCAACGGTTTCCAGAACTGCCTGAGAAATGAAGTGCTTCAGAAATGCATATTCCACTGTACTTGGAAACAGGTCATAGTCAAAAAATAAAACTGCAAAGAGCAAATAAGACTTCTCTTATATTGCTTTTCTAAATTGCAAGTTAGGTAGTGAGATAAGCTAACAAGACTAACAAACTAAGAAACTATGCAATGTTCAAAACACTGATTTTCGCAATAACTCGAAAGGACATACTACGACTACTTTGGAGAATTTTTTTTTTTTGAGAATTAAATAATAATAATAATAATAATAATAATAATAATTCTCCAAAGTAGTCGTAGTATGTCCTTTCGAATTATTTTCTTAATTAATTAGCCATTTTACTTGAGCAACTCATATTGAAATCCTTCCTGAATCAAAAATGACTAATATGTGATCAGAATGTGACAAAACTCACTAAGGGACAGAAATTAAGGAGCCAGTACGTCGGAAAGTCCTAAGGACAATCCATTGACATTTTAAGCTGTTGCTGCCTCTTATGTGGCTGATGAATAACCACTGACTGTCCTTATTTCATCGATTTCATACCAAAGTGGTATTGTCTTTACAAAGGAGTTCTGAAACAAACTCTTGGACCTCCCAAGGTCTAACTAGACAAGTAGGTATGTCCACTTTCCATGAGAATGTAAAAGAAATGTAACGGCGCCAGTTCCAGGAGCGTTGGTGATGAAACTTCTAACGACAAGTGACAGCAAACTAATTGGCATTTCTAGACAAACATTGATGATTGTTTCATCCTGTCAAGACCAAACTCTTGATGTGATCAAATAAATGATCTGACTGTTTGATTGAGCATGAATGCTGAGATAACAAGTTCACCATAACTTGGACAATGGCGAAAAAGTTTTATAGTGAAAACAATGATCTAAACAGTAAGTTGTTTCTATCTACAGCAAACAACAATGATGTCAAGCACGAAAGGGAGAAAGAAGACAGAAAATTAATTTGAATTCATGAATAAATACATCTAAGATGGTTCCTTAAATAGAATTTTTGGCTACATGAGATAACGGCAAGTTCCCTAATTATTAAACAACTATTAGATCTAATTTTAAAAAAAAAATAGATAAAAAAAACCAAATATGTAAAATAAATCTTGGCACGCTTTAACATCAAAAGAATCTAGCAAATGAATTGTTATGATCTCAGCTAAGGAAATAAAATAGTGAGTCTGCGGGGATTCGAAATCGTAAAACAGAAATCAGAGATTAGAAACAAATGGCCAAGATCATTTGAATTTTAATAAGAACGGAGGGTGCGGATTTTGCCACGTGGATTCGATTATAAAAGATGGTTTTAGGAGAGAGAGAAGGGCAACGAGTTTCTGGTGCACTTTTCCCTCCCTTTTTCTGCTTCTTCTTCTTCGATCTCCTTCCTTTCTCTTCGTTCTCAATCTCATCTCTTTTCTCTTCAAATTGCAGGTTAATCAACAATGGCGATTCATTCCTGTTTTAGTTAGAATTACTGTTTTTCTAATTTTGTAATCGAGAACAATTTGAATTCTATAAATCCAGAAAATTCCCAAAATATTACTGTCTATTTTCTTTCGAATTATTTCTGTGAAGCAATTTATAAGTACCGGTGAGATCATAACATGAATACATATAACTCCTTACAGAATATATCAATATGTTACAGATCAACAATCAGACCTACAAACTCCACATATCCAGCTACCTATAAGAGTAAATAGCGTAAAGCTTATAGCAATTAATTTCAAGATAAAGCCCGATATATTGAGAAGTTCAAATCAATATCATTTACTAGAATATGGCATCCAATTATTCTTACAGTTTCCTTGAGACAATAACTTAAAAGGAATATTGCACACCTCTTGCTCTGCGACACTATTGTTGAAGCTCCCGTGATCGATTGCTGAAACAAAAGTAATAGTATGAGATAGACGGGCAGGAACAGGAAGAGTGAAAGACACATGTGTGAATTATCAAAGATAAATTAATCAATCAACTATCTCAATCTCAAAGAAGTTGAATTGAGGTAAGTCGTATTACCAAATAATTTCCCTTTCAAAGCAAATTAAGGGTTCTTAATAAGCTAGAGATAGCCTAGTGGAAGGACACTTCACCTCCATCTTTGCGGTTTGGGCTTCAAGTTATAAACTGGAAAAAGTTGTAATGGACCACGTTGACTCCAGATGTTTAGGGTATGTAGTTTATCATATAAGGAGAAAGAAAAAGAGTAAGTTGGGGTTCTAAACCTATTATGACCATTTCATAAAATTAAAAGAATATCTTAAGCACTAAACATAAAAAGTAAATACCTTACGTTTATAAAAGCATCTCTGAGAACAATCAATCAAATATAGAAACACAATTACATTGACACATTACATATACATACATTTATATTGTACTAGTTTCTCGACAAGTTTGTTGCACGTTTAACTGAGTTATATTATACACATATTTTGTAAAGATAATACGAATATCATTCAAACAAAACTTATGATAAATAATTACACAGAAGAAAAATTTCAACGCAATGATGAATTGTGTATATAATATAATAAATCGCATCTCACTTGATTTCTTGGCATACTCCCTGACATCCGTTTCAATTGCTTTCTAGAATTAAAAATCTAGAGAGCTTTTTCCTACAAAGCTTAGGGCAAATAAAATCTCCTGCTAGATTTTTTTTCTTACTCCATCCTCCTAACATTTTTTTCAAATGGAGAATATAAATAGTTTGATAAAGCAACACATAATAAATGATCTCACCCATTATGATCCTAGCGGGATTTCTTTAACAAATGTTATGTAATGGATATAGAAGTAATCTGGCAAAATCATGAACATAGCAGCAACGAACAAGACCGTTGCATTTTGCAATACACAAAATTGTCAAAAATACAAACTTATCTAACCTGAATTCAAAAGATACGAGAATGGTAATATACAGCTAATCTTCTTCCACTATCAACTGAAGACAAAGCAAGATTATACAAATTATGGGGAAATGCTCTTATCATGAAGCTTAAGGCTGTACTGTTTGGAGTAAAATGGTGTTTGGAAACGGGATTACTCAAGTAATCATTGAACCGCACTCTCAGATTTCAGTTAAGAGAGAAAGAAAGAAATTTGAATGTGGAAGATAATTTTGCTTAAATATGGCAGATGGCATAACAGGCTGGTTGCAATTTTCAATATTGCTTTAGGGAAAGAATGCATCAGCTGATCAACGTGCTAACATGGGGAAGAAGCTGAAGATCAGTACCATCTATAATGATGCTATTTCCTTACCTTCAGAAATTATAGGATCAATGAAGAACGATCAGAATTCATGGTCCGGACTTCCATTTTAAACCCAAATAAAGTGATGTCATAGTTTATAATTACAGTTGATTATCCTTTTTGCTTCAGTTTTACTATGTATAAGTAGATCATTTGTAATATTTCCAATAACTTCTACGCAAGTTGTTATGGAACAACTCCCTGTAGTTTCCCTATCTATTTATTAACACCCAATCTAAATTTTAGTCATGATTGGTGATTTACATCTTTTACAACTCCAAGAAAGACATACTGCGCATAAGAGTAGGCAGATGCTAGTACTAAAGTTGACGAGAAGTCGAGACTGCAATTTATCTATGGTTATGGAATTACAATACTTCTTACATTTATTTATCAGGTTCTCTTTAGAAGGGGAAAAGGTCATTGTTTTCATTTATTTTTCTGAGGTTGAAATGATATATCCCGGGGTTGTCTCAAGTTTGGGGTGGCCCAGTGGTTTGGGCTTGGGACTTCCATTTTGGAAGTCTCATGTTAGAAACCCCTTGCCAACGAAAGCAAGGGGTTTGACTTCTGGGTCGAGCTCGTCGCACCGGGCTTGCCTAGTGCGGGTTACCTCTCCTATGTGGTTTGCGAGCTATTGCATAGGAGTGGGGTTTTTACCCTGTGCGCACCCAAAGGGTAGCAGCTGCGGATTTCCCTTGTTATAAAAAATATGATATATCCCGGGATATTGTGTAGAATTTTGATCAAGTTGAACCACGTGAATTGCTTGTTTGGTCTAACAACTTCATATATTAACCTTTAAGGCACGTTTGTAATCCCAATTCAGGAATTAGCTGTGAGCCTAAGGGTGCCATATTCTGCAGGATAATGAGAGAAATGTTTTCTGACTCCCTTATTGCAGACATCATGCTTCGATGTCCTTGACTTATCAACCTTCGCTAATAAATGATGTAATTCCTTATTTTGATTGGTTAACTATAAGCATTTCTTTAGCCAAATATGTGATAAAGGACTTATTCCTTTGAGGCAACAAATAAATACGTGTCTGACATTTGTTATGGTTGGCTGACAATTTCAAACAATTTCCTGTTAGTCTTAGATTGCTATTACCAATTGGCAGGGGTTCTATCATTATTGAAATAGTTGTGTTGATGACAACAGTTGCATGCTATGCATTTACTGAAATCTAAGTCCGCAATCTAGCGTAATTTAAGTTTTTGACGTAAAACATAATGAACATGATGGAAATTATAAGAACTGCTGAAACATAAAATGGAACCGGAAACTTCTTCACCCCACAATACTACTTCAGTCAACACTAATACAAGGATGCACAGAAGATTATCCGAAGAAGAAGTCTATATGACATTTGTAGGGATAAGCATATAGATAGGATAGTATGTGAACCAAAAAGAATACAAGGATGTGGAGAAATGTTATCCCATGCAAATTTCATGGGATAAAGGTAATGTTGGCCTGAAAAATTTGTGCATAAAGTAAATCGAGAAAACAGTGCAGAAGAAGGCTTGATTAACATAGGTAGCATGTTGGTCTGAGAAGGTGAATCATGGAATACCTATTCGTTTACTGCAGAAGTTGGAGGTGTATCATGGAATACCTATTCGTTTACTGCAGAAGTTGGAGGTGTATGATGGAATACCTATTCGTTTACTACAGAAGTTGGAGGTGTAACATGGAATACCTATTCGTTTATTGCAGAAGTTGGATTTTTTTATAGAAGTTGCATTTTATATTTGGTTTATTTGTAAAGAAAAAAGGGAAAGTTGCCTCTATTTGAACTTGGAAGTGACAACTCTTGGCGTAGGAGTTTGATTCGCGGCAAAGGAGTGTGTATTGTGACGGTGTGTTCAGTTAGGTTTTTTTAATTAAGTTAGGGTCTTTATGTGATTTAACTTTTAATTTAGGGAGTTCATACTTTTAAGGTAATATAGAAGATATAGATATAGGTATAGAAGATGTATTGTATTGTATTGTGACGTATTGTATGTGTATGTATATATGTGTATAAAAGTGCCTTTACAAGCACCAAAATTGTCACTCAAGTAAGTAATTCTATTAAAACTGTTTCTTAAAAGAATTCCCTTAACACAATTAATAGTTAAAGTTGTAAAACTGACAACCTTGTTGAATTTGGTGTTGGGGTCTGAAACACATAAGCAGTTTCCAAGATAATTTCTTCGAAGAAGTATCCTTCAAGGCTAGTAATGGTCTCAAGATCAGATTTTGGAAAGACAAATGGCTTGGGAACTCTAGGCTAAAAGACTATTTGCCCTCCTTGTTCCAGATAGCCTCCAACAAAGAAGCAATTATAGCCCAGAACAGAGACAACAACTATTGGACTCCTATTTTCAGAAGGAACTTTCAGGATTGGGAGATTAATGATCTCCTTTCCCTCTTAGAAAATCTGCAAATTACTACACTGGTGGTTGAAGATCAAGACAAGATTCTTTGGGGTAATTCTAAGGAGAAGACCTACACTGTGAAAGAACGCTACAAAAATATGAGCTCCCGGAATGGCATTCTCCTAATTTGGCGTTAGAAACATGTCCGGAAAACTAGGCAACCCCTCAACAGATGTGTCATGTGCAAGCAAACCAATGAGAGTGTTAATCACCTTTTTCTGCACTGCCCTGCAGCAGTTAGCCTATGGTATTTTTTCTAATCTATGCTTGGCCTACAATGGGTAATGCCCTACAACATGAAGGATGCTTATGCTAGTTGTGGAGAGTTGACAAATCCATCAGAAAGATCTGGAGAATGATCCCAGCAGCCCTTTTTTGCAGCATATGGAAAGAGAGAAACAACAGATGCTTTAATGGAATATCAACCTCTTTCTGCACTCTTAAAGCCCAATATCTAGTTAGTTTATTTTGCTGGCACTTTTTTGCCATTGTAAAGGGTGTGGATAACCTTTTGAATTTTGTTAGATCCCTATCTCTAGTAGGGTAGAGTAGTAGGGTTCCCTATTGACTGTTTCACAAGTTTTTGCCAAGTTAGCACCATATTTTTCTGTTTGGAGCAGCTTTCTTGCACACTGTGCTTTTGTAACTTCTCATCTTCTTGATGCTTTTTAATATCATTTAATTACTTTATCAAAAAAAAATCGACAGTGAACATCCAAATTAAGCCCCACATTGCATGCTTTAATCAATTAAATTTCAAAAGTATACTCAAAGTTACGATAATGTCATTTTTTCCCTTTTTACCCAGCACCCTATCTCAGGATCAACAGGTGTACCTGTGGTGCACTTTGCCGTTGTATCTACTTACTTAAAATATGTTCTCACTTACGCTTCACATGATGTTAACTTATAATATACTGAATGTTCCAATTATTCTTCAAATCATTCAAGTAATTTAATTTTTCTTTCTTTCTTTTTTAGCACCATCACATACTTATCTACAAAACCAGTGCATCCACTACCATGTATTTTCATTCTTTATTGTTGATAAAGTAATAATAAAAAAAGTAAAGAGAAAATAGTCAAATCCCCCCTTAATCTATTACCGGATTTCCAACTACACATTCATACTTCACGGGAGTCCTAATACCCCCTATACATTTTTAAAATGGAATATATAGCCCCCTAAAAGGTCACACCCAGATTTGTGTTAGAAAGTGTATAAACTCGCCTGCCACGTCATATATATTAATTTTTAATAAAAAATTTCTTATCTCTTTCTTTGTCTATTTTCCTTTTATATTTTTTTCTTTCTCTTTCCAGTCCCTTTCTTCTTTTCTTTTTCTTTCTTCTTTTCTTTTACTTTTTTTGCCATTGAAGAGAAAATTTCAAGTTTTATTTATGGTAGTTTTAAGCTTACATTTATGACATGTGCAGTTATGAAATTCCAAGTTTTATTATTAAAAGGTAAAGTTATAAGTCTTTGATAATCTTTCCTTTTTTGCAATGGAATAATCTTTTTCCACCATTTTCATCTTCTTGCAAACATCAAAAGTTTATCAATTTTGAAAGGTAAAATTTAGCGAAAATTTTATTTCTAACCGTTTCATCCACTATTTGATTGGTACTCAAGTTATTTTCATGGATGAATTTGTCGAATTCTTCAAATTAAGGTAATGGATACATAACAATGGGTCTTTTCATTTCAATTTTCAAAATCACATATGGGTTCCTATGACAACCCAAAAAAATTTCTGAACTTGAATTTAAATTATTAAACTAGGGCACCAAAAAATCAAGATAAGAATTTGCTAACCCATTTGGCCATGATTATCAATTTTAATAATATTAATAAAGAGTTGATTTTCAAAATTTCCTAACTTCATGCACAAATTGAATAAACAAAATTCTAGAATAAAAAAGAATAATGAAATTCCATGGTGAATCCAAGCTTAGAGAAGGTGAGTGATGGAGAGATTTGGTTTATGTTGTTGTGAAGAAGAAAGGAAATAAATAAGAAAAAAAAGAATAATTAAAAATACACTTATTTATGAAAAGAAATTTTTAAAAATAAAATTTTATTATTTGTTTTGGTCCTCACTCTCTTTGAGAGAGTGAGATACACTCATTGTGCCACATAAGCATTTAGGGAGTAAATTATATCAGTTGTAAATAGTTCAGGAGGGTAATAGAGCACTCGTGAAGTTGGAGTGTGTATTTGGGATTTCAGGTATAGTTTAGGGGGGCTTTAGAGCATTTTCTCAAAAGTAAATAACCTACAAAATAATTTGTTCTCTACAAAAGGCACTCAACATCAATATGAATAAGAGTCTTGTGGGTATACCAAAAACTAATCAAAAACATAAGATGTGTCCTAATTGTGCAACCTCATCTTCCAATTCTCTTAAGATCCTTTCCCTCCAAAGTACCAACATAAGCTGATGAGACTACATCCTACAACCTACTGTATTCACAACCATGTATCACCCCTCCAATGTCTCGTACAAAACCCATTTTATGCCAAACCATGTGTTTCCGCAGATCCTTGACACACCCGAAATCCTGAATACCCTATGTTTCCACTTAGCATCCAAACCATTTAAGGTAATGTAGTTGTTTTACTTTTAGACTTTAGCGTATACTACTTTACAACTGTCTAGTTGAATTAGATTCGAATGAAATTCATAACAAGGCATGTGTGCATAATGCATTAGGCCTCATTTGTTTTCATTAAGATTTCTGAATGATTAAGATGTTGTCTCTCGAACACTGAATAATTAAGATTGTTTGTTTTTTGACATCAAAATGTACATAATAAATATACATTTTAAATAAAAATTAATTAAATATTAAAAAGAATTTTAATAAAATTAAGTCATTATTTGATTTAAGATATGAAACGCTTACACTTTCTAGTGATGGTGGTGGTTGTGGTGGTGATTGTAATATTTATTATTAGTTACTTGTAATGATGATGGTGATAATTGTGAAGGTGGAGGTGGTTGGTGTTGTGGTGACTATCATAATGGAGGCAATTGATAGTGGGGTTGGTGGTTGTAATAACTTGCTCAGACTCTCCAAAAATGTTGTCATACCTGTGTCGGATCCTTCAAAAATACACTATTTTTGAAGGACCCGACACGCACCCGTCAACATTTTTGAAGAGTTCAGCAACATAGGTTGTAATAATGAAGTTGGTTGATGTTAATAGTTCGCAGTGTTGATGGTGACGTTGAAGAATGTGTAGTGGATGATGATGTATTTGCGCTAGTAGGTGGCGGTGCTAGTTATGATGATGAGGTGGTTGGTAGTAGAGATTTGGCCACAAGGGTAGTAGTGGTTGATAGTAGTGGTGGGGTGGGTGTGGTGAAGGTGGCGATCGATGGCAGTGGCAATGGACGAAAAATGTATGGCGGTAGTTGGCAACAATGCTAGTTCTGATGGCGGAGTATGTTGGTAGTAGGAATTAACTCTATAGTGGTGATAGTGGTGGTAAAAGTGCAGATGGAGGTGGACGTGGCGGCATCTATAAAGACGTTTGTGTTGGCGGTAGCAACAGAGATGGGGATGGTGTTGGTGGTTGTGATGGCAGAGGTGGTTAGTGGTAGTGGTGACTAGTGATTGTGGATACGAGAGCCACTACAAAGAAAGTTACGAACTACATACCTCATTGTTATATGTTGTTTGAGATGTTCCTTCGACATCAGTGCTTCTCGACCAAGAAGAAGAACTAAGAAAGTTGCAATTGGATATAATATGTCAGTAACTTGCATACGCGTATTCGACATTACAGGTCCTTGCTTTGAAAAAGGAGCCAGAGCACCAGATGCATCCTTTTGAATATTATCCCCCCCAAAAAATTGATGTTGAATATTATCCACCCAAGAATACCTCTTAATGATATTAAGACTTTGTTCTAGATCATAATTATTAAGACCTATTCAGACCCATTAAGTGCTTAAGTCTTAATGAAGACTTCAAACCTCCATTAAGTAAAAACAAATGAGGTGTTAGTTTGCTTACAGATATATCCGTTAATTTCCGATCATGGATACATATGTATCCACAAGATACCAATTATTGGTATCAAACCAATAACATCCATATAAGCTAAATCTTCTGATCAATCATTAGGACAAACTTCCACCCTTTGCTATTCCTGGATCACTAGCGTACCCACTTACCTTGATCAACCAATCCTAGTGTTTGAACTACTAATATATCCCGTCTTTCCACTTACCCTCCACATTGTTCCATGGACAGGCTAGTGTTACCACTTACATCCGCACCTATTTAGTTAACGTGGAATAATACTTTTCTTTTAACCGCACTACACCCTACCCCATCCCAGGATTAGCTGTATATCGCATGACTGGAACTTCTAATATTCCAGTGTTTCGACTTACCCTCCACATAATTGGAATGTCCAGGTGGATATATAACTCAGCAAATACAAATACAGAAAAAGGGAGACTAAATCAAAACCTAGAAGGAAATAATAGATGTGACTAACCACCGGGCTGCTCTTCAGTCTCATTGAACTCCTTTCCAAAGCTCGATCAATCATGTTCGCAAAACTACCTTCCTCAGATCTAGCAAGGGAAGAGGAATTAAATTCAGCAGCATTGACAATGACAGTATTTTTTGAATCTCCAGATATCGGATCAGCAGAAGAGAAGAGGACGAAAAAACACAAGGAGAGAACAAGGAGAAAGCAGAGCCCTGGCATAGGCATTGCCGAGTTAGAGAGAGAAAATGTGGTTAGGGTTTTAGAGAGAGGAATATGGGTGCCAGAGTGCACCCTGCTGGAAGTTATCCAACCGACATTGAGATCCTTTACGTTTATGTTTTGCTCAAACACTGGGGGTGAGAGAAGCGGGGGAAGGAGGCGGTGGTTGAGTGAGTCTGCGAGTACAAGAAAGCATACTTTTGTCATTTCCGGACTGAAAGAATGGTTTAACGAGAAAATTAAATGATTTTTGTTTTTTCTATGACAGATTAACAAGAGTTGATCAAATCATTTTTACAATGTAATTAAGTAAATTTGGGACCAAATTAATATTTATAAAACTTTTTAATCTTTTTATAAAATACAAAAAAAAAACACTTTATTTTTTAACTTCTATAATTCAATCCAAATCATTTTAAAAAAAATAAAAAATTCTTTTCATTCTCTTCTTCTCCCAGCGTTCTTTCTCTCTTTTTTTTTTCTTTTTTTTTTTCAATCCTCGAAAATTCAACTATCTCCATTATCTTCCTCTCCGATTATCTCTATCATTTTCCTCCTCATCTTCAGTCGTGACTCTCTCTTCTTTCTGAACTGAAATCGCGATCGACTTAAAATGGGTAAGTTAGTTTTTTTAAAGATTTTACAATTTTTGAATTTTTTTCTTGGACTAATGAACAATAAAACGTTCTATAGATGTAAAAATTGAATAGTGATGTAATGGTGTCTATTATTTATTATTTTTGAAAGATAATCAACCAACCCAACAAAACCTAAGTTTGAGGAAATGTATATGTATTGTTAACCTTCAGTGAATAGTCGTTTGCTGTTTCTTTTGTTGTTCTTTTTGTGGCCATTTTGCTGATATATTAGAAATATAGTCTTGTTCAGTTGTCCAACATATATTTCATTTGTTGAAAGATGTATCGTATGTTGCCACATTGTAATGACATGTTGGTGCATATTCCAACATTCATCATATGTAACTTCATTTGTAGGTCATGTGTGACATTCAAATATTTTATTTTTGTGGTTGCATATACAAATATAATGACTCTTGTCAAAAGAAAAATTAATACAACTAATACAACAAAGATCCAGAAGAAGGCTAGGACTAAAGTTCCTAGGAAGAAGAATGAAAATATCTGAAGCAGTTTCTTCTTCCCAAGTAGAAGCAGAATTTACCAAAAAAAATATGAAGAAAGAGAAAAAAAAAGGAATTTGTTGATGATGGAGAAAGAATAGAAGAAGTTGAGGAGGAAGATAAAGGAGAAAATAGAGAAGTAGTTGAGGAAGAAGAGGGAAAACAAACAGAATTTGAGGAAGAACAAGAAAAAAAATATAGAAGTAGTTGAGGAAGGAGTAAAAAATAGAGAATTAATTGTGCATGAAAAAGAAAAAAAATGAAATTAAGGATGATGATGAGATTAACATTATCAATGCAGACACTTTCCCTGTGCATCTGCAGCCTAATGCTAATGGTGATAGCATTATTAGGTCAGTCATGGGAAAACCTTTCAACAACTTCAGGGCTATCCTCAAGAGAAATCAATTGGAAGATTTTTTTAGAAATTGTTGTTTTGGTCATTTTTCAGATTTACCCGATGATACAACTCCACGTTTTCAAATGACTTTGGTTTATGAACTTCTAAAAAGAAGGTTCATTTTTCAAAATTCCAAAAAGAAGGATGAGATTTTGATTAGTTATTGTGGCATGCCAGTCTTCTTTGGCAAAAGAGAGTTTGCCATAGTTACATGGTTAAAGTGTAATCATCCTCTTGATCCCGTCCATGAATACATTGTCAAAAAAGAACCATGGAGAAAAAATAAAGGAGTAAAAGAAGAAGCATGACAACAGCCACATCAATTGAGGAGCAGAACTTGATGTCTGTTGTTGGCAAAAACATAAAAAATTATGACTTAATGTTGGAAAACGAGGATACACCAAGAAAGCACAATGAGTCATTGTACTTACGTTGGTTTACATATAATATACTTTTGGCGAAAGATCTCAACAACAACATACTGCTTAAATGGGTGAATTTCTGTCAGGATATTGAGGCTTTCAACAACTGTCCTTGGGGTCATGAGATCTTTGAATTAACTATCAAATACTTGTTGAAATCTTAGTAGCAAAGACCAGTTACTTTTTTGACTTTCCATGGGCTTTCATGGTAAAGCTAAATGTTCTTAATATTTTTATATTTATATTGAATAATTCAACATTTGATTTGTGACATGATTTCCTTTTTTTTAGGCTTGGACATTTGAAGTCATTCCTCATTTGACCCATCAAGTAATTGCAGAGTAACAAATCACATCTCCAAGGATATTGAGATGGTTGAGATAAAAAACAAAATCTACCAAAGATGGGCATATTTCAGATCTTTTTAACCCTCCTCTTGATGCAATAAGTTATTAGTATATTACACTCTTATGTTGCTATAGATGACTCATATGTGTCAACCTATCACACATTTGTAGCAACATATGACACATATGTTGCAACATATCACCCATCTATAGTGACATATGACACATCTGTGGCAACATCTCACACAAATGTTGCTACAGATGCCCATATGTGTCAAATCATCACACATCTGTAGAAACATATGACACATATGTGGCAACATATCACCCATCAGTAGCGACATATGACATATCTGTAGCAACATATGACCCAAATATTCTTACGGATGACTCATTTTTATAATTTTAGGTTGTGCATCCATGGCTTGTCCCAACAAAAAACGAATTGCAAATGTCATTTCTAATTACTCTAGGGTTGATCGAAACCTTATATGATCCTGTTCTGGATAGAGTTAAAATGGAATTGGCTGGAGAAACAACCATCAAAAGAGACAGAGTTGTTAATGAATTAGTTATTTTTGATGGTATTGATGCTGGTGCTGGACAAGACCAAGGGACTACCTCTAGTAGAAGATGTGGCTTTCTCTGTGCGAAGTGCAAGAAAGAAGATGAAAATTCTATCTTGTATCTTCAAACATTGAGTCAAGTTGTCAATGAATTTAAAAACAAGAGGGGGTCAAGAGCATTCTATCAAAGAATGTTCGACATCCATTTACTTTATAGGCCAAGAGAAGGAAAAATCATGTAAGACCCCCAAAATGAGTTAGGGTGTCTAGAGCCTCACTTCTGACTATAATCTTGTTAACACGTTAATTAAGAGTTTTAAAGTATGCATGAGTGATTTGGAAGAAAAATATCAAGGGACGACCAAGACGTTCGACGACTAGTCACCTAAGGGGCCTTATGTGTTTTTATGTGCTTATGTGTGTGTCATGAGCTTATGAGGTCCTTATATGATTAAAAATGATTTTTTAGGCCGTATGGTGAGTTTCATGAAGTTTAGAGGTCAAACGTCCAAGAACGTCCAAGTCGTTCAAAAGTTAGCCCTTGAGACATGCATGTGTGTGTCTTGATGGTGCCTGGCATGTTTTGACGTGTTGCGTGTAATTATTTTGGGTGAAACTAATGTGGAAGGTCCTTGACTTGTTAATGTTCATATTTATATTCGAAACGTTTGGGTACGACTTTCCAAGGGCCCCGCAAGAGGCCCTGAAGAAGGACCTAAAGGCTGTCGAGACACTGCCTTCGCAGTGTCAATCGACAAGCCAAGTTGATGCCCCGTTTCCCAATCGATGCCCCGTCGATGGGAGGCGTTGATACGCTCAATCGTACTTCTCAAATAAGAAGTAAAAATGGTCGTATCAAGTAAAGAACCCAACTAATGAGGTTATGGTCGATCCCACGAGGAAAATGGTTCAAACTTAACTTTATTCTATTATTACTACTATTTAGTCAACTATTTTCCGAGAAAACAAATAAATAAAAGGGGGGTTTTATTTTAAATTAATAAAAATGATTAACTAAATTAAACTAAACAACTAACAGATTCAAATCTCGGAGTTTAATTAATTAATAAAAGTAACTAGGGCTTAAGTGTTCCCCACAGGTTCCCAACTTGATAACTCTAACTATAACAATTCTTTCCTAGTATCTTGCATGTAAAGTGATAAGTTATGTATCTCTAAATCCTTGGTCCGGCATCTAGAAAATTTCACTCTGCACCTTGGTCCGTCTACGTGTGTTGCTATACTAACCCTTATCTTTACCTCATATTAAGCATTGTATTCGGTATTTGACTAAGTTATTACCTCGTACCAACCAATACTAGCCTATTAGATAGTCTAAACTAAATCTATGTTGATAATTCTTTTCCTATTATCTACCTCCTTGGTCCGGCTAGTAGCATTAAGGCGAGTTCTAATGTTGGCCATCCGTTAAAAGACTTCTACTCAAAAGAATTATAAATACATGCAAGACACCATTCTAGACTTGTTATTTTACTTAGATTTTACCTTGTTATTCACCCATGCTTCCCACAACCCTAGCTATGGAGTTTAGTTACCCATGGTCATAATTACACAATTCATATTTTTAATGGAAGAATTCATGCACTTACTTTAATGAGAACGAAAAAATTCCAGAATTTAACTTGATTAATCAACAAGAACACCAACAAGCAATTCCGGAAAAAGTATATCAATTACCAAAATCAAGAGTTCAATACTATAACAAGAGAACTAACAATAGTCAAGAGTCTAACCCCAAAAATGAGGTTTTTCGAACTATTTATAATAAAAACAAAACCTAATAAAAGAAGGTTTCTAATTAATGAAAATCTGTCCAAACGCGTCTGAGTCGACGGACCTCGTGACGGACCGTCGTGGGCACGACGGACCGTCATGGCCTCTGTCATCCCATACTTCACAAATTCTGCTGCTCCTTTCTTCATTACCCTCGGCGGACAGGTATGACAAACCGTTGCAAGCACGACGGTCCGTCGAAGGGCTCCGTTCCATAATACTTAAACTTCTTGGAATTTGGGTACTAGGACTACTCTCTAATCATTACGACGAACCAGCAGGACGGACCGTCGTGGCTATGACGGTCCGTCATGAACTTCCATAGTCCCACACTTGGTCAGACTTCCCCATCTTCCTTCAGCAGCTTCTCTCCTCACTACGATGCCACCTACGGACCGTCACAGCCTCGACGGACCGTCATAAGCTTCGTAGGTGGTCTCTTCTACATTTCTTGCTCAAAACTCCCGCGTTCATCTTTGGACAGATTTCCTGCAAATAAAGAGAAACTTACATAAAAAATCAATACAAAAAGGCTTTAGACACACACTAAACTTAAGGAAAAAAGCATTAAAGTACTGTGAAACCACGGTACATCAACACCCTCAACTTAAATTCGTTGTTTGTCCTCAAGCGACGCACTATGACTCACTACAAAATCTTTGTACAAGAGTATCCACATTTTAGCTTTCGCAATCACTTAGCTATCAATCCCGATCATTCTCATTAAGTTCATGCATGTTATCACTATTACGCTTGAATCATGTGGAACCTGACAATGACACAGACTCACTACGCACTGACACCTATCCTCTTTAATTTCTCATCGAGGTGCTAATATTTCCGGTATTGCAACTAGTGTCCTCTCTTCAAAACACATCCTCATTTTTCACACAATGATTTCAGTTTGAGTATAAGGATTACTTTTCAACACTCACTCTCAGAACAAATTCACAACTCATTTATACATATTGCCATAAGATTGCCCTTATTTTCACTGCTTTAAGTTTGCCATACAACTCTTAGGATCACAACAGGACTTTGTTAGCTTGTAACATAGGCTCAGGATCAGGTAGGGTATATTTAGGTATACTTTAGTGACTTGTTGCCCTCCTTGACATATCGGCTAAGTGTACCACCTTTTTATCATTTTATTTCGCCCTATTTCTCAATTTTCTTTTCACCTTGCTGTTTTCCCTTTCTTATCCTTATGTGTAAGTGACTTTTCTCTTTTCTTCTGTTTATTTTGCTTCATATGTATACTTTATTCATATTTTTTTTAGTCACTTCTGTTTTGTTCTTTCTTTCTCTTCTTTTTTTTTAACCCCACTTTCCGGGGTTTTCCTTATAACAACCACCCTCAACTCATGATTTTGCCATGAGTCAAGGTTCACAATACCCATGTGTAACAACCCTAAAAATAGATATGTTAGTAATGCTTAATGTGCCAAGAATGCCTACGATTAGACCAAGGTTCACACGGATTGATGCGCGTAGAACCAGACCTTGGAACCCTTGGTACAGCCAAGCCAACTAACTTTGGGAGTTAGTTGAGCTAGGAAAGGTTGGGTCCAACCATGTAGGGCTCTCGAATATGAAGGTTTACTCGAAAGTTTCTTTACCGGACTTTAAAAGAAGAAATCTTAGGTTTGAAGGGTCTAGGGGTAAAATGGTCTTTTTTCCAGGCTAAGGGTAGTATCGTAATTACCCTAAATATATAATTAATTAATTATTTATTAAGGTGGAGGGGCAAATTGGGGAGAGAGAAACGAAATGGAGCTCTTGAAGTTAAGTCTTGCTCTACCCGGGTTTGAACCTAGGTGGAAGCAATGAATTAAATTGTTTTTAATTTAAATTCGTAAATTAATGTAATTAATTTATATTTATTATTTATTAGCTGATTTAAAATAAAAGGAAATCAGATTTTTAATAATTAAATAAAATTTTATTTGACTAAGTCCTAAACTAGACTCCTAAGCCTAAGAAAACTCTCCTCTCCCACACTTACCTCTCTCTCTCACGTCTCTATCACCCTCATTCACGTTTTTTCTGCCAAAATAACTTCAAAAAATAGTAGGTAAACCAAAGTTCTTCACACTTGAAGAACTCACAACGAAAATTACAAACAAACAACTAATCAAAAACGTTACGCAAGATGGAGGACTATTCCGTCGAATTGGTGTTGAAGTTGAGGGGATTTGAACGTGCTTTTTGGAGAAAGTTTTGGGCATCAAGTCAAGGTTTGAACTACATAAAAGGTATGGGTTTTCTTCTCTCTTGGTCCCTTTCCCAAGAGACCCCTTAAGATTCAATAAATTCTAATCCGAAAACTAGGATTGTTCCCGTTGCATGTCCCTGTCACTAGCTCCCAATGAATCGTAGGTTGGGTATGTTTGCTGGTAGTTTAAGTATGAAGATTGATGTTCATGATAATGTGTTCATGATTATGTGTTCATGATTATGTGTTTAGAATTGTAAGCATGTTAAGTTATGTCAACCGAAAGTATGTGAAAAATGATATGTTTTTATGGTTGAATTTTATGTGCGAATGTTTGTGTAAATCATGAGGTGTAAAGTGGTGAAATGTTGCTGTATGTAATAGTAATTCTTGGCTGAATATAATCATATAAATATTACACTTAAAGATGCACGAAATGATCCACGAAATGCCTTAAGAATTAACGCATGAATGATGATAAAAAGAAGCTGAAAATAGTGAACAAATTTCCAGCATTTGATAGGTTGGGTTCAGCCAAACAAAGTGGTACAAAATGCAATGAAAAATGAATGTAAAATAAGTGAAATCAGTAAGGATTGAATCCAAGACATCATTACATGAAAGCTACAAAAAAATCAACAAAAGATTAAGACAAAAATGGATTTGAAGAGACTACAAATTCCAGCCCTGCTGGAAATTGTAGTCTCGGCCAATTTTTAAGAAAATGAGCTTCGTTTAAAAAAAAAATATTTAAAATGTGAGGTCATTGGGTATTGAACCCATGACCTCACTAAATGAAAATTTCATAAAAATTTCATGAGAAAAATGCAAGGAAAAATAGATGTGGTGAGTGGGGATTGAACCCCCAACCTCTTGAATGGATGAGAGAGTTAGGAGAAAAATAAAGGAGAAAAATAAATGTGGAGAGTGGGGATTTAACCCCCAACCTCTTGAATGGATGAGAGAGTTAGGAGAAAAATAAATGTGGAGAGTGGGGATTGAACCCACAACCTCTTGAATAGATCAGAGAGTTAGGAGGAAAATAAAGGAGAAATATAAAATGAGGTGATTGGGGATTGAACCCACAACCTCTTGGATAGGTGAGAAAGTTAATAGATAATTTAAGAGAAAAAATAGAATGAGCTTGTGGGGGATTGATCCCACAACCTCCTTGACTCAAACGAAAAAAAAGGAGGAGAAAAAGAAAGGAAATATTATGGGGTTGATGGGAATCGAACTAGGGTCTCCCAAATCTGAAAAATGTAATTAACAAGTTTAAAATAAGATTAAGTGTTGTCCAAGGGATTCGAACTTGGGTTCCCTTGCCCAAATTCCGTATTGATACATAAGTCATACGTGAATTAAATGTTCAAGAATAATGCCACCTACTTAGATCGAAATCGAGATCTTGGCATACATACAAGATACATAAGTCTTGTACTACATAATCTTAGGAAGATATGAGTCACATAACGAACTATGAATGAAGCCTCATGGCTTGTATGTATAGACCCATAAGTCTAGCATACGTTTAAATATAAGTGAACCTAATATGTATGAAATGAAATGATGAAACCCTAGAAGGGTTAAGTAAGAGTGTGAAACACACGAAATGGCCAAGTGCATTGGCCTATGATGAAATGAACAATGAAATGAACAATGATATGATGAAATGAACAATGAAATGATGAAATGAACAATGAAATGACGAAATGAAAAATGAAATGATGAAATGAACAATCAAATGATGAAATGAGAAATGAAATGATGAAACCCTAGAAGGGTTAAATAAAAGTGTGAAACACACTAAATGGCCAAGTGCATTGGCATATGATGAAGTGAACATTCATGTAATAAATGGTGAGTAATTATGAAGAGCAAATGTGCTAATGTTAATGAATATAGTGACAACATGATACGAGGCTAATATAAAAGATAAGAGCAATCTCAAATGAGCCTAAGTAAATGTTACCGATACGTACTCACCTATGAGAGTGTAAGATAATGAAGAGACCAGTCTCTATGAACACTCTAATGAGAGTATTGAGCTTAACACACTTAATACGAATGATGAGATGAGAAATCATCTAATGAGATATGATGTCCTCATACTAAAAGCCGGATTCCATGACGTATGAGATGAATGTAATGGAACTTTATACTAAGCACCGATAGACTGGCTATGAGCGGTGATGCCTTCTTTCGGGAAGGGCGGAGGTTCACGTAACTCTCATGAGATGAGACTGTCTGGCATGCCGGGTATGGGTCTCCTTATATCTCCTAGTCTTCGAACCTATACTGCCAATATAGGGATCTGGCGGGGTTAAATTCCCATGTACGCTAGCATGTTTTGGGTTACTTTGGCCAGTGATTCCACCTCTTTTCGGTGTGGGGGAGACACTGGATTTCATGATGCTCACATGATCTATATCGGTTAAAGTTAAAGTTCCCAATGACTGAATGAGTCCACCCTCAAATGATGTATATAATGAAATGAATGATACCGAAGGTGTTAGGGTAGGATAATCAAAAGGTGAGTTAGATTCAAGTAATGACATTAGGTCATTCTTGGTCATTGCACAACGAACCCAATGAAAGTCTTAAACTACATCCTAGGTATAGCTGGTGTTTACACTGGCCCACGAATGAAATGAAATGGAGTACGTATGAATGAATGAAGCAGACTCTGCGTTTGATAATGAAGACTCCCTAGTTGAGGTCCCATCTGTTGAGCCCTCATTCCTGGGAAGTCTTAATGTTAAGTCCATGATTCCAAGGTCTCATGGCATACAAATGAACAAATGAACAACGTTATGTGTTACATGAATAATAATATGTGTTATGTGTACGCTGTTGTGTGCTGTGTGCAGAATGTTAAGTATGATGATGTATGTTATTCTCATGGCCTAACTTTCCTATTCCAAATCTAGAAAGACCACTGACTTTCCTAATCCAAATTTGGAAAGCTCATTGTCTTTCCTAATCCAAATTTTGAAACTTTTCTAATCTCAATTTGGCAAGTCCACTGACTTGACTTCCAAAATTCATGTTGTTAGGAAAGAGCTATTCTTTCTCATGCATGTCCTTGGTGTGTTCTTGCATATACCCATACTTAGTACAAGTGTGTACTAACCATATACAAACTCTACTATTTTAGGTGCAGGCACAGGTGGACGATAGAGCTACAGGATCATCGTTGCAGTTAACCGGACGTACAGCATTCATCCGGTTTTGGTAGGTCCTCATGTCTTCGAGGATGCTACTTTTTTATATTCTAGCTTAGTTTTAGAGTTGAGCTAGTGGAGCATGTTCCACTAGCGTTTCTTTCCTGCTTTTATTCAGATTATGTATTGGTGCCATTTTGGCAATTGTACGCTTTATAAGAATTGAACTATTTCTTTCAGTTGCTTATCTCTCAATGTTAGATGGTTGATGGTGAACAATTACGTATTAATGAGAATGTTTTTATAAGAATATTTAGAAACAAAAAGTTTCAAATTTTCCGCTAAACTTAACCTATGTAAAGTAAGAATGACGTAAGTAGGCTTGTCTGCAACCTCTGAGAGGTCAACGACGCCGGTCTCGTCTGGGGTCTAGATTCCTGTCGTGACAAAGTTGGTATTAGAGCCATAGGTTAAATTCCGAGGATAATGAGTTCACATCAACCACATTGAGTAGTTTCTAAGTCATGGTAGTGAAGTGCACCACTATCCTGGATTAGAGACTGCATGATGCGTAGGAAAATTTCCCTTCTTCTAATTTTTATCATGCTATCTAGAGCCTTGACACTTTGTGTCATTCTAAATATCTAACTTCGTTCTTGTGTGCGCGCTTAGAAGAATACACACAAGAATTAGGATGACCAAGTGGTCTAAGGTGCTAGACTCAAGATCTGGCCTTCCCAAGAAGGGGCAGTGATAGAAATACCCAGCGTGAACGAAAGACGTTTGATAAGAGTGGTTGTTCGCATGAAGGTGAGTGCATGGTAGGTTCTAAAGCCTGCTATGAGTATTGATGAAGAGGAGAAGGCTAAGTTGGCTGCTTACTTGCTAAAGGAGATGGCTTAGGTATGGATTACTTCATAAATGCTAGACTACCATAGACTATCGAAACAGGGTAGTAAGGTCAAGTTTCCGAATAAGTTAGAGTTAAAATGAATTCATGTTTGCATTTCATGTTGCTGTTTTTGTATAGCGTGGACATGATTTTTGAGTTACATGAGTTGTGAGGTGCATCAAGTTAAGTGCGATTGATAAAGAAGTTCCTCAATCTCAAATATGAAGTTTCAGATAAGCTTGAGTAATATGCCTTATCCTGAGTAAGTGTGAAACACAAATTCACAAAAAGTAAAGTCTCAAGTATGTTTAGATATCTTCAAAAATCACCCTCTTTATCTTAAAATGATGTGTAGTGTCATTCGGGGACGAATGTTCCTAAGAGGGGGATAATGTAACAACCCTAAAAATAGATATGCTAAGTAATGCTTAATGTGCCAAGAATGCCTACGATTAGACCAAGGTTCACACGGATTGATGCGCGTAGAACCAGACCTTGGAACCCTTGGTACAGCCAAGCCAACTAACTTTGGGAGTTAGTTGAGCTAGGAAAGGTTGGGTCCAACCATGTAGGGCTCTCGAATATGAAGATTTACTCAAAAGTTTCTTTACCGGACTTTAAAAGAAGAAATCTTAGGTTTGAAGGGTCTAGGGGTAAAATGGTCTTTTTTCCAGGCTAAGGGTAGTATCATAATTACCCTAAATATATAATTAATTAATTATTTATTAAGGTGGAGGGGCAAATTGGGGAGAGAGAAACGAAATGGAGCTCTTGAATTTAAGTCTTGCTCCACCCGGGTTCGAACCTAGGTGGAAGCAATGAATTAAATTGTTTTTAATTTAAATTGGTAAATTAATGAAATTAATTTATATTTATTATTTATTAGATGATTTAAAATAAAAGGAAATCAGATTTTTAATAATTAAATAAAATTTTATTTGACTAAGTCCTAAACTAGACTCCTAAGCCTAAGAAAACTCTCCTCTCCCACACTTACCTCTCTCTCTCTCACGTCTCTATCACCCTCATTCACGTTTTTTCTGCCAAAATAACTTCAAAAAACAGTAGGTAAACCAAAGTTCTTCACACTTGAAGAACTCACAACGAAAATTACAAACAAACAACTAATCAAAAACGTTACGCAAGAGGGAGGATTATTCCGTCGAATTGGTGTTGAAGTTGAGGGGATTTGAACGTGATTTTTGGAGAAAGTTTTGGGCAGCAAGTCAAGGTTTGAACTACATAAAAGGTATGGGTTTTCTACTCTCTTGGTCCCTTTCCCAAGAGACCCCTTAAGATTCAATAAATTCTAATCCGAAAACTAGGATTGTTCCCGTTGCATGTCCCTGTCACTAGCTCCCAATGAATCGTAGGTTGGGTATGTTTGCTGGTAGTTTAAGTATGAAGATTAATGTTCGTGATAATGTTTTCATGATTATGTGTTTAGAATTGTAAGCATGTTAAGTTATGTCAACCGAAAGTATGTGAAAAATGATATGTTTTTATGGTTGAATTTTATGTGCGAATGTTTGTGTAAATCATGAGGTGTAAAGTGGTGTAATGTTGCTGTATGTAATAGTAATTCTTGGCTTAATATAATCATAAACATATTACACTTAAAGATGCACCAAATGATCCACGAAATGCCTTAAGAATTAACGCATGAATGATGATAAAAAGAAGCTGAAAATAGTGAACAAATTTCCAGCATTTGATAGGTTGGGTTCAGCCAAACAAAGTGGTACAAAATGCAATGAAAAATGAATGTAAAATTAGTGAAATCAGTAAGGATTGAATCCAAGACATCATTACATAAAAGCTACAAAAAAATCAACAAAAGATTAAGACAAAAATGGATTGGAAGAGACTAAATTTCCAGCCTGCTGGAAATTGTAGTCTCGGCCAACTTTTAAGAAAATGAGCTTCGTTTAAAAAAAATATTTAAAATGTGAGGTCATTGGGGATTGAACCCATGACCTCACTAAATGAAAATTTCATAAAAATTTCGTGAGAAAAATGCAAGGAAAAATAGATGTGGTGAGTGGGGATTGAACCCCCAACCTCTTGAATGGATGAGAGAGTTAGGAGAAAAGTAAAGGAGAAAAATAAATGTGGAGAGTGGGGATTGAACCCCCAACCTCTTGAATGGATGAGAGAGTTAGGAGAAAAATGAAGGAGAAAAATAAATGTGGAGAGTTGGGATTGAACCCACAACCTCTTGAATAGATGAGAGAGTTAGGAGGAAAATAAAGGAGAAATATAAAATGAGGTGAATGGGGATTGAACCCACAACCTCTTGGATAGGTGAGAAAGTTATTAGATAATTTAAGAGAAAAAAAAAGAATGAGCTTGTGGGGGATTGATCCCACAACCTCCTTGACTTAAACGAAAAAAAAGGAGGAGAAAAAGAAAGGAAATATTATGGGGTTGATGGGAATCGAACTAGGGTCTCCCAAATCTGAAAAATGTAATTAACAAGTTTAAAATAAGATTAAGTGTTGTCCAAGGGATTCGAACTTGGGTTCCCTTGCCCAAATTCCGTATTGATACATAAGTCATACGTGAATTAAATGTTCAAGAATAATGCCACCTACTTAGATTGAAATCGAGATCTTGGCATACATACAAGATACATAAGTCTTGTACTACATAATCTTAGGAAGATATGAGTCACATAACGAACTATGAATGAAGCCTCATGGCTTGTATGTATAGACCCATAAGTCTAGCATACGTTTAAACATAAGTGAACCTAAGATGTATGAAATGAAATGATGAAACCCTAGAAGGGTTAAGTAAGAGTGTGAAACACACTAAATGGCCAAGTGCATTGGCCTATGATGAAATGAACAATGAAATGAACAATGATATGATGAAATGAACAATGAAATGATGAAATGAACAATGAAATCACAAAATGAAAAATGAAATGATGAAATGAACAATCAAATGATGAAATGAGAAATGAAATGATGAAACCCTAGAAGGGTTAAGTAAAAGTGTGAAACACACTAAATGGCCAAGTGCATTGGCATATGATGAAGTGAACATTCATGTAATAAATAGTGAGTAATTATGAAGAGCAAATGTGCTAATGTTAATGAATGTGGTGACAACATGATACGAGGCTAATATAAAAGATAAGAGCAATCTCAAATGAGCCTAAGTAAATGTTACCGATACGTACTCACCTATAAGAGTGTAAGATAATGAAGAGACCAGTCTCTATGAACACTCCAATGAGAGTATTGAGCTTAACACACTTAATACGAATGATGAGATGAGAAATCATCTAATGAGCTATGATGTCCTCATACTAGAAGCCAGATTCCATGACGTATGAGATGAATGTAATGGAACTTTATACTAAGCATCGATAGACTGGCTATGAGCGGTGATGCCTTCTTTCGGGAAGGGCGGAGGTTCACGTAACTCTCATGAGATGAGACTGTCTGGCATGCCGGGTATGGGTCTCCTTATATCTCCTAGTTTATGAACCTATACTGCCAATATAGGGATCTGGCGGGGTTAAATTCCCATGTACGCTAGCATGTTTTGGGTTACTTTGGCCAGTGATTCCACCTCTTTTCGGTGTGGGGGAGACACTGGATTTCATGATGCTTACATGATCTATGTCGGTTAAAGTTAAAGTTCCCAATGACTGAATGAGGCCAGCCTCAAATGATACACATTATGAAATGAATGCTACCGAAGGTGTTAGGGTAGGATAATAAAAAGGTGAGTTAGATTCAAGTAATGACATTAGGTCATTCTTGGTCATTGCACAACGAACCCAATGAAAGTCTTAAACTACATTCTAGGTGTAGCTGGTGTTTACACTGGCCCACGAATAAAATGAAATGGAGTACGTATGAATGAACGAAGCAGACTCTGCGTTTGCTAATGAAGACTCCCTAGTTGAGGTCCCATCTGTTGAGCCCTCATTCCTGGGAAGTCTTAATGTTAAGTCCATGATTCCAAGGTCTCATGGCATACAAATGAACGAAATGAACAATGTTATGTGTTACATGAATTATAATATGTGTTATGTGTACGCTGTTGTGTGCTGTGTGCAGAATGTTAAGTATGATGATGTATGTTATTCTCATGGCATAACTTACCTATTCCAAATCTGGAAAGACCACTAACTTTCCTAATCCAAATTTGGAAAGCTCATTGTCTTTCTTAATCCAAATTTGGAAACTTTTCTAATCTCAATTTGACAAGTCCACTGACTTGACTTCCAAAAATCATGTTGTTAGGAAAGAGCTATTCTTTCTCATGCATGTCCTTGGTGTGTGCTTGCATATACCCATACTTAGTACAAGTGTGTACTAACCCTATACAAACTCTACTATTTTAGGTGCAGGCACAGGTGGACGATTGAGCTACAGGATCATCGTTGCAGTTATCCGGACGTCCAGCATTCATCCGGTTTTGGTAGGTCCTCATGTCTTCGAGGATGCTACTGTTTTATATTCTAGCTTACTTTTAGAGTTGAGCTAGTGGAGCATGTTCCACTAGCGTTTCTTTCCTGCTTTTATTCAGATTATGTATTGGTGCCATTTTGGCAATTATACGCTTTATAAGAATTGAACTATTTCTATCAGTTGCTTATCTCTTAATGTTAGATGGTTGATGGTGAACAATTACGTATTAATGAGAATGTTTTTATAAGAATATTTAGAAACAAAAAGTTTCAAATTTTCCGCTAAAATTAACCTATGTAAAGTAAGAATGACGTAAGTAGGCTTGTCTGCGACCTCTGAGAGGTCAACGACGCCGGTCTCGTCTGGGGTCTAGATTCCGGTCGTGACACCATGGTTGGGTCAGGGCCAAAACAAGGTTTCTTTCTGCATTAGACACCCTCAACTTATGCTTTTGGCATAAACTGAGGTGCACATGTCCAAGGAGGGACCAGGGCCAACACATTGTTCCCAGAGAAGATCATTTGGGGTGAAAAAGAAAGATCTATTTTAAGCTCAATTCATTTGGATCAAAAAGGGATTAACTTCATTTGGTTTTCTGTTATTTTAAGGCTCAAGATTGACTATTTTGAATAAGGGCCTATGATCCTTTCCTAATTGTTTATTTCGGCTTACTTTCAGCAAGACTAACCAGGCAAGTTTTACCTCAGTATCAATGGTGGATCATTCAAATTTTCCTCACACTCACTTGACATCTCGTTACACAACTAGATTATCAGACACCTAGTTCGAGTCTTAGATTCAGGGTCATGCAGTAGTGTATCTCTATGTCATGCTTAGAGCCACACATTTATCAATTGCTATGCCTAGTCATTGCATCATATTCATTACATCGGGATATCATTTCAGTTTTAGCCATCATGCTTCAGAGTTATACTATGTACACAAGATATAAACATGCCGGTTCAACAATAAAAGTAATCAGTCTCTTGGGGAAAAAGAACACAGGCAAGAAAACCCCAAAAGAGGATCGTGAACTTGAGCTACTCAAAATTCACCCAAGTACTCACTTTCCACTTACCCCACCCCCAGTAAAAGATATGCAATTGTCCCCAATGCATAAAAAATAACTAAAATACGCGAGTGGTAAGTGAAGCAAACCTAAGGCGCTAAGCGCCGGCGATCAGCAAGCTGGTGGGTCCGATTCTCCGGAACCCACTCCCTCCGTAGTCTGGAAACCCTCAGTAGTGTCCTCAGCAGCAACAACACTATCAGTAGTGCCTTTCACTATATCCACAACTCTGGAGCTAGACGTCCCGGCAGCTAACTCTACAGCCCTCAACGTATGGGCCTCCTCGTCAGCAATCGAGGCTCTTCTCGCAGCCTCCATCTCACGGCGCTACTTCTTCCTCGCCCTAGCCTCATCCTCCTCTCGACCCCTGCGCCTCTTGGCATGATCTCGTGGGGGAGGTGGTGGAACATCAGAAGTGGCAAATAGAGCAGCCATCACTGTGTCCTCAGCAGGCTCTTCAGAAGGGGCCTCAGACTCAGGCACCCTAGCCTCTAAGATCGTATCAAGATCAGCCCGCAAACTCTCAACCGCAGCCTGAAGGGTCGACATGTCCACCGGAGGTGCTGGTCGGGCTAGCACCCGCAACTCAAAAGCGTCTAAGCGCTGATGAACCTCTGCGATCTTCCTCTCTGTGTGCTGTGCCATCTTGCGCTCCATGCGCTCCTCTACCTCAGCAATAGACCTCTGCATCCAAGGTTGGATGTGATGCATAAGTATGGCCATCTGCACCTCGAGTTTCTAGACCCTAGCAAGTGCGACCAAAGTGGCGGAAGGAGCCGAGCGAGAGAAGCTCGGGGCAGTGTTACTACCCGGGATAGAATCGACCGGGGTAGTGTCAGTGGGTACAGAAGCAGCCTGGGAAGCCGCTTGAGCATGCTTTATAGTATCTGCCAGGTTCTCACCAAGTGGGGCCACTTCCGGGCGGGGCCCTCTGTGTGGAGCCAACTCATTGGCCTCATCCCTGATGAGGCCGATATCAACATTGCCCTGCGGGGTCTTGAGCTGATCAATGTGCCAGATGGGCACACCTGCGGACCTGCATAAAGAGAAAATCATGCACGGAAAAGGGTAAGTAGTGGTGACCTTGAAGGCCCTCTCGTGCATGACCACCTGTAGAAGCCAAGCGAAGTCAACCTCAAACCCTGCCATCATCGCTGCTATCAGAACTGCGCGATCCCATGTAACTATATTATCTGCAGCAGTGGGGGAGAGGCAGTGGTGGACAATCAACCATAGAAACTTGGCCATGAAGGTCAAGTTAGCCTTCCTGATGGCTCCCTTCGGCTCCATTACTCAGTCAGCAGCCTCTCCATCAATGGATAAGTGCTGGGCCATCCACCTCTTGGTGGTCTCTCTCAGCGATGGCTCACGCAATAAATAGCCCTCTTTAACAATTTGCCACCGGTAGTCAAACTCGGCGGTGAGAGAGGTCCTGGTGGTTTCAACATCCTCGCCGTACAGATACTGGCGGATGGCTGGCAGGGAGATATCGACTTGTATGCCGCGGACTCTGACGTGATCAAGTGGGGCCTGTTTGGCAGGGGCAGCCCGCCTATCGATCTGTGATCGGAGAGTAGCCACATAAGAGGCGTAAAAATCTCGGACCATCTCTTCACTGTATCGGCCCAAAGAACGAGCCGTCCACTCTAGCCGGTGTCTGGTGAAGAGAGTGTGGATAGCCTGCATGGTGGGAAGACTACCTGTAAGGACCCGCCTCTCCAGTGTAAGGGTCTGTGTCATGACGCCTTTATCATTTAGCAACTTGGCGTCTGAATACACTTGGTATTGCCCGTCGACACACCACAGGTTGGTCTGGTTGGCAACCGGTGCGGGAACTGCAGTCGGTGAGCCTGGAGTAGAATCAGTGCTGTCAGCCTCATCTGCCGAGGTAGAATGTGCAGCTGTGGCGGGTGCAGAGGCTTCTGCGGACCCAGAGGCTTCCTCCGACCAAGAAACTCCTAAGGATCCAGACGCTCCTTCATCTTGTGCAGCTGACCCAGAAGGTGTGCCGGTCAGTGTACGCTCCTCATCAGACTGGGAGGCAGTGACTACGCCGAACGCCACCTTCTTGGGTGTGGCTCTGGTAGCACGTGCTGGAGTGGCAGTGCCTGGGGGCACGTACTCAGGATCATGCTCATCATGAGAGCCTATAACCATGCGGGCAGACGGGGCGACCAACTTTGAACGCCCACGTACGTAAACTCGATCTTGTTTCGGTGCCATGGGAGATAGTACCTGTAAAGAATCATTATTAGTACTAGAAGGAGCAAACAAGACAAGCAAAAACGAGACAAATTACAAATAAGATCAAAGTTGTAATGACATCTCTGTAGTAGCAGTGAAAAATGACGGACCAGTTGACGGCCCGTCGTGAGTACGACGGACCGTCATGGGGTCCGTCATGTATTACTTAAAACAAAATTTCATTGCAAACCCTCAGAAGAAAAGTCTCTGAGAGTTACGATGGATAAGCAGGACGGACCGTCGTGATCATGACGGTCCGTCGTAGATGGCCGTCGTGGAGCACTTAGAAAAAGTATGGAGACCCCTAGGAGAGGGATCTCTGACCGTTATGACGGTTGTGCAGGATGGACCGTCGAGGGTATGATGGTCCGTCGTATATGTCCGTCAGTGGACACTTAGAAGAATTTGGAGACCCTTAGGACTGGGGTTCTCTGACAACCATGATGGTTGTGCAGGACGGACCGTCGTAGGCATGACGGTCCATCGCATATGTCCATCAGTGGACACTTAGAAGAATATGGAGACCCTTAGAACTGGGGTCTCTGACAACCATGACGGTTGTGTAGGACAGACCATCGTGGGCATGACGGTCCGTCGCATATGTCCGTTGGTGGACACTTTGAAATTTTTTGAGACCCTTAGAACTGGGGTCTCTGACAACCATGACGGTTGTGCAGGACGGACCGTCATGGGCATGACGGTCCGTCATCGGAGTCTCGTTCTGTCATTCAGAGACAGAACTAGGGATGCCACAATCATCCCATGGGATTCAAGCCAAAGACTCGATAGTAACCTACATCTTTCTAACCCAAATACCTAGCAAACTTACAATGCTAAAGCACCAATTTCTCGAGTTTTACAAGGCAATTTGTGGGACTATTAACCTAGGTTAGACAAGAGTGGATCAAAGATCAAAGACCCACCAAAAAGAAACAGGCCAATAGTAAATTAAAAACAATATTGTTGTGTAAATGGGTAGAGATCAAAAATACATACCTGAGAAGAGGAGAAAACAAGCAAGTGAGGCACTCAGCTATGAAGATCAGAAACACAGCAGCAGACTTCGACTAGCAGAAAGGAGATTGGGGAAGGGGAAAATGAGAATGAGGGGATTTGGGGAAGTGATGGTAGATCAGTTGAAAGGGAAAAGGATGAGGATGGAAGGAAGTTGAAAAAGGAGGAAATGGGAGATAGAGGGAAAGAAACGGTTTAAATGAAGGGGTGGGGAGTTTAAAAAGGTTTAAAACTTTTAAAATTCCCCAGCCGGGTCGGGTCGGGTTGCTGGTTAATGAAGTGGCGAGTCCCCAACGACGGTCCGTCGTGGGCTCCGTCGCGGGTGCCCTAATTTAACAAAAAATAGACAAACTTACCTGGAACGACGGATTCTTCTGAAGGTCCGTTTCAAGCGTGACGGTCCATCGATGGATCCGTCATTGAGTGTTTCAAACCAATTTCTCTAGATTTTTCTGGTGATGTGCTACCTGCAAAGTTAACACCCATTAAGCTATTCTCTATGTGGTTGACTGGAGACTTAGTGGACACGGAACCTAAACTATGCTCTAGCCAACACTTCTAACAAAACGAAAAACAAAGAAAATGCGACTATTACTAGAGGATACATATTGGGTTGCCTCCCAACCAGCGCTTGATTTAACGTCGCGGCACGATGGAGGATACTCGATTACTCAGACTTCATCAAGATGATATGCCTCGATCACTTCATTCGCCGATTTAGAATGCCCCAAATAGATTTTTATTCGTTGTACGTTCACCATAAACCGCACAACCTCCTTGTTTTCCAACTCAACTGCTCCGTGAGGGAATAGTTGGGTGATCAAGTAAGGGCCAGTCCATTTGGACTTGTGCTTTCCCGGAAACAAACGCAACCTATAATTGAATAAAAGCACCAAATCTCCAACTATAAAATTGCGTTTCTCAATCTTCTGGTCATGGTATTTCTTCATCTTTTCTTTGTAGAGGGCTGAACTTTCATAAGCTTTTAGGCAAAATTCATCGAGTTCATTCAACCCATTTAACCTCTGTTCTACAGCTTCATTCCAATCCATTTTCAACTTCTTCATAGCCCACATGGCTTTATGCTCTAATTCAACCGGAAGATGACAAGCTTTCCCATATACAAGTTGGTATGGGGACATACCAATGGGAGTCTTATACGCTGTACGGTAGGCCCAAAGAGCATCATCGAGCCTCCTTGACCAATCCGTTCTACTAGCATTCACTGTTTTTGACAAAATCTTTTTGATCTCCCTATTTGACACCTCGACTTGCCCACTAGTTTGAGGATGGTAAGGAGTGGCCACATTATGGCGAACCCCGTATTTCTCCAATAATCCCTTAAACAATTTGTTGCAAAAGTGGGATCCCCCATCACTAATAATTGCCCTTGGGGTACCGAATCGAGAGAATATATTATTTTTCAAGAATGCAGTGACACTCTTCCTTCATTGTTTGCGAGGGCAATAGCTTCCACCCATTTAGATACATAATCAACCGCTACTAAAATATACTTCATTCCATGAGAACTCACAAAAGGACCCATAAAGTCAATACCCCAAACATCAAATAATTCAATCACAAGAATGTGGTTTAGAGGGAGCTCTTGCTTTCTTGATATGCCGTCATCCCTTTGGCATATATCACATGCTTTGGCGAACTCATGAGCATCTTGATGAATAGTTGGCCAATAGTAACCACATTGTAAGATCTTATGAGCGGTCCGGATACCACTATGATGTCCACCAACAGGTGAGGAATGGCATGCCTCTAAAACACTCAACATCTCAACTTCTGGCACACAACGACGAATAAGCCCATCGGCACAGCTCCTATATAAGTATGGTTCATCCCAAAAGAAATTCTTCACATCGTACATGAACCTTTTACTTTGATGAAAGGACAAGTCCGCTGGAACAATATCGCTATCCAGATAGTTCGCAAAATCTGCGAACCATGGAATCAAGTCTTATGAGGCAACCAATACATGCTCATCGGGGAAAGTATCATCAATATCAGTCTTATCCCCTAACTCTCTCATAGCTTCATCTTCTAAACGGGACAAGTGATCAGCAACTTGATTTTCGGTCCTTTTTCTATCCCTCACCTCAAAGTCAAATTCTTGCAGTAGTAAAACCCAACGAATCAACCTCGGTTTCGCATCCTTCTTTGCCATCAAATATCTCAACGCTGAATGGTCAGTATGCACTATAACTCTAGTACCTAGCAAATAGGATCAAAATTTTTCAAAAGCAAAGACTACTGCAAGGAGCTCTTACTCAGTCACTGTGTAGTTCTTCTGGGCTTCATTGAGGGCTTTACTAGCATAGTAAATGGGATGAAGGATTTTGTCCCTTCTTTGTCCCAATACCACACCTAGAGCAACCCCACTAGCATCGCACATCACCTCAAATGGACTGCTCCAATCCGGAGAAATAATGATAGGTGCAGACACCAACTTCTCTTTTAGCTCGCCGAATGCTTTAAGATAAGATTCATCAAAATAAAATTTACACTCTTTCTCCAGCAATTTGCACAATGGATGCGCAATTTTTGAAAAATCTTTGATGAATCTCCGGTAAAAACCTGCATGCCCAAGAAAGCTTCTCACACCTTTTACAGAGATAGGTGGGGAAGTTTCTCTATTACCTCGACTTTAGCTCTATCAACCTCTATACCCTTCTCTGAAATGCGATGACCCAAAACAATACCTTCTTTCACCATGAAGTGACATTTTTCCCAATTTAATACTAGATTGCAGTCTTCACACCTCTTAAGGACCTCAGATAAATGACTCAAACACCGCTCAAAGGTACAGAAAAATCATCCATAAACACCTCAATAGTGTCCTCCACCATATCGGAGAATATCGACGTCATACATCTCTGAAATGTGGCAGGTGCATTGCACAACCCAAACGGCATTCTCTTGAAAGCAAAGGTCCCATATGGGCAAGTGAAGGTGGTTTTCTCTTAATCTTCCGGTGCAATAGCAATCTGATTATACCCCGAATAACCATCAAGAAAACAGTACCACCCTTTTCCGGCAAGTCTATCCAACATCTGATCCATGAAGGGCATAGGAAAATGGTCTTTTTTGGTCCATGCATTTAATTTCCGGTAAACCATACACACCCTCCATCCAGTAACCGGTCTCATTGGAACAAGTTCATTTTTTTCATTGGGGACCACAGTCATTCCCCCTTTCTTAGGTACACACTGAACAGGGCATACCCAACTACTATCAGCGATTGAATATATTACTCCGGCATCCAACCACTTAATAATTTCCTTCTTCACTACCTCTTGCATAGGTGGATTTAAGCATCTCTGATGCTCAATACTTCGCTTATGATCAGGCATGAGTTGGATTTTATTAGAACAAATACCGGGAGGGATCCTAATAATATCCGCAATAGTCCACCCAATAACTCTTTTGAACCTTTTTAGCACTTTCACCAAACTCTCAATTTGTTGTTCATTCAGGTCTGATACAATGATTACCGGCAAAATGTCACAATTCCCTAAGAATTCATACCTGAGATGAGGTAGGAGAGCTTTTAGTTCTAACTTTGGATCCTCCTCTATAGATGGTTTCGCGGGTGAGACTCGCGATTCTTCATATCTAACTCATATTTCTTCGGTTTAAACCAAACATCACCACGATCGAGAGCCGCGACTAATGACCCATACTCTTCAATGAAATCGCTATCAAAATTCATTATCACTGCCGCTAGTGCTTCTACACCTAGACGTTCTTCTATTTGTGTCTCGGATGACTTATCAACTTTGTAGGATATAGCAGATACCAATTGGAGCTCACCACTCTAGCTCATGGACCTACAAATATTGAAGGTCACTTCTTCATTGTTCAACCAAAATTTCATCTGCCCCTTTTCCATATCAACTAAGGCTCTACCCGTAGCAAGGAATGGCCTCCCAAGAATAATAGGTACCTCAAAATCGACTTCACAATCAAGAATAATAAAATCGGCCAGAAATATGAATGACTCCACTTTTACTAGCACATCGTGGAGTATCCCAATAGGCCTTTTTACTGTTCGATCGGCCATCAGTAGCCGCATCGCAGTGGGCTTTGGGTTACCCAAACCCAACTTCTTGTAAATCGAGAGGGGCATAAGATTTATGCTTGCCCCAAGATCACATAATGCTTTCGCAAAATGTAATAACCCGATTGTACAAGGAATAGTGAAAGCACCCGGATCTTCCTTCTTTTCCACTAGAGATCTTGTAGCAATAGCACTACAATATTGAATTCTATCATCATCCTTAAAAGTGACCGATCTTTTCTTCGTAACCAGATCTTTCATAAACTTGGCATAACCGGGCATTTGTTCCAGAGCTTCTACCAAAGGGACATTGATGGAAAGCTGCTTCAACATCGTTATAAAATACCGATATTTACCATCCTCGGTCTTTTTCACTAATCTTTGAGGAAAGGGGGGGGGAGGTCTAGGCATGGGAGTCACCTTTTTGGGCACTTCAGCATCTTTTCCCATTTTATCTTCTAACTCACCACTAAGCTCCTCCACTTTATCATTATCTCTTATCACCTTTTCTGCATCAGACGGCATAGGTGGGTCAATGGTTTGCTTACCACCCCGAGTAGTGATTGCCATACAGTGTCCATCATTTTTCGGATTTTGGACAGTGTTGCTAGGGAGAGTGCCCGGTTGCCGTGTATTCACCGTCGCAGATAATTGGGCCATTTGCAACTCAAGCTGCTTAATCGATATTGCATGTGTATCGACTTTCTGCCCAATACCCGCTAAATCACTCCTTAACTCTTTAGTGTGCTCATCACTAGCATCGAACCTCCTCATCATTTTGTGCAACATATCCTCAAATCGCGCCATACTACCTCCACCATCCCTAGGAGCAACTTCACGATTTTGAGGAGGAACATAGGGCCCACTCCTATCATTTCTGTTATCATAGTTACCCCTGTTGAAGTTGTTGTCGCGGTTGTAATTTCCATCTCGGACATAATTACCCTTACGGTTATAATTACCATAGTTCCGACCTTGGTTTCCTTGACCTTGGCGCCAATTTCCCTGATTGGAGCCTTGGGCATTCGGCCGGAACCCCCCCGTCTGCTCATTCACCGCATAAGTGTCCTCCTCATAATAATATTCATCATTTGGTGGTGGTGGTTTAGACAAGTAGTTCACTGCATTTATCTTTTCTGCACCCCCAGTGACATGTTTTAATACCAACCCAAGCTCAGTTCTCATCTGAGTAATCTCTTCACGAATCTCATCTGTGGCTGGGTTGTGTGTGGATTGTACTGCGAAGGTGTTTCTTCCAGTATCTTACTTCCTAGTACTCTAAGCTTTATTATTTCATGAGATTTTCTCTAACTTTTCAGCGATCTCAGCATAAGGACACTCCCCATAAGAACCACCCGCTATAGTATCCAATACCGCTTTATTATTATCATCCTGTCCCCGATAGAAGTTCTTTCAGTGACTCATCATCGATGCAGTGATTGGGGACACTTCTCAAGAATGAAGTGAACCTATCCCAAGAACTGCTAACTGACTCTCCCGATAGTGCCACAAAGTTGTTCACTCTGTCTTTGTGGTTTAGTTTTTTAGAGACCGGATAGTAACGTGCTAAGAAAGCATCCCTCAGTTGATTCCAAGTGAAGATTGAGTTATAAGGGAGCTCAGTAAACCATATAGCAGCCTCTCCCGTCAGTGAAAGTGGAAATACTCTTAGCCCAGTTACATCCATGTTCAAATCGGGCCTCCCTACACAACTTTTGCACACTGCCCTTACCTTAGCGTGTGGGCATGTGGATCTTCAGAAGGTAGCCCTGAGAACAAACCTCTGGCAGTGAGCATTTGCATTAGACTACTGGTTACCACAAAAGTGTGGCCGTGTGGTAGAGGAGGCAAGACAAGTGGCCCGTCAGAGTCTGCAATGTTATCATAACCTCTATAATACTCTTGAGGGCGTGGAGCGGGGTTTTGTCCCCTTTGTTCATCTTCACCACGATTTTCGGGTAATAATCGACCATGAGCATCAACTGGAGCAGGGATGTTCTGGTTGTGATCATCATCATTAATACCCAAATTTCGATTCATATTTCGTAATGTACGCTCTAATTCATGGTCATAGGGAAACAAAGGTTCTCTTCCTCTTCGCGTATTTGGCATACAAGGAAGTTAGTTCTGCAAGAGACAAAAACAACAAATAAAGTAAAATTAGGAAAATAATGACTAAACTTTAGTAATAAGTTTTAAGTTAATCTCAAAGCCACTTTCCTCGGCAGCGGCGCCAAAATTTTATACGCTCAAACTTACTTCTCAAATAAGAAGTAAAAACGGTCGTATCAAGTAAAGAACCCAACTAATGAGGTTAGGGTCAATCCCACGAGGAAAATGGTTCAGACTTAACTTTATTCTATTATTTCTACTATTTAGTCAACTATTTTCCGAGAAAACAAATAACTAAAAGGGGGGTTTTATTTTAAATTAATAAAAATGATTAACTAAATTAAAATAAACAACTAACAGATTCAAATCTCGGAGTTTAATCAATTAATAAAAGTAACTAGGGCTTAAGTTTTCCCACAGGTTCCCAACTTGATAACTCTAACTATAACAATTCTTTCCTAGTACTTGCATGTAAGGTGATAAGTTATGTATCTCTAAATCCTTGGTCCGGCATCTAGAAAATTTCACTCCGCACCTTGGTCCGGCTACGTGTGTTGCTATACTAACCCTTATCTTTACCTCATATTAAGCATTGTATTCGGTATTTGACTAAGTTATTACCTCGTACCAACCAATACTAGCCTATTAGATAGTCTAAACTAAATCTATGTTGATAATTCTTTTCCTATTATCTACCTCCTTGGTCCGGCAAGTAGCATTAAGGCGAGTTCTAACGTTGGCCATCCGTTAAAAAGACTTCTACACGAAAGAATTATCAATACATGCAAGACACCATTCTAGAATTGTTATTTTAGTTAGATTTTACCTTGTTATTCACCCATGGTTCCCACAACCCTAGCTATGGAGTTTAGTTACCCATGGTCATAATTACACAATTCATATTTTTAATGGAAGAATTCATGCACTTACTTTAATGAGAACGAATAAATTCCAGAATTTAACTTGATTAATCAACAAGAACACCAACAAGCAATTCCGGAAAAAGTATATCAATTACCAAAATCAAGAATTCAATACTATAACAAGAGAACTAACAATAGTCAAGAGTCTAACCCCAAAAATGAGGTTTTTCGAACTACTTATAATAAAAACAAAACCTAATAAAAGAAGGTCTCTAATTAATGAAAATCTGTCCAAATGCGTCTGAGTCGACGGACCTCGTGACGGACCTTCGTGGGCATGATGGACCGTCATGGCCTCTGTTGTCCCATACTTCACAAATTCTACTGCTGCTTTCTTCATGACCCTCGACGGACAGGTATGACAAACCATTGCAAGCACGACGGTCCGTCGAAGGGCTCCGTTCCATAATACTTAAACTTCTTGGAATTTGGGTACTGGGACTACTCTCTGATCATTACGACGAACCAGCAGGACGGACCATCGTGGCTATGACGGTCCGTCATGAACTTTCGTAGTCCCACACTTGGTTAGACTTCCCCATCTTCCTTAAGCAGCTTCTCTCCTCACTACGATGCCACCTACGGACCGTCACAGCCTCGACGGACCGTCATAAGCTCCGTAGGTGGTCTCTTCTGCATTTCTTGCTCAAAACTCCCGCGTTCATCTTTGGACAGATTTCCTGCAAATAAAGAGAAACTTACATAAAAAATCAATACAAAAAGGCTTTATACACACATTAAACTTAAGGAAAAAAGCATTAAAGTACCGTGAAACCACGGTACATCAACACCCTCAACTTAAATTCGTTGTTTGTCCTCAAGCGACGCACTATGACTCACTACAAAATCTTTGTACAAGAGTATCCACATTTTAGCTTTCGCAATCACTTGGCTATCAATCCCGATCATTCTCATTACGTTCATGCATGTTATCACTATTAGGCTTGAATCATGTGGAACCAGACCATGACACAGACTCACTACGCACTGACAACTATCCTCTTCAATTTCTCACCGAGATGCTAATATTTCCGGTATTGCAACTAGTGTCCTCTCTTCAAAACACATCCTCATTTTTCACACAATGATTTCAGTTTAAGTATAAGGATTACTTTTCAACACTCACTCTCAGAACAAATTCACAACTCATTTATACATATTGCCATAAGATTGACCTTATTTTCACTGCTTTAAGTTTGCCATACAACTCTTAGGATCACAACAGGACTTTGTTAGCTTGTAACATAGGCTCAGGATCAGGTAGGGTATATTTAGGTATACTTTAGTGACTTGTTGCCCTCCTTGACATATCGGCTAAGCGTACCACCTTTTTATCATTTTATTTCGCCCTATTTCTCAATTTTGTTTTCACCTTGCTGTTTTTCCTTTCTTATCCTTATGTGTAAGTGACTTTTCTCTTTTCTTGTGTTTATTTTGCTTCATATGTATACTTTATTCATATTTTTTTTAGTCACTTCTATTTTGTTCTTTCTTTCTCTTCATTTTTTTAACCCCACTTTCCGGGGTTTTCCTTATAACAGCCACCCTCAACTCATGATTTTGCCATGAGTCAAGGTTCACAATACCCATGGTTGGGTCAGGGCCAAAACAAGGTTGCTTTCTGCATTAGCCACCCTCAACTTATGCTATTGGCATAAACTGAGGTGCACATGTCCAAGGAGGGACCAGGGCCAACACATTGTTTCCATAGAAGATCATTTGGGGTGAAAAAGAAAGATTTATTTTAAGCTCAATTCATTTGGATCAAAAAGGGATTAACTTCATTTGGTTTTCTGTTATTTTAAGGCTCAAGATTGACTATTTCGAACAAGGGCCTATGATCCTTTCCTAATTGTTTATTTCGTCTTACTTTCAGCAAGACTAACCAGGCAAGTTTTAGCTCAGTATCAATTGTGGATCATTCAAATTTTCCTCACACTCACTTGACATCTCGTTACACTACCAGATTATCAGACACCTAGTTCGAGTCTTAGATTCAGGGTCATGCAGTAGAGTATCTCTATGTCATGCTTAGACCACACATTTATCAATTGCTATGCCTAGTCATTGCATCATATTCATTACATCAGGATATCATTTCAGTTTTAGCCATCATGCTTCAGAGTTATACGATGTACACAAGATATAAACATGTCAGTTCAACAATAAAAGTAATCAGTCTCTTGGGGAAAAAGAACACAGGCAAGAAAACCCCAAAAGAGAATCGTGAAATTGAGCTACTCAGAATTCACCCATGTACTCACTTTCCATTTACCCCACCCCCAACAAAAGATATGCAATTGTCCCCAACGCATAAAAGGAAACTAAAATACGTGAGTGGTAAGTGAAGCAAACCTGAGGCGCTAAGCGCCGGCGATCAGCAAGCTGGTGGGTCCGGTTCTCCGGAACCCACTCCCTCCGTAGTCTGGACACCCTCAGTAGTGTCCTCAGCAGCAACAGCACTATCAGTAGTTCCTCTCACTGTATCCACAACTCTGGAGCTAGACGCCCTTGCAGCTAACTCTACATCCCTCAACGTACGGGCCTCCTCGTTAGCAATCGAGGCTCTCCTCGCAGCCTCCATCTCACGACGCTCCTTCTTCCTCGCCCTAGCCTCATCCTCCTCTCGACCCCTGCGCCTCTTGGCATGCTCTCGTGGGGGAGGTGGTGGAATATCAGAAGTGGCAAATAGAGCAGCCATCACTGTTTCCTCAGCAGGCTCTTCAGAAGGGGCCTCAGACTCAGGCACCCTAGCCTCTAAGATTGTATCAAGATCAGCCCACAAACTCTCAACCGCAGCCTTAAGGGTCAACATGTCCACTGGAGGTGCTGGTCGGGCTAGCACCCGCAACTCAAAAGCGTCTAAGCGCTGGTGAACCTCTGCGATCTTCCTCTCTGTGTGCTGTGCCATCTTGCGCTCCATGCGCTCCTCTGCCTCAGCAATAGACCTCTGCATCCAAGGATGGATGTGATGCAGAAGTATGGCCATCTGCGCCTCGAGTTTCTGGACCCTATCAAGTGGGACCAGAGTGGCGGAAGGAGCCGAGCAAGAGAACTAACAATAGTATAACAAGAGAACTAACAATAGTCAAGAGTCTAACCCCAAAAATGAGGTTTTTTGAACTATTTATAATAAAAACAAAACCTAATAAAAGAAGGTTTCTAATTAATGAAAATCTGTCCAAACGCGTCTAAGTCGACGGACCTCGTGACGGACCATTGTGGGCACGATGGACCGTCATGGCCTCCGTCATCCCATACTTCACAAATTCTACTGCTGCTTTCTTCATTACCCTCGACGGACAGGTATGACAAACCGTTGCAGGCACGACGGTCCGTCGAAGGGCTCCGTTCCATAATACTTAAACTTCATGGAATTTGGGTACTGGACTACTCTCTGATCATTACGACGAACCAACAGGACGGACCGTCGTGGCTATGACGGTCCGTCATGAACTTCCGTAGTCCCACACTTGGTCAGACTTCCCCATCTTCCTTCAGCATTTTCTCTCCTCACTACGATGCCACCTACGGACCGTCACAGCCTCGACAGACCGTCATAAGCTCCGTAGGTGGTCTCTTCTGTATTTCTTGCTCAAAACTCCCGCGTTCATCTTTGGACAGATATCCTGCAAATAAAGAGAAACTTACATAAAAAATAATACAAAAAGGCTTTAGACACACACTAAACTCAAGGAAAAAAGCATTAAAAGTACCGTGAAACCATGGTACATCAGGCGTAGCTCAACACCTGGATATGTGAGCCTTATGTCTCATAGAAGGAGTTGCAGTCACCAATGACTGAGCAGCAGGACGCCCCGTCGTCCAGTCGACGCCCAGTCGTTTGTGCCCGTCGATGGTTGCCTGCAACGGCATGTCTGCGACTGTTTTATTTAAGGGATGAATGGAAATTCACGCCATGTGCTAACCTGACCCTACTAGGTTTATTTGGTTATTTTTGGGTGTATTTAAGTGATAAAAAACGTGATCACCCCATTCTCAATCCATTCTTCACAAATTAGACTTTTCCTCCAAAAATTATTCTCTCTAGAACCTCCATTGAAGGTGAAGCTCAATAACAACTTGGAGCTTTGATTTCTATGGGTTCTTCATTAAGTTTTAGATGTTTTATTATACATTAAGATATGATGATCCTTCATCTCTAGTTAATCTTCCATCTAGAGAGTTCTCCTCAAAGTTTTCAAAAGAAATTTCATGATCAAACTTCTTCTTCTTCAATCTAGACTGGGTTCTTTCTCAAAACTTTTTAAAAGGCTTAATCATGATGAATTGATGGTAATGTATTGGTTTTAACATGAATTGCAATCCAATTGCATTTGAACCCATGTCCCTTCCCAAACTCGATTTAGCCTATGCATGGGTATTGTGATCGTGGCTTATTATTGGTGGATATTTGATTCGATTACGTTGAATTACTCATGTCTACTGTTTATTATGTATATTGATGGTTAATTGTTGATGAATGATCCATGTGGATCAATATATGAGGTTAAATCTTATGAGGTTCCTCTTGCAACTTTCCAGGTAAATTACATCGGAAATACTCTCAACATCTTCTGAGCCATGGTATACTCATGTTGGCAATGAAACTTGTGCCTTCTCTCATGGATTCACCGCTTTTGAAGATTGAAGTTATGGCAAGTACATACTCTGCTCTACTGTGGCCACGGTCTGTTGCTTGCTTAAGCATTTTCAATCCATTAGAATCGCTACACTTGAAAAAATCATACTAAAGAAGAAATAACACATTTAAAATGCAAAATATATTGATAAGAACATGAATACATACGAAAAAACATTAAAATTACCATGCCATTTCTGTATAAGGCTTTTAAATTCCCCGATTCGCTACACTTTTCCATTAAATAAGTGCATCTTCTATAAAATGAAGACGGCCATATGAACACTGGACTGCTGCGCAAATTTACCTTCCGATATACAAAAGGTTCATTAAAGACTTCATTTAGGAGCCTAGAACTGAGAAATCAAATTAAATGGTCAGAAAATCGAATTAAAGAACGACTGATTAATACATATATACCTTAATTTAACCCTCATTAAATCTTTGAGGGAGTAGAAGCAATCCTTTCAACAATAACAATTACTAGTTCCCTCGGAAGGGATTCAATGTAGTGTTTTTCCTCAGTGTCATTTTTAAGATTTCTTATTCTTCCTTCTCATCTTGGAGAAAATTATATGAAAAGACCTAAGTTGTGTTCTTCTTATATATATAATAATATAATTCCAATGTAATGAATACGAAGAGGCACTTCTGAAGATGTGAAAATTTGCAAGTACTTAATATTTTTGAAAAGGGGTAAAAATTGAAGACTTATAATTAATGAAGGCGGTTGATGTAATTAATGAAGGAGTTGTTTCCACAGATGACATTCAAGAATGGTCAAAATGAGAACACTTTTAAAATATATTTTATAAAAAACAAATTCAAAAATAAGTACAAAAGACAAAAAGGCAACATTTTCACCACATTTTTTAAAGTTATGTACATATGTTGCCACATATTTAATTAATCCCACACAGTGGTATGAGACAGAAATTTAACTAGATAATATAGTTCTAAATCGCAACTACACAATTTACAACGAATATCCTCTTCATCGTCGCTTCCCCTGGTCCAACCATTCTTGCGGGCGATTTGATGGGGTTGATGAAAAATGCAAAAAATGGGTCTTTCTCCCAACACATTAGGTTCTGGCACCCACATTTGATTTAAAAGGTATCGCAAATGGTGTCAACATCTTCTCACTATTACTGGCACAACTTTTTCATGTTGGAAATGAACATCAAGCCTTCTCTCATGGATTCACCGCCTTCAAAGATTGAAATTATGACAAACACATACTTTGCACCACTGTGGCCACCGCCTGTTGCTTGTTTAACCATTCCCAATGCAATTGGATCATTACGATTGAAAAAATCAAACTATGAAAGAAATAACACATTCAAAATACAAAATACATTGATGAAAACGTGAATAGATACGAAAAACATTAAAATTACCACGTTTTTTCTGTATAATGCTTCTAAGTTCTCCAATGCTATGCACATTTCTTAGAAAGAGATGGCTTGTTGATTCACCGTCCATCTAGGTTCAAAAGGAAAGCTGACCAATGTTACCTTCGGATATGCACAACGTTCATTAGCGACTTCATTGAGGAACCTGGAACTGAGAAATGAAATAAAATGATTCGAAAATGAAGATAAAGAGCAAAAATTGATTAATACATACATACCTTAATTTAACCCTCATGAAATCTTGTAAGGAGTAGGTTGCAACCCTTTCAATGATATCAATTAGTAATTCCCTCGGAAGGGATTCAATGAAGTTTTTTCTAGTTGAAACCATTTTTTAGAAAATTATATGAAGACGAAGAGAAGACAACTTTTGACTTCTCCCTCCCTTCTGTTGTGTTCTTATAAAATGCCAACAAATTAGAAAAGTTGCAAGAGAAGAGATGACTTTTCAAAAAAGGGTAAAAAATTGAAGAGTCGTAATTTTTTTACTTATTAAACCTGTTTCAATGATAGTAACTATTGATTGATTGATTGTTGACAACAGTTACAAGTAATAATATTTAAAAATATATTTGGATAGATACATATTATTTTTTAAAAATGTATTTGACATAATTGACATATGTTTGTACAGATACATTATGTTGTAATATCTAACACATAATTGACATATGTTACGACATATGCAATATTCTGTTGTATAATGTAACACATAATTGTCATATGTTGACACAGAAAATTTTTTTTAAAAGTAATCGCACTTTTTATTTAGAGATAACGATCATATTCAAAATCATTGCAAAACAAAGAAGGACAACTTTTTTCACCGTGAATTTGTAAGTTCTTTACATATGTTGCCACATATGACAATTTAATTAATCCCTCGTATGAGATAGAAAATTACCTAGATAATATAGTTCTATATAACACCTAAATAAATCACAATGAATATCATCTTCATTGTAGTGTGTTCACCAGGGGAAATTATTTTTGCGACCGATTCGCTCAAATTGATGAACAATGCAACAAATGGGTCTTCCTCCCAACAAACGAGGTCTTGGCACCCACATTCCACCTAAAATATTTCGGAAATGGTTTCGACATGTTGTGACTTTTAGTGGCTCAATTTTTTTTTCATGTTGGCAATGAACATTAGCCTTCACTTATGGTTTCACAGCCATTGAAGATTGACTTTTGTTCAAGTAAAAAATTCTACAAGTACAAGTTCTTCTTTGTACATCCACAGTAGCAACATCACCGTGACCAATGACATTGAACTTGTAGTTAGCGATTTGATGAGGCAAAGACTTGTTGCCCGCGTTTACATACTCTGATATGTCTTTTTCAATTGAGGAAATAATTTTTTTTGCAGAGTGCACCAGCTCCATACACCTCTAGTGAAATAACAATGTAAATCTCCTGTGTATTTCATCAAATAGAGCGACAATGGGAAATTGTCTTTCGACATTAAACATAACATTCACTGACTCCGCAATGTTTGTCGTCATAATGTTATATCTACACAACAAAAAATAAAAATCAAACAAAACACATAAAATAAAAATAAACTCAAATGAGATGGTACCTATTTCCGTAGGAGGAATGTTGCTCTCAAGGTCCGACCCTTAACCTGCACCTTCACCTAAATCTTCACCTATTCAATTTCATCATCAGTATTATTCATGTCCGTAGGATCAAATTCATCATTTAACATATATTTTTGGCCTTCGTATATATTATGATCCTCCTCGATAGGATTTTCCTCCATGTAGACTCTTAATATGAGTGATTTCTCTGATCCTCCGAAATAAACAAGCAAACTAGGTTGATCAGTTATTCTAAAAGGTAAAATCTTCTCATTATGAAAAAAATGGGGAATGTAACTCATGACAAGATCTTCGGGTTTACAATTGTATCCAGAATTTTGCACGACTAAATTGAAGAAATCATCATACAAAATATTTCTTTCGACATACATCCCTACTAAAATAGCTCCTCATTTATTACTATCCTCCCAAATCAATATGAATCGATTTTTCTTCTCGATCCATTCATCACGACAATCAATCCGGACAAATAATAACTCCATTTATTGTACCTGAAGAAATTAATTAAAAAAAACAATTAGTAATTATGAAGAATAAGTATATGTTGCAACATATGACTATTTTGTGGCGAGATATAAGTCATATGTTGCTAATATGATTGTTTTGTTGTGACAAATAAATCATATGTGACAACATGTTTATGTTATATGTTGCCACATATAACTTTTCTTTTGTGAAATGTAAGTCATCTGTTGCTACATATAACTATTCTGTTGCTATTGAAATAACCTTTCTATTGCTACATATTATACAAACATGTTGCCACATGTGATTTATTTGTCACAAAAGAACAATCATATGTAACAATATATAACTATTCTGTTGTGATTGAAATAACTGTTCTATTGTTACATATGACTATAATATGTTACAATAGTCAAATATTGCAACATATATAGCCATATGTTGAAAACGCGAATGCAAATTATTAAAAAAATTACAGGTACCCAGATCAGATGATTATGAATGATTCTAAATAACTATTCATTTTACTTACGAGAACAATGGTGTGTGACCCAATCGCTTATGAAGTAATTTCAATTGATACAGAACAAAAATTTGTCCACTGATTACAGATTAGCTAAATCTGATTCAAGAAGAAGAAAGTTGAAGCACTAGCAGCCAAGACCCACAATGTACGAAAAGAAGAAGAAGAATAAGAAGATGAGGAGAGCGCAGAGGAAGGCAAGCAAGCAAGGACGAGAACAAAAGAAGAAGAAGAAGAAGAAAAAGAAGGAGAGGAAGAGGAGGAGGAATACGACGGCTGGAGGCGAGGGAAAAATCATTTATTTCCCCTTTTGGCTTGACGGTGGCTTCCATTTCCTACCAAAATTGGTTAAATTAGGTTTGGTTTAGTCAATTTACCCTTTACCCCTCATTTAATTCCTATCAAAATTGGTTAAATTAGGTTTTAATGAATTTACCCTTTTACCATTCATTTAATACAGTGAACCAAACTGTCAACTTATAAACTTGAGGGCGACTCCACAATCCTTAATCATTAATCACATAATTGTCACCTATACTCAATACTTAAGACTTATGTCACCTCCCATTTATTTTGAAACCTTAATGTCACATTTTTTAAAAATCTCTGGTTTAATGGTGTGATCCAACATCCAACGGGTTATTTGTTAAAAGGGTATAAAAATAACGGCAACTTATATAAATCTCATAGTTTTAATATAAAACTAGGTAATTTGTCCTCGCAAAATAAATAATAATTTCATTGAACTTGTAAATAATTTTTTACTAACATTCGTACATTAAAAATATTGGAAAATTAGGTTCTTAAAAAAATATTAGCAATATTCCAACATGAATTTGATTATTTGTCATTATCACATACCTCAAAAACCTCTAATTGAATGAATTATTCCAGAAATAATAGATCACTGGTTCTTTAATCAACATTAAAAGGAAAATAAAGAAGAAAATAATAATATATATACAAAGATATTTCGTAATAAAAAAAATATTTCAGTTGCATAGATTATACAATTGTGATATATGTCTTAGGAGATGATTCAAAAATTTGTTAACATATTTAAAAAAGAAATTACGCTTTACCATTAAAGAAATTATAACTTTTGAACTTACATAATGAATTTCTTCAATTGATAAGTGAGAAATTTCATATCTATGTAAAAATAGATAATATGTAAGCTTATATATAATACTTTAAGTTATAAAATTCAATATAGTATATCAAAACATGGATTCTTGGAACTGAGTATAGTAATTACTTTTTGCGTGCGTGCGTGTGTGTGTGCGTGCGTGCCTGCATGCGTGTGTGTGTTATACATTTGCATTTTCATATAAAGTTAGAGAGGCGAGTAAGCGAGCGAGATCTGGGAGAGGGAACAGTGGGGAACGAAAAATATATGTATATATACAATTTTCTCTTGCTTTATATAAACACAAATACATTTTATACATTTGCATTTGTATAAAAAGCGAGAGACGCGAGGGAGAGAACGAGAGTGACTTGTGATATTCACCATGACAGAGACGAAATAATAATATTTTTCTATGGGGTACAATTAAATCAAATTATAATTATATCATTTAATTTGAAGTAATAGTTTGCGATTATATACAACTTTCCCTTATATTAATCCATTAAAAAGTAGCACAAATGGGATACATAATATGTAGCTCAAATACATTAAAGAGTATCTCGGATACATTATAACATAAAGCGGATACATTAAAAACTACTCTGAGTACATAATGTGTAGCTCGGATACATTAAAAACTAGATCTGATACATTATAAAATAACTGAATACATAATATGTAACTCAGATACATTAATAACTGACTCGAATATATTAATATGTAGCTCAGATACATTAAACAAATAAGGGATTTTAGAGATTTTTAGAAATAGAAGGTGATATAGGAGATAAGAGACACATAAGACGTGTATTTCATTAATATTTCCTAAAAATAATATAAAATAGAATATATCAGTAGTGTTTATATTAGCAATGCATATATTAATGACTCAACACATATACGACCCCTCATACTTGTCCCTTTTTCCATTTAGATAATTAAATTTTGAAGAGACGAATATGATGTTTCTTCCTAAATTATTCATCGAATTTTTGACAAAATAAGTTTATTCCTGGAGTGGTCAGCGATGGTGAGACTGGAGAAGACAAGTAAAAAAAAAGGGCGTTCCACTCTCTCAACGAAGAGTGTACTACACATGTTGTGTCATGTCATGAACACAGTGTGTTAAATAGACACATTATATTTTTAATTTGAGTGTTGAATTGGTAACCTTATAATTTAAGAAGTTGTTTGATAGAATGTATAAGAATAAGAGTGAATGCATTCTATTAGTAATGCTTGTATTACTAGTACTAATGCTTGTATTAGTTGTGCTTCATTATTTCTTATTTATTGTTTGATTTGATGTATTAAAAATAACAAGCATTGCATAATTTTTATTAAAAAATATTTTGTTTACAATAATTCCCTCCACATATTTTAGTTTTTCATACTTTATGTGCAACAAAGTTCCTTTGCTTAAACATATCAATAAAGCTTTTTACGAAAATGTCACCAGCCCTTCTATTTTTTTTTTCAAAATAAAATTAAATATTTTTTTAGAATTTTGAATTCTAAACTTATTTAGCTATCAAATAATGGACGAGATACTAATTAAGAACTTGGAGTATTTCGTGTTTAGCTTCAGGGTCATAAGAAAAATACATACTGATTTTGAGAAAACTAATGTATGATTAATGATGCCTAGTGATTAGGGGGTTGATATTAGTGAATATGGGGTTAATATGAAAAAATCGAAAGGAATACGAAGTTTAATGTTGATAATGCAGGAGTATCCATCTCAAATCCCCCATTCATTCATTAGAATACAATTGAGAACACTTTTCAATAAACTCACATTCATAACTTCATTAGCTTCATTCATTCTTTCATCTGTGCGTACATATATGAGAATAGCCTTTCGCATAATCACCAACATTCATAACACTATCTTCTAAACATGATCACATTACATTCATCATGTTCTACATATAACATTCTTCACTTTAATCATCTAACGCCTTCAAGGCCATGATCATAATACATACAAGAAGTAAACATCTCCACCATAACTGGATCAAACCAAAGAAGAATAATTCCAATATTAACAAGATATTAGGTCAAATTACCAAATCTCCAAGCCATGGTGTCAATTCCTCAACTATTCATCATCAATAGATATAAATAGCAATAGAACTCAACAATATAATTCAATCTAAACTTAATTCCATCAACATACAATCATAAACACAAAACCCACTTCATAAGCCAATGTAGGAGTTTAGGAAAATCATGGGTCCTTCAAGGAATTCCATAAAAAATCATCTTAAAAACATTGAATAAACATTAGTTCATCAATACCATGACTTAAAAAATATTTTAATAATGAACCCACACTTAGATTAGAATGAAATTTGATCATTGAAACACTTTTGAAAACCTTTGATAGGAATCGTTGAAAGAAGGGTTGATCAAGGATCAAGAGTCACCATACCTCACTAGTTGAAAACCCACTAAAATTTAAGAAGAAATCACTTGAAATGTCCTCTCCTAGCTTGAACTTGACCTTGACCTTGACCTTCAATGGTGTTCTTGAACCTTTTTGAAAGAGGGGTTTTGATCTTGAAGAATGAAGTCTAACTCAAGGTTTAATTGTTTTAACTAACATAAAATACACAAAATAACTATCTATGTATTTAATTAGCCAAGGGTGTAATTTACCAAACCACCCTTGGCGTGGCCAAACCCAAGAGAAAATTACAAGTGGTGACTTACGAGCCCCACCTATGAACTATAGGTGGAGGTACGGGCCGTCCTGCTGGCTCATGGAATTATTCAGAGCCTCCTCAATGAAGGAAAAGTCTCCACAGTCTAAGGATGGACCTACACTCTTGGATTATGGGGCGTCACTCGAGTTAAGGGGCACAAGTGGCCTCCGTAACTCAAGCTGTTTTGACAGCTTTTTGGCAAATATTTGGGTCCTCCACAAGGACCCTTAAGGTGGTCCTCGGAGAGTCGTACCCAGATGTTTAACCCCTAAACATGTCTAATTAGATACTAAGGTATCTTTTACTAGTTTTAGACTCCAATAAACGCACCAATTTAAACAATAACACATTAGAACACACCAGCACCAAGCGACTAGTTTTCAAACGTCATGGTCGTTCCTTGACGTTTGACCTCAAAAATCTTTTAAAATCTTTAAAATATATGACTCATCATTTTAGCAAGTTTCTTAGTCCTAAAACTCATGTGAAGCCCTTGTTAATCCTTTTTCATTTTGAGGGTCATTACAATATCCCCCACTTGGGAACATTCGTCCTCGAATGACACTTTAAAACACTTTCAAGGACTCAAATAACTCAACTAGCAGGCCAAAATACAGAACATCATTCAATTCACCAAACTTATAAAAAAAACACCAACTTCATCTCATCATGCACTCAATGCAACACAAGCAAGTAGGAACTACTTCTACAACCTCATAATGCACATATTCTTCATCTTCAATTTTCATTACAACGTGGAGGAACTACCTTCTCAAACTTTAGTCATGATCATCATTTCTTTATAAACGAAATATTCAATTTCTTTAAAAGCACACATAGGCATGACCAACATTTCAACACATGAGACAAATAAGCAAATCATATTAGATACACCCTAACATGAGGAAATATAGATCGTCTACCAATCTTATAATTTTAAACATAACATCATTAAGAATATGCATAACATAAGGATAACATGCAACTCATAATCATGCAAATGACTCCAACACATAAATAAACTACTAGGAACTCTTGGTCTCAAGCTTGAATAAGAATACAAGGAAAGAGATAAGGATATCAACAACTTTACTACTCAACTCACCATCCCCCACTTAAGGGTAAACCCATAAAAGGTCAACATAACAAACATAAGAAATCCCAATACTACATCCACCATCACAAGGAATCATCACTTACAAGAGCTTTCATTTCAAATTAGCTTCTTTGTTAGCTTGTAGTACATAGAAAGGGTTCTTCTTTGGAGCATTAGGATCTACACCATCATGAGGGGCTTGGTTGGGCTCTCTTTCTTTTTCCATGAGTGAAGGGCAATCTCTCATCTTATAACCCTTATTTCCGCAACCAAAGCACCCATTCATACCGATAAGACACTTATCCAAATGTTGCTTCCCACACTTGGCACACCTAGATCTTTCAAATGAAGAACCACCTTCATTTACTCCTTGAGAAATTGAGTGAAATACCTTATACTTGTTCACCATAGGGGAGTCTTCGTTGTAGTTACTCTTCTTAGACTTAGGTTGACTTTCATTATCATACCTAGACCTCTTCAACTCTCTATTCTTTATCTCAAGTTTAGACTCTTCCATAGATTAAGCATGTACCATGAGTCTAGAGATATTAACGTCTTTATGAAGCATTGTCGAATGACACTCTTTCTTAACCAAGTCGGATATCCCGGTTACGAACCTACTCATCTCATCTCTAGGGTTTTACACCAAGGATGGATCATACTTAGACAATTGGGTGAATTTCAAGGAATACTCTTCCACACTCATGCCACCTTTCCTAAGGTTTATAAAATCTTCAACTTTCACCTCTCATTTCTCACGGGGGAAAAACTTACCAAGGAATGCCTTTTTAAACTCTTCCCATTCGATGGGACCACTTCTATATGACATATTTGCCTTTTATTTGAGTAAACCAAATTTAAGAAACGTCTTTCAATTGATAGGAGACACACTCCGCTTTCTCCCTGGAAGTTACACCCATAGCATTCACTACCTTATACACCTCATCCAAGAACTCTTGGGGATCTTCTCACACTTTAGAGTCAAGGAACACCGGAGGATCCATCCTCACAAAGTCCCTTAACCTAGAAGACATAATAACCTCATTAACATTCATTCTAGGTCCATCATCCCTATTTGCTTGGGCCGTCATAGTTTGAGTTTGAGTTGTGATGGCTTGAGATTGAGTCGTCATGGCTTAGGTTATCATAAGCATAATATCCCTATATTCCTCTTGAGTCACATGCACCGAGGCTATGGGAACTTACTCACCTTGAGGAGCTTGTTCACCTTGAAGACCTTGGGGAAGAACTCTCTCATTAGAAATCTCATCTTCCACTCTGCTCGGGTTAGCCTTTGTATTCATATCTATAAACACAAGAGAAGGATTAGGAAAAGGACACGTATAGACATACACTCTGAGGAACGACTTCAAGAATATGAATGAAGTGTGACTTCTATCGTCCTATAGCCTCTCGATCATATATGTGTCATGAATCGCATCGATGAACAAGACTCTACTAGACGTGGCTTATGAGACACTAACCCTAATACCATTCTCGTAACCTTATGCTTTGATACCAATTTTGTAATGCCCCGAAATCACCCCCGAGTCGTCACACAACGTATTTGACCTTGAAGAGGTCTTATACAAGCCCTTAGCATTCATTCATCACATAAGCATAAAAATAGTGCAGAAATAAAAACTTTTCTCAATAAAGTCAACAAATCGAATGCTCATTTATAAAATGACGAAATACAAAGTCTCAACATAGACATATTAGACATGACATCAACTTCATAGGGACACAACCCTTTTTACAATACCAAAAGGAAACTAAAGTCTATTACATAAGTTGAAAGGAAACTCCTAATATAAGTGTCCTCGAATGCTTGAGACATACGAAGGCTTGTGAATAACAAATCCAAGCACTTCAATCTAGATAGGATCCACCACAACCTACACTTGGTGTAAAAAGATGAAAAAGATGGTGTTAGTACAAATATGCACTAAGTATGATGACGAAGCAAAAATATGCTAAAAATAGGACATTTAGTTGAAAGCCATACAAATATGTCTTTTAGTAAAACTCCACGTAATACAATATAAGAGACATGGAAAATCAATCTTAGTAACATACAAAACCATTTATCATATTTGAGACACATTCGGTGCATACAACACATTACCTTCCTCCTTACCTCTACTGCTCACCCCAAATAACCCTCAATTGACACCTAGTGCAATGTATGGATAATGTACCATACCACCATCCATATCAAGGCATCACTTTAAGGTCACCAAAGGTGAGCCCGCATGCAACCTTTATCAACTCAACATACACATTCATAAAGACCTAAGCACATTATAAGGCACCATCTTAACATAGAAACCATCACCTAAGACAACTCCAAGTCACACTAGTGCAATGTGCAAGTAGCATCCCATACTACTACTCACACTATGTGCTCCTATGAAGTCACCGTAGACTAGGCAAATCCCATTCAACAAGTTATAACACCTTCATTATTCATTAGACATAAGATCAACATGCTTAATTAACAATCATTTAAGAACCCATTTATTCATTATCATCATAAGGAACACACCATGACCCCTTCAAATGTCTATTGTGCAATACATAAATGATGTCCCATTCCACCACCTAAACCAAGTAGTACACCCTTAGGGAATAGTTCATCTTTCATTATTGTAAGGGTAAGACCTAACCGACATAGACCATGAGATCTTGACATGTAATCCCGGTAGTAACCCTTACCGTATGAGGTATCCCCACTTGCCTAAGGTAGGGTCATCCTGTCTGGCTTAAGTGGATCCACTAGCTATAGACCTATGAGGGAACATAATTAAGGGATAGGGAGATTACTTCTAGATACCCCTCCTCAACTAACGTGAGGGTATCCATCTCAATAGATTGCTACTAAGTACCCCGCCTCAATTCACAGGAGATCACTCATCTCAATCATATCCTCTCGGTGCTTAGCTATTCTCCATGGAGTACATTAAATTCATTTCATTCATTCATTATGGAATAAGAGATTGATACTAATACCCCGCCTCAGCTAACGTAAGGGAACCTATCTCCAACCCATCATTTATTCATTCATTGGAAAACTCTTTAGAAATATTGAGATTGTTACTAGACACTCCGCCTCTACTTACGTGAAAGTATCCATCTCAAATCCCCCATTCATTCATTAGAGTACAATTGAGAACACCTTTCAATAAACTCACATTCATTACTTCATTAGCTTCATTCATTCTTTCATGTGTGTGTGTATACATATGTGAGAATAGACTTTCACAAAATCACCAACAGTCATAACATTATCTTCTAAACATGATTACATTACATTCATCATATTCTACATATAGAATTCTTCACATTAATCATCTAACGCCTTCAAGGCCATGATCATAATACATATAAGAAGTAAACACCTCCACCATAAGTGGATCAAACCAAACAAGAACAATTCCAATATTAATATGATATTAGGTCAACTCACCAAATCTCCAAGCCATGATCACCATGACTCAATTCCTCTACAATTCATCATAGATAGGTATATATATCAATAGAACTCAACAATGTAATTCAATCTAAACTCAATTCTATCAACATGCAATCATAAACACAAAACCCACTTCATAAGCCAATTTAAGAATTTAGGGAAATCATGGGTTCTTCAAGGTATTCCGTAGATAATCATCTTAAAACCTTAATTAAACATTAATTAATCAATACCATGACTTAGAAAACATTTTAACAATGAACCCATTTTTAGACTAGAAATTGATCATTGAAACACTTTTGAAAACCTTTAATAGGAATCCTTGAAAGAAAGGTTGATCAAGGATCAAGAGTCACCATACTTCCCTAGTTGAAAACCCACGAAATTGGAGAATAAAGCACTTGAAATGTCCTCTCTAAGCTTGAACTTAACCTTGACCTTCAATGATGTTCTTGAGAGAACCTTTTTGAAAGAGGGATTTTGATTTTGAAGAATGAAGTCTAACTCAAGGTTTAATTATTTTAAATAAATTAAAATACCCTAAAATACACAAAATAACCTCCCATGTATTTCATTATCCAAGGGTGGAATTTACCGAACCACCCTTTGCTTGGCCGAACCCAAGACAGAATTGTAGGTGGTGACTTACGAGCCCTACCTACGGACCATAGGTGGAGGTACGGGCTATCCTGATCGCTCGTGGAATTTTTTAGATTCTAAGCCTACACAGTCTAAGGATGGACCTACACCCTTGACTTACGGGGCGTCACTCGAGTTAAGGGGCGTAAGTGGCCTCCGTAACTCAAGCTGTTTTGACAGATTTTAGGCCAACGTTTGGGTCCTCCTCAAGGACCGTTAGGGTGGTCCTTGGGGAATTGTACCTAGACATTTAACCCTTAAACATGTCCAATTAGGTACTAGGGTCTCTTCTACTAGTGTTAGACTCCAACAACACACCAATTTTAAAAACAACACAATAACACACTAGCACTAAACGACTAGTTTCTGAATGTCATGGTTGTTCCTTGATATTTGACCTCAAAACCCTTTAAGCAAAACTGTAAAAGCTATAACTCATCATTTCAACAAGTTTCTAACACCTAAAACTCATGTGAAGCTCTAGTTCGTCCTATTTCATTTTGAGGATCATTACAGTTTTCTAGTTGTTTTCTATACTTTAAGGTAAGACTAAACATCAAAAAATAATCTATAATATGAGATCATAATCCTTGGACCCATAATTCAAATTCAAGGTATAGCTAAGTGTAAAGTCTTTAAAGAGTTCTTAGAGTCTTTACGATGGTCTTTTACAATTGTTTTAAGACTTAAGCATTGAACTTGAGAAAGAGTATATCTGATTCTATTATCTTTACAATATTATATGCGGACTATGTGTAAATGTTTTCACATATAAGATGATAAGAAACACTGATTTCCAAATGAGTTTTCATGAGTAGTTTTGAGTTCCATCTCTTTCAAGAGATATATTTTTGAGTAATAATCTCAAACCTCAAAGAAAGAGTTATGTTTTTAACATATGAGCTGAACATATTATGGGATCGGAGTAGTATTGAGCACTGATATGGGTACGATTTAATAATAACTCAAGTCTCCATAAACTATGTAGCCAGCGTGGGTAGAAATGATCATACTTTTCAGATGATTCCTTAATGCTCTTTAACAGAGACTAGTGGATCAACTAAGTTGAGGAGTTCTATATCCCGACAAGCTATAGGATACTTCTGGCAGTGTTGGTGAGATGATGTATCATAACATATCTCATAATGATACTTGTCGGTTAGAGAATCTCCCAAAAATAGTTTATTTTTGTATTCTTATACACAACTCTCATATTATTGTAGTTTTCAATACTTCAAGATGTTATCTACCATTTTAAGTACTTTATAAAAACTACATACTTATTGTTGTTTTATTACCACATTGACTTGAGTGAAGATGAGGTAAGTTTCTTTTAGATTCCAGTTCAAGCTTACGTCTTGTTTAGAATTCCCCTCACATGCTCGTACATTTCATCTACTGATGTCGTACGGACTACATATTTTGTGATGTAGATACATGTAACCATGATCATCATCCAGTGCTATGTTGATCCAGTTGAGTATTCAGAGTTATTTGGTGAGCCTGCTTGCTTTCTAGGGGATCCCTTTTATATTTTTTTGTCATTTCAGTTATTGGGAAGATCGGGTGTCTTTTCTCGGCATTCATATAGTATTAGAGGCTTCGTAGACAGATAGTTACAATCATTAGTCTTTTCATTTTCATTTCCTGTGTTAAATGTTGAGACTTGATACTTGCCCTTATGGCTAGTTTGAAATTTTTTAAATATTCAAGTTAATAGTTTGAGACTTTTGGGTTAAAACTTTCTTCTAAAGTTCTTTTATTGTTAAGTAGAGTCTTTCGCTAAGAGTATTGAGTTAGGCCTAGGGTTCACTTTGGGCCAGTAATGGTTCTCGAGTGTCAGTTTCTCCCATGGTGTAGTCTCAATGCGTGAAAATAAGTCATAATCATGGTCAATTCATGCTAAAAATCTTTGAAACACATTTGAGATACTATTAGAAAGTTACCTTAGTTCATATTTGTAGAGATTTACCTTTAACCGACATTGACCATGTGAGCTATAACATTGAATCTAGTGTCGATCGTATACCTAAAAGAGAGTCCTTACTTTCCAATGGATCCACTAGCTAAGGTCTATCTAGGACAACCTATGGTTGCAAATAGTTATGGGACATGTGATTTTCGCCACCGATCCACTCATTTCTAAGCATAAATCCCACGAAATAGTCATTAGTCTTAACTTTTCTTATCATTAGAGGACACGGGTCATAATTTCTTGTCATATCATTCATGGAAGGTCACATCATGTATCCAATCAAATCTAGAGTTCATTAGTAGCTCCATAGTCTTGATTCATAATTAGTTAAGAAAACCTTTCAACCCTATGAATATTTTACGTAAGAAAATACTTCCACAATAATTCTTTGAGTAGTATGTGAGAAGTTGTTTTACAATAACAATAAAACATAGATGCTTTACTCTCAAAGAAAACAGAAATAATTTTCCTTCATTTCATAAAGAAACATACATATTTTCTAAAATTCATCTTTCATAGTTCAAAAGCATCATCATATGATCATAGTCTAGAAAGCATGTATCATTCATGAGTTCATATGAATTTAACTTAAAACGTGAAATTATATAAATTCATGCATAACAAGATATGAATTAATTAATTTGACCATAATTGAAAATAACCCACAAGATTCAATAAAACCCTAAATTCTATTGGAGATTCTAACTTGTAAAATTGGAGAATTTGGGAACCCAATTGGGGAAATGAATCCATATGTGAATACTATCATACCTTGATGCCAAAAGCTCACAATTAATTAATGGGTAATTTGGAGACTTCATCTTGAAACCCTAGCCTTCTTCTTCAAGCTTATATAGAGAAATATTTAGGATGAATTTTGAGGGATTTGGTAAAATATAAAGAATGACTTAGCGTAGTTAGATTTTAGGCTTAAAATAATTATATAGGTTTTGGGATTAGGATTCGAAAGCCCAAAAGCCCCTTTGAGAATATATATATATACATATATATATATATATACATATATATATATATACATATATATATATATATATATATATATATATGTTGGGTCTAGCAAAGTGTGAATGAGAAAAGAAAAGAGAGAATATGAAAAATGAGGGAACTAATTTGGAGAAAAAATGAAAAGTCATTTGCAAAGTACAAATGAAAAGTCATTTATCTCATATCGGCAAAATAAAGAGAAATTGTTGTCCTTATATAAGGAAACACTTCCTTTACTTCTTAAAGAGCTAAGAAGAAGGTTCCCCCTCGCGCCGTCGTCGGTCGGCCTCGAACTCGGCTTCGGATTTGGATGTGATTGATTGATAAATTTTTGGACAAAATTTATTTAGTCAATTTTTTGTTAATCAAATAAATCCTGTTAATATTATCTCTTATAAATTAATTCAGAACGTTAGTTAATTAGTTAATTAACAGAATTAATTTGCGTGTAACGGTAACATTCCGAAAAGTTGTTACTTTTTCGAAAAGTCATTACTTTCCTAAAAGCCGTTATTTTCCTAACAGACACATTTTCCGAAAAGTTGTTATTTTTTTAAAAGACACAAATTTCTGGATAAAACGGGTCTGAACAGATTTCTCTGAAAAGACACGTTTCTTGCTGAAAATGGCTATAAAAGAAAGTCATTTTTCGTTTTTTCAAACACTGAAATTTTTTCTTCTCTGCATACATTTTTCCCTCAAAATCAAAGTGTCGATCGACTTAGTCTGTGTGACTTGTTGTTATTCTTAAGTTCGCTGAAGTTAAAGAAGTTTGAGGTACCACTATTTCTTTAACATGATTAATCCATTTTATCTTGGGAGAAAATAATCCATAACCTCAGGTACAGTAAGGGGATTAAATTTCATAAGGAGACACAGTAGTTTCTGTGGACTCGGATTATTTTGTATTCTGTCTACTTCATCTTATTTCTGTTTCTGTTTTTTGGCTAACCTTATAAATACAGGTTGATAACAGTCTTAAGAAATTTAATAAGTTTCTGTATTTGAGGTTTCTGGAGATTAAAACCTTTATGGTTTTCTACTCTGCTTGAATTTTTAAAATTCATTCAATTAACGATTAAAAGAACATAAAAATTATATCGTTAAATCAGAAACAGTTTGTGTAAAGATTTGTTCTTTACTATTAGTATTTTAAATACTAAAATTATCTGCCATTTGTGAAAGAAAAAAATGACTAATTCAAGTCAAGTGAATGCTGGAACAGTGAGTGCTGCAACAACATCGATTGCACACAATCGTTCAAATGTTGCCTTAGCGCCGGTTGAGAAAACTGCAAAGTTTTCTGGAGTCGACTTCAAGAGATGAAAACAGAAAATGTTATTCTATCTCACTACGTTGAGTCTGCAGAGATTCATTAATGAGAATGTTCCTGTTATGTCGGATGATACTCCGCCTGAAGAACGATTCTTAGTAACAGAAGCATGGACACACTCAGATTTTTGAGTAAAACTTATCTTCTGAGTGGCCTGTAAGATGATCTGTACAATGTGTACATCAATGTCAAAATCTCAAAAGAACTCTAGGATGCTTTAGAAAAGAAGTATAAAATAGAGGATGCCGGAATGAAGAAGTTCATTGTGGCAAAGTTTCTAGACTATAAGATGATAGACAGTAAGACCGTCGTCACCCAAGTTCAAGAACTGCAGGTCATAATCCATGATCTTCTTGCTGAAGGTATAAATTTATCTAATGTCTATGTTAGAAATATTAAGTTTTTCCTTAATACTCACATAATCTTTAATGTAGGATTGATTGTGAATGATGCCTTTCAAGTGGCTTCAATTATTGAAAAGTTACCTCCATTGTGGAAGGACTTCAAAACTACTTGAAATGTCACGCCCCGAGCTACCCTTGAGACGCGGACACAGAACCTAGGACCACAAGTGATCCCAAGCTAACCCTGCTGGCATGATCATGAGCATACTAAAGAATAATAAACTGTTGCGAAAGCTAAATCATACTTAAAATGAAAATATGGGGAATACCTATATGCTAAATCTGAGATATATGAAAAATGATGAGTTTAATACAAAAAAAATATCAATTCAACGCTAAGCTGAAACTAACTATGTCAGAAATAAGCCTCTAAACTGGACTAGAAATACTAGGACAAGCCCCAGCTAAATCTAGCAAAACTGAAACTAAATGTCTGAAGACTGAAATTAAACTCATGACTGTTGTCCTCGAAGAATGAGGACTCACCACTGAATCTGCTGAACTGGAGATCGTAAATCGATCTACGCGTGATCTGGATGCTGAAAACCTGAACCTACATCACGAGAAGATGTAGCGCATGTATGCGTCTGTACTTGAAAGGTACTGAGCATGTAGGATAGAATAAAGCTGAAACAAAACATAACTGAACAAGCACAAAAGCAAGTATAACAATCTGAACATGATATAGAGAATTTTGAGCTAACTGAATGCAATGACCAATATATAACATGTTGAAACTGAATACTGAATATACTGACAATTGGTCAATGCAAGAGAGTCTGACTAAACTGTGAGAGCTACTAATAACCGATAATAAAACCATATAAGCTAAATGTGGAGTCTGATGTATACGCCCCATCGAGAGGACCCAATATACCCTGCCAAAGGTATAAAGGCATGCTGGTGTGATCACTAAACTGATTGCCCACAGAGGAGACTTACAACCTACTTGGCTTGTAGTTCTGGGACTGATTGGGTACGCTGAACCCTAGTCCAACTCGATATTATGCTACTCCCATTGATTTATGTAGTTAACTGATTATATCTAAATTTCTGTAAAATACTGGATAGCTCAAAACTGAACATGCAAACTTAGAACGCAACATTTAATCTGATAATGATGCATTAATAACTGAGGCATGTATATTTGAAGTAACTGAAATATCTGACCTAGCATGTGTAATTCAAGAACTAAAGAAATATAAAGCTAGGGTTTTGAAATTCATGCAATAATCTGAGTAATAACATGGAAATCTGATTTGGAACATATAACTAATTAATTTATAAAGTTCTATCAAGTTCTAGAAACCTAAGGTCTAATCATGATATGGGAATCAAGAATCTGACTGAAAACTAGTGACCCAATGGGTGAAAGAGACCCACTAGTGAAATCCCACATACCTGGTGATAAAATTCACAGAAAAACTTAGATTTCATGGCTGGAACTGCAGGAAACTTGTTGCGTTCTTGAACTAGGGTTCTTGAGCTTTTTCTCCTTTCTTGCTTCTAATTTTCTAACTTTTGATTAATTATTTTGACTCAGGTAAATTTTAGTTATGTTTGTAGGCTTAAACTGACTAAAATCTGATGATTTAGGGTCCAAACAATGTATCTTAAGGTTTAAACGAAGTGGGAAAAGACCAAAAGACCCCTGGGTATGTTGCTGTCGGACCAAACGACAACCTGGACAGAAGGTCCGTCGTTCCATCAACGGTCCGTCGTTGGGTCTATTCGATAGGCCTTTACTAAAATGGCATAACTTTTTACTCGGAGCTTTGATTTTAGCAAGGTCTATGGATATGGAAAGCTAATTCAATTATCTATCTGTTGATATGTCACGGGACACCTAATTCATTTTGTGCTAAGAGTTATGATCATTTGAAGTTGACCCTGCTGCATTTCCCCCCTAACTGGCTACTAGTTCCCACCTACGGTCAGACCTACGGACCGTGGGTCCACTTACTGACCGTGATGGTCACCCGTGGTCCTTGTCAGAGAGTGGCTGAAGGGGGGTCTCGATCGACGGTCACGGACTACGGACCGTCGTCTGACCTATGGACCGTAGGTCCGTCCGTCGATCAAGACTTAGCCAATTTTTCCCGGCTGAGTTTTTAGGAGTCTCTGATCCCATCGACGGTTGTGCAGGATGGACCGTGGGTCAGGCTACGGTCCGTCGATGGTCACATCGGCTGCACCTGCAGATTTTTCTAAAAAAATGATTTTTGATCTGTTTTGGCTTCGGGGTGTTACATGAAACATAAACGCAAGGAGATGACTGTTGAATATCTCATAGTAAGATTGAGAATCGAAGAGGATAATAAGGCTACAGAAAAGAGGTCACGTGGTAACTCAGCAATATCTGAAGTAAATATTGTTGAAGAAGATCCCACAAAAGTAAAGAAAAGAAAGAAAGCATCTAGTCCAAAAATCAATCCTCCTAAGAAGAAATTCAATGGAAACTGCTTCAATTGTGGTAAACATGGTCATAGGTATACTGAATGCCGGGGTCCTAAGAAGGACAAGCAAAACAAGGATCAAGCAAACTTGGCTGAATCCAAAGGAGAAATGGACGATCTCTGTGCAATGCTTTCAGAATGTAACTTGGTTGGAAATCCAAGAGAATGGTGGATAGATTTTGGTGCCTCATGCCATGTTTGTGCCAACAAAGAATTATTTTCATCATATACTCCAGCACCTACAGATGAGAAGTTGTTTATGGCAAACTCCGCTGTTGCAAAGGTGGAAGGAACTGGCAAGGTCCTATTAAAGATGACATCAGGCAAGGTGGTGACTTTGAATAGGGTCTCATATGTTCCAGAATTGAGAAAGAATTTCAATTCCAGTTCTGACTAAGAATGGATTCAAATGTGTATTTGTTTCTGATAAAGTAGTAGTAAGTAAGAATGATATGTATGTAGGAAAAGGCTACCTCAGTGATGGCCTTTTCAAACTCAATGTAATTGCAGTTGATATGAATAAAGATTTTGCTTCTTCTTACTTCCTTGAGTCTAAATGTTTATGGCATGAACGTTTGGGACACGTTAACAACAAAACCTTACGAAAACTGATTAACTTAAATATTTTGCCAAAATTTGAGTGCAATAAATCAAAATGTCAAATTTGGGTTGAATCTAAGTATGCTAAGCATCCTTATAAATATGTTGAAAGGAATTCAAATCCTTTAGAATTGATTCACACTGATATTGTGACATGAAGTCAACACCATCACGTGGTGGGTAAAAGTATTTCATAACTTTTATTGGCGATTGCACTAGATATTGTTATGTCTATTTGCTAAATGGTAAGGATGAAACAATAGATGCATTTAGCCAATATAAAACTGAAGTTGAAAATCAGTTGGATAAAAAGATCAAAATGATCAGAAGCGATAGAGGCGGAGAATATGAATCTCCATTTGCAGAAATATGTTTAGAAAATGGAATAATCCATCAAGCTACTGCTCGGTACACTCATCAATCTAATGGGATTGCAGAAAGAAAAAATCGAACTTTACAAGAAATGATGAATGCATTACTTATAAGTTCAGATTTACCACATAACTTGTTGGGGGGGGGGAGCTATCCTTACAGCAAATCGAATACTCATTAGAGTGCCTCACTCAAAGACACATGTTATTCCATATGAAAAATGGAAAGGTAGAAAATCCAACTTGAAATATTTCAAAGTGTGGGAGTGTCTAGCCAAAGTCCAAGTTCCTATACCTAAGAGGGTAAAAACAGGGCCTACGACTGTGGATTGTGTATTCATCGGATATGCCACAAACCGTAAGACATGTCGATTTTTGGTTCATAAGTCCGAACATCCGGATATTTATGATAATACGGTAATAGAATCAGATAGTATTGAATTTTTTGAACATATCTATCTGTATAAAACTAGACTTGAGCCATCTAGTGGGGGATCTAAACAACCCAGAGATGAACCCAATGAAGAGAGTCCAAGACGCAGTAAACGTCAAAGGACATATACTTCATTTCGATATGATTTTGTAACATTTCTTCTTGAAAGTGAGCCTCAAACATTCAAGGAAGCAATGTTGTCTAGCGACTCAACCTCTTGGAAGGAGGCTGTCAATAGTGAAATTGAATCAATCCTAAGCAATCATACTTGGGAGTTGGTTGATCTTCCTCCAGGGAATAAACCCTTGGGTTCAAAATGGATCTTTAAAAGAAAGATGAAAGATGATGGAACTATTGACAAATATAAAGCAAGACTTGTTGTCAAAGGCTTTAGGCAAAAAGAAGGTCTTGATTATTTTGACACATACTCGCCAGTGACTAGAATTACATCAATTCGGATGTTAATTGCCCTAGCTGCAGTATACGGTCTTGAAATCTATCAAATGGATGTGAAAACCGCCTTCTTGAATGGAGAGCTGGAAGAAGAAATTTACATAGAATAGCCTGAGAGTTTTGTAGTTCCTGGTAAAGAAAAGAAAGTGTGCAAACTTATTAAGTCACTTTATGGACTAAAACAAGCACCAAAACAATGGCATGCAAATTTTGATCAAACCATGTTGTCAAATGAATTTAAGATCAATGAATGCGATAAATGTGTTTACATTAAAGATACTCCAAATCAGGAAGTCATTGTATGCCTATATGTGGATGACATGCTTATAATGAGCAAGGACATTGCTAATATAAAAGCTACTAAGCGTATGCTCTCTAGTAAGTTTGATATGAAAGATTTAGGAGTTGCTGGTGTGATATTGGGAATTAAAATTCTCAAAACTCCTAACGGTATAGCATTGTCTCAAACTCATTATATTCAAAAGGTACTTGAAAAATTCAAATATTTGAATATCAAAAGAGCAAAGACTCCAATTGATGTGAACCTTTATCTTGCAAAGAATAAAGGTGAAGTCAGTCTCAATTGGACTACGCTAGATTGTTGGGAAGCTTGATGTATGTCATGAATTGTACACGACCAGACATAGCTTGCGCTATCAGTAAACTGAGTCGATACACAAGTAATCCCAATCAAAATCATTGGTTGGCAATGAAGAGAGTTTTGGGATACTTAGATGACACTCAAAACTATGCTTTGCATTACAACAAATATCCAGCAGTTCTTGAAGGATATAGTGATGCAAATTGGATTACTGGGTCAACTGAAACAAAATCCAGAAGTGGATATGTTTTTACTATTGGTGGAGGAGCAATATCTTGGAAATAATCCAAACAAACATGTATAACTCGCTCTACAATGGAGTTTGAATTCATCGCTTTAGACAAGGCAGGTGAAGAAGCTGAATGGCTCCGGAATTTCTTAGAGGATATTCTATTTTGGCCCAAACCAATGACCCCTATTTGAATACACAGTGATATAGTCAAGCTGCAATAGGAAGGGCTGAAAGCGTTATGTATAACGGCAAGTCTCGTCACATAAGACGAAGACATAACTCTGTGAGACAACTACTCTCTAGTGGAATTATCACAATTGACTATGTGAAGTCAAAGGATATTGTGTCGGTTCCACTTACAAAAGGCCTAACTAGAGAGGGAGTTGAGAAATCATCGACGGGAATGGGACTATGGCCGAGGACAAGTCATCGTGGCGGTAACTCTACCTAGAAGACTGGAGATCCCAAGATCTAGGTTCAAGGAGATAAAACAAAGTCATTGATGACGGTTCAACATTGTCAAAAATTAATTTATGGTCCATTCTCATGATGAGACAATGTTCAGTAACCAGGATAAAGACATAAGGACTTTTTAATGGTTTCTAAGTTTGATATTGGTATATCAAATGGTTTATCTACGGGATAACACATTTAGAAATCCTATGTAAGTGTGAAGTGTAAGCCGCTTCAAGGAGAATCCGGTAAGGCCAGTTCTCTAAGCACTTACTATCCGAGATGTGTTAATGGCTGAAACGAACAAAACAATGAGAACTAAGAATAGTTCAAGGGTTGATTGTGTGACTTATGTTGTCTAGGTATACACCAAAGCTCGACGGTTCAAAGATATCAAATCTATCGATTGACCGAGTATATCCGATATATATTCACTACGAAAAGTTTAAAGGGAAACCTACTTATATAGATGTGATTAACTCTTACTTACAAGACACATAAGTTTTTCATGCATATGTTTCAACAATAGTCATTACCCATTCATGTGGGGGATTGTTGGGTTTAACGAAGTATGAATGGGAAAAGAAAAGAGAGAATATGAAAAATGAGGAAACTAATTTGGAGGGAAAATGAAAAGTCATTTGCAAATTACAAATGAAAAGTCATTTATCCCATATCGGCAAAAGAAAGGGAAATTATTGTCCTTATATAAGAAAACACTTCCTTTACTTCTTCAAGAGATAAGAAGAAGGTGCCCCCTCGCGCCGTCGTTGTTGCTCGCTCGGCCTAGGCTTCGGCTTCGGATTTGGATTTGGATTTGGATTTGGCAAGTGATTGATTGATAAATTTTTTGGACAAAATTTATTTAATCAATTTTTTGTTAATCAAATATATCATGTTAATATTATCTCTTATAAATTAATTCAGAACGTTAGTTAATTACTTAATTAACAGAATTAATTCGCGTGTAACGGTAATATTTCGAAAAGTTATTACTCTTTATGAAAAGTTACTTTCCGAAAAGCCGTTATTTTCCTAACAGACACATTTTCCGAAAAGTTGTTATTTTTTCCAAAAGACACAACTTTCTTGATAAAATGGGTCTGAACAGATTTCTCTGAACAGACATGTTTCTTGCTGAAAATGGCTATAAAAGGAAGTCATTTTCGTTTATTCAGACAATGAAATTTTTTCTTCTCTGCATACATTATTTCTCTCAAAATCAAAGTGTCGATCGACTGAGTCTTTGTGACTTGTTGTTATTCTTAAGTTCGCTGAAGTTAAAGAAGTTTGAGGTACCGCTATTCCTTTAACAAGATTAAACCGTTTTATCTTGGGAGAAATTAATCCATAACCTCGGGTACAGTGAGGGGATTAAATTTCTTAAGGATACAGACACAGTAATTTCTGTGAACTCGGATTATTTTGTATTCTACTTCATCTTATTTCTGTTTCTGTTTTTTGGCTAACCATATAAATACAGGTTGATAACAATATATATATATATAAACCAAGATGCGCATTTACAAAAGCAAAAAATTCACAAAGCTAACCAAATAGTAAACAATATCTCCACAAAAACAACCCAAAAGAGTACATATAATAATATATCACCCAGCCAACATACACTAGCAATTGCCCTCAAATGATAAAAAAATAGCAAAACAGTCTAAAAATAACAGAAAAGGAGTCAAAAGGATCATTGTGTCAGGCTAAGTATTGGGTATACTTTGCATGTCAGTGACTCTATCTATCGGGACATCAGTGGCCAGATCATCAATATCCTTGACTCTACTAGAGCCCATCATCGAGGTATCTCTTGTTTAACGAAAAAATATACTAAAAAGTAAAAAGTGACTAAGTTTCGAAGAATCAATTAATCTTATAATTTAAGAGAAATCAATTTCCGAATTGACAGAGTCGCCACTTGATTTTTTAGTGAAAATCAAGAAAACTTAAAATAATTTTTTCAAAAGATTTAAAACAGATAAAAATCAGTTGAAAAGGATTCGAAGTTCAAATGTACATTCCGAGAAGGTGTTAGACCCTCAGAATGCCCGCTAATTCGCGGTGACTAACGATTCGACTAAATGGTTTTTAAAAATATTTTTTCAAATATTGACTAAGTAAAGAGGAATTTTTTTTTTATTATCATTATTTATTTTTTTGTTTTTTTATTTTTTTTATTTTTATTTTTTTATCATTATCAATTTTTAATTATCGGAAAAGGGCCTAAAATACCCTTGAAGTATTGAAAATGGTACAAAATTACCCTCCATCCACCTATTGGCTCCAAAATGCCCTTTTCATCCACCTATTGGCTCCAAAATACCCCTGGCATCCACCTTTTGGTTCAAAATTGACCACTTCTTTAATTGTTTTAAAATTAAACTCTTTAAATATTTTTTAAAATACTTGGCGTTCAACTATTAGTTATAATTTAATTTATTAATATAATTTATAAATCAACCCACTACCCACTCATTACTAACTAAATCCCACCCAATTAATAATCCAATTATAATATCAAAATTGTCATAAACACTACTAAAGTACGATGAAATTATACATTCCTGAAAATGACATTCAAAATTATTTGAGTCCGAATCGAAGCCCCAATTAAATATAGGTTGAGCCGCTTATTTAGGAGGACACTTTCAATAGGATTCTCTTTCAAGATTAAAATTAAAAATTTATGATTAAAGGCAAAGAAGTAATACATCCCGAATTAATTCATGCACTTTTTTAAAATATAATTTTATAAATATTTATGATTTGTTTTAAAACCTTTAATATATTATTTTGAAAAAAAGTTAACTATGAAGTAACATCACATAACTGAGACGTAAGAATAATTAAGATGAACATAGTCAGACTTTTAAGTTTATCGTTAATTTTTATTTAGACACTTAACGTATGATAATTTACTTCTATAGATATTTTCGCCTCAAATTTTTAAAAACACTCAATTGGCAGTAGCTTTTTTGTTGTTGCATTAATAATGTGACGGGTGTATTAATTTGGAGGGGTTTAATTAGTAATGGGTGGGTAGTGGATTGATTTATAAATTATACTAATAAGTTAAATTATAACATATAGTTGCGTGCCACGTATTTAAAAAAATATTTAAATAGTTTAAATATAAAACCGTTAAATAAGTGGTCAATTTTGAACCAAAAGGTGGATGACAAGGGTATTTTGGACCCAATAGGTGGGTGGGAAGGGTATTTTGGAGCCAATAGGTGGATGAAGGGTAATTTTGTACCATTTCCAATACTTTGAGGGTATTTTAGGCCCTTTTCCGTTTAATTATCTCTTATAAGGGAAAAGTAACTGGGGTGGGGTGGGGGGGCTTAAAGGGATAAACTTAAGTAATGACGAAAACGGCTAAGTAAAATAAAAACTAAGTAAGATTATATGTATATGTGTGTACATATATATATATATATATATATATATATATATATATATATATATAAGAGGAATGACAATCATAGGAGGATAATTAAATCAAACCAAAATCACATAAATAGTTAGTCAAATATCATGATCATGATGAATAAATAAGAAGGGAAGGAAACATCAAATTTGGGCACTAGGCCCAAATTCTGCTCCTGTAATTTTAGGGCCTTTGTGCCTGTTTTCTTTCCAAAGTCATAATACACTTTGAGTGTATATTTGATGTATACGCTATGTATATTGACGATTTTTGTGCTTCCAGACCTGCAATTTCATCTAAAACTTTGTACTTTTGCGTTTTTCACTGCCTGGACACGTTTTCCAACTGCGTATTGTATATTCACACTGTATACCAGTGTATATGGGCTGTATATCGCTCTATTTTTTCGACTTTTGAGGACCGGAAAAAATTATTTTCAGCAATGTATTGCTGCTCTTAACGTGTATGCCATATTCAAAGGGGGATGGACGGCTTGGAGAGGATAGTTTGAGCCTTTATGGCTCAACGAGAAAGTGCAAGGAGATGGAGTAAAGTCCATGAGGACTCGAAAAGAGTTTCACATGCAATAAAACAAAAATGGATTAGCACATGAAGCGATAAAATAATAAAAATGTATCTTGAACAAAACGGAAATAAAAAGGCAAACTACTTTAGAGATTCGAGTTAGACCGGAATACATGATTCCAACGCAAAACCATATGAACCTAAAATAACACTAACAGAGAATCTAAAAATAAAAAGGAACTCCAAATGGTATCACGCATTGTGCATGTGTGCACACTTAAAATAATCTTCCAGGGAACATTTAGTCATTTAATGATAATAGACCAAAAATGTGTAAAAAAAAAAAAAGGGAACATGCTGCATATTTATTCAAACAGAATACCTCATGTCCAAAGTCAGAACAATTTATTTTGATAAAAAAGGAACTTACGATGCCATATGCAATCTTTTAAAGAAATGGAGAAAATTGGTGAGACTTTGCTAAATCATTCCAAGGGGACATAAAATATGACTATATATTGCCAAACTCTAACAGACTTATCGTCCCGCATTAACATGTTATACACAAATACCAATAGACACGAATAAACAAATTGCCAGATCGATTCGACTAGCTATTCCTATTTATGATAAAGCACATAAAGAAATTGAAACTCGAATATCACATAACGCCATGAGAGGCACATAAACTTTTAGAGATTAAACCCAAGAAAACCGAGCCTAGACAGAAGAAGGGTGTTTTGGAAGCACTCAAAGGAATGTCCATGCCTAAAGAATAACATTGCTAGTCTCCATGACCAAATGAAACACTGAAGGGCAGCAAATAACAAACTATTAAGCTAATGGTGACAAAACAAAAGGGACTCAAGCGCACTTACTCGGACAAGTAATAACAGGAAAGGCCATCATCAGTGAAAGAAAAGTAGTGCAGTGGAGCAGACTATTGTAACTGCTATCCTATGTTCAAAGGCAAGGTCATGTTCAAAAGGAAACAACAAGGGAACTAGTTGGCACACAATCAAAGTGACGAAAGAGATGACCAAAAACACATACCAACAACGAAGGCATTGTTGGATTTTAAAAGGTGTGAATGGAAAATGAAGAGTTCCGACTTTTATAAAGAGTTGTGATTTTTAAGAAAGGTTGCGACTTTTATGAAAAGTTGTGATTTTTATGAAAAGTTGCGACTTTTATGAAAAGTTCTGACTTTTATGGAAAGTTGTGACTTTTATGAAAGGTGACGACCTTTCCGAAAGATTGTGACTTTTCAAAGGTTTGTGACCTTTCCGGTAAGGCACAATAAGAACCTTTTCGCACTACCCTTTGTTTTCTATAAATTGAGGGATTTCCTTTTATTTTAAACATAGAATTTATGGACTTCTTCTTCTACTACTAAATCTACTATTCTAAGTGTACTTTACTGCTGTTGAGTGGCTCGTTTACACCAGCGTTTTGGGTATCAATATACTGGTGATTGAGATCATTCTACCCTGGGAGGACATATTCCAAATCAAACCTCGGATACTAGAGGGGAATAATTTCCTTAAGGGGACACTGTGCATTCAGTGGGCTTGATCTTCTTCCTGTTTTTCCAAATTCTGGTATGTGTTACAAATTTTAGATTTGTGAATTAATTTATGTTCTTCTGTTCTTCACCGGTTCATTAAACTTTGGTAACTTCGTGTTTCTGCAAAGTTTGTTGGAATCAGTAAGATTCTTTAAACACAGATTAACAACTATTCTTCTTTAAGAAAAATATTTCATATATTATTTTTTCTAATTTGTTTCTGATTCTAGTATCTCTACTAGTTTTAATTTTCTAGTTGTGAAAATGTTCTTAAACTTTGTTGTCTTACCAAGTTCTTCAAAGTTTTATTCTAAGTATGTTAGGAATACAAGATGAACAACATTCTTAAGGAAATTATTATATTGTTAGTATTTCTTGTATTCTACTGATTGAGAGAATTTGATCATGGAAATAGAAGATAAATGCATTATCTCTCCATAATCTGTTGCTTTGTTTAGCAAGGTCGAAGTGAGTATGTACCAGAAAAAAAATTTAGTGGTATTTCGATTAAAGATTACACCCGGTAACCTTCTTATTGTTTATCTAAAGAGGAAAATAGTTTCTAAAGGTTAACAATTTTGATATTTATAATGTGTGTATTTGGAAAAGTTCTGCAAATCATATATTTTTTAAATGAATTTTGTTTTGGCAAATAGTGTTGCCTTTAAAATTTACTAGTTTGCAGAATGAGTTTGATAAATAGTATGTTTAAAATGTTATAGTTGGAAGACTATTTGAAAAGAAAAACATTTCTATGTGATGGTCTAAGAATATGTTTTATTCTGTTTGGAGAAGGGGAAAAAAAAACTTTTGTAATTTTGTACTCCATGTGAAATGTTAGTGTGTCTGATTTTTGTAGACTAAAAACTTTTGTGGTTTCCTACTCTAGATAAATTGGACTATGTAATTGGAAGAATATGAAAACTTCACATAATAAGTCAATGTTGTACTTTTGATTTTCTATAAATTTCAATGTTATATAGAAATAAATTGTACAATTCCTTTTTGTCCTTATTGTTAGTATTTAGAATACTAAGTGGTATGTCTATTTGTGATAGAGGAAAAATACTAGTGACTTAGAGTTTGTAATTTTATGCCTCTATGGAATGAACTTTGACATTGTGTAAACATTGTCAAAGAGAATTTAAGGAGTATAATTCTTTTATTAAATAATATTTCCAAAAGAGGTTTCATATTGTCAATGACATTTTGAAAGTCTAGGAAAGTATGTGGAAAAATTATTTTCAAATAGTTGAAAATATTTTTGAGATCACATTTAAAATGTGGGGGTTCTTTGCTTATGATTAGACTTGGTGTCTAATTTAACTTTGGAGCAAAAGATATGAAATTCAAATGATACTTTTGTATTATGTTAGATCCACAAAATTCTTAGGGGTCGTTTGGTACAAAGATTCATAATGCATGGATTAGTAATACAGGAATTAGTAATGCAGGGATAAGTAGTGCAGGGATTAGTAATGCAGGGTTTATTTTTATCAAGTGTTTGGTTCATTTTTTTCCACATCATCTTGTGTTTGGATTATAGCTCTATGAAAAGCTTCTTTCCAATTATACCCTTGAATTATTATGTAATTGAATCAAGCTAGATAATTGTTGGACAATATTATTTTTTATAACCTTCTAACTAGCTATGGGAAGAACAATTTAGTTGTCTTGTTTGTTATTTTTTTCACTTGAATTATTTGAGGTTAAATAATTGTCATCTTAATAAATTGATCACTCACAAAAGGTCAATTTTCAATTAAAAAAAGATAAACCATCTATTTTTAAAATCAAAAAAACGGTCAACAATGGTAAAATTGAATAAACCATCTACATGTACACATAAAATTGCAAGTTTTAGTTTTAATATGTATGTAAATTTTTTAAATTGTTTAAAATACAAATAATTAGAAAACCAAGCAAATATATATATACACACACACATTAAGTTTAGATCAAAAACTTCATATACAAAATATACAACTCACATTTCAAATTTGTATTGATTTATATTGGATTTATTAGTAACAAACAACTCTCTCTAAATAATTTGTAAGCTAATTTATTTAAATAAACTTACTTGTACAAATATAAATAATAAAATCAAGAAAATAGATAAAATAATTAAAATGATTGAGGATAGTTTTGTCTTTACATAGCTTATCCCATGGTATTATATCCTATGTATTACTAATACCTCCAAATGGAAGGTATTAGTAATACATCCTATAATACCATGTTGGAGGTATAACTAATCCATGGATTAGTTATACATAGACTCAAATTCCTACCAAACATGGTACTAAGTAATACCTAACATAATCCATGGATTATTTTGTTCTAATGCATCCTACCAAACGACCCCTTACAGTATATTTGGTATTGTGGTTGTTGAGTTTTTCTATTACTAGTATATAGTGTGACTAGTATGAAACAACCAAATTATATATATACTTGTTCAAAATAATTGTGTTCTTTTAGAAAAGAAAAAAGTCATTTAAAATATTGTGATTTTTTTCATGAAGATATGTCTATTATAATAAAAGTATTTGCATAGACATGAATATTGGTGAATAGTCATTTGTTATGTTTTTGTAATAGTAATTTTTGGACTATATTGCTTTTATTGAATCCGATGAAACTTTGTTCATTGGTAGTTCTATAACAATTAAATTGAAAGTTATGGAAAGGTCCTTAAAAGGACATTTGACAAGGTGATGACTCAAAACAATGTTTGTATCGCACAAAATTGTAAAAAATAGGAACAAAATATTAGTGAGGAAAAAGCTACCTCGCGAAGAGCTTTTCGAACTCAACATTTTTATTTGTTCTTACTTGTTTGACTCAATGTTTGTGACATGAACACTTGGGGCATGTCAATTACAAAACCTTGTAAGGAAAACTGATCAACTTAGAAGTTTTGTCTAACTTTGAGTGCAATAAATAAAAAATATCATATTTTTGCGGAATCTAAGTTTGTTGAGCATTCTTATAAATCTGTTGAAAGGAATTCTAATCCTTTAGAATTGATTTACACTGACATTTGTGATATGAAATTAACACCATCTCATGGTGGGAAAAAGTATCTCGTAACTTTTATTCACAATTGCATTAGAAAGGACTATGTCTATTTGCTGAATGGTAAGGATGAAGCAATAGAAATGTCTAGAAAATGTAATATCAAAGTTGAAAATCAGTTTTGAAAAAGATAAGAAGTGATAAGAATGGAGAGTATAAATCTCCTTGTGCATAAATATGTTTGGAAAATGAAATTATCCATCAAACTATTGCCCTATTCACCTCAATCTAATGAAAAACTGAATGTTGAAAGAAATGATGGATGAATTATTTATAAGTTCGGGTTGACCACAAAACTTTTGTGGAGGAACTATCCTTACTGCAAAAGGGAAAAAAAAAGTTTTGTCTTTTGATAAAGTTCTTTTTGTTCAGGACACAATCTATTCCATATGAGAAATGGAAAGAAAGGAAATCTAACTTGAAATATTTCAAAGTGTGGGGGCGTCGAGCCAAAGTCCAAGTTCCTATTCATAAAAGGATTGAAATAGGACCTAAGATTGTGGATTGTAAAATTAGACTTGAGTAGTCTAGTGAAAGGTCTAAACGACCTTGAAAAAAAATAGAATGTACTTAATAAAGAGATTTAGAGGCGTAGTATATGTCAAGGGACATATACTTCCTTCAAATATGATTTTGTAACATTTCTTGTGTCTTATGTAGACTCATCCTTTTGGACAAATGGTGTCAATAGTGAGATTGGTTCAATCTTGAGCAATCTTATTGGAAGTTCGTTGATATTCCTCCAGGAAATAAACTTTTGGGTTAAAAGTGAATCCTCAAAAGAAAAATAAAAGTGGATAGAACTGTTGACAAATATAGAGCAAGACTTTGTGTCAAACGCTTTAGACAAAAACAAGGTTTTGATCTTGTCAATATATATACTCGTTAGTAACTAGAATTACATCCATTCGGATGCTAAAATTATTAGTTGTGGTATATGAACTCCAAATTCATCAAATGAATGTGAAAAGAACTTTCTTAAATGTAGAATTGGAGGAAGAAATTTACATGGAACAACCCGAGGGTTTTATGGTTCCTGGTAAATAAAAGAAAGTGTGCGAACTTGTTAAGTCACATTTTGGACTAAAACAAGAACTCAAACAATGACATAAGAAATTTGACCAAACCATGTTGACAAATAGATTTAAGAATGATGGAACTGATAAATGTGTTCACATTAAAATCACAAGGTCATTGTTTGTTTGTATATTGGTGATATGTTGATCATCAATAGAGACACTAATGACATAAATGCTACTAAACATATGCTTAAAAGCAAGTTTGGAATGAAAAATTTGGGAGTTTCTGATGCGATCTTAGGTATAAGAATCCTTAGAACTCCATAATGTTTAGCATTTTCACGGTCTCATTTCATTGAAAAAGTACTTGACTAGTTCAAATATTTGAATGTCAATATTGTCAAGTCTCCAATAAATGTGAGTTTTGCATTTCAAAAGAGTGAAAGCGAAAGTGACTCACAATTGGATTGTGCTAGAGTATTGGGAAGTATGATGTATATCATGAAGTGTACGCAATCAGATATAGCATTTGCTATTATACACTGAGTCGGTTCACAAGTGATCCCAAATAAACTCATTAGATGGCAATAAATAGAGTTTTGGAGTATTTAAAATAATACTTAACACTATGCCTTGTATTATAACAATATCCAGCAGTATTGAATGGATATAGTGATGCAAATTGGATCATCGGACAAATAAAGTAAAATCCAGGAGTGGATATGTATTTACTCTTGGTAGAGGAGCAGTCTCTTGGAAATATTTCAAAAGAGACATGTATCGCTTGTTCTACAATGATCTCTGAGCTAGGTGCTTTAGATAAGGTCGGTGAATAAGTTGAAAGACTCCGGAATTTCTTGATAGATATTCTTTTTGGCCCAAACCATTGGCATTAGTATGCATACACTTTGATAGTCAAGATGCAATAGGTAGGCACGGAGCATGACGTATAATGGAAAGTCTCGTCATATATGACATAGACATGATATAGTTAGAAAACTACTCTCTAGTGGAATTATCAGAACTGACTATGTAAAGTCAAAGGATAATGTGTCGGATCCACTTACAAAAAGGCCTAACTAGGGAGAAAGTTGAAAGATCATCTAAGGGAATGGATTTACGGCTTAGGACAAGTCATCATGGCGGTAACTCTATCTAGCAGACTCGAGATCCCAAGAGCTAGATTCAAGGAGAAAAACAAAGTTGTGAATGACGGTTCGGCATTGTCAACAAACTCAATCCATTCTCATGATGAAGACAATGCTCAGGGACAAGGATACAACATTAAGGCTTGTTAATGAGTTAATAAAGCTTAATGGTTTTAATGATTTGCTAAGTTTGGCATAGTTGACCAAATAGTGTATCTACGCGATAACACGGTTAGGAATCACCTATGTGAGTGTGAAGTGTAAGCCGCTTCAAAGAAGATGATTGTCAAAAGCCATCTCTCTATACACTCATGAAACCAGGAGGTGTTCATGGCTAAAACGAACACAACCGTAAGAACCATAAACGGTAAAGAGTTAATTGTGTGACATATGGTTGTCTAGGTATACACCAAAGCTCGACGAGTAAAAAATATCGCATCTACCGATTGACCGAGTATATCCGAAATATGTTTACTACGGAAAGTCCAATGGAAAACCTACTTATCCAGATGCAACTAATTCTTGCTTGTAAAGTACACATAATTGTCTGTTTCTTTGTCTTAGAGTTATTCCCCATTCATACGGGGGATTGTTGGATTTTAAAAGGTGTGAATGGAAAATGAAGAGTTGCGACTTTTATAAAGAGTTGTGACTTTTAAGAAAGGTTGCGACTTTTATGAAAAGTTGTGATTTTTATGAAAAGTTGCGACTTTTATGAAAAGTTGTAACTTTTATGTAAAGTTGTGACTTTTATGAAAGGTGACGACCTTTCCGAAAGATTGTGACTTTTCAAAGGTTTGTGACCTTTTCGGTAAGGCACAATAAGAACCTTTTCGCACTACCCTTTGTTTTCTATAAATTGAGGGATTTCCTTTTATTTTAAACATAGAATTTATGGACTTCTTCTTCTACTGCTAAATCTACTATTTTAAGTGTACTTTACTGCTGTTGAGTGGCTCGCTGACACCAGCGTTTTGGGTATCAATACACTGGTGATTGAGATCATTCTACCATGGGAGGACATATTCCAAATCAAACCTCGGATACTAGAGGGGAATAATTTCCTTAAGGGGACACTGTGCATTCAGTGGGCTTGATCTTCTTCCTGTTTTTCCAAATTCTGGTATGTGTTACAAATTTTAGATTTGTGAATTAATTTATGTTCTTCTGTTCTTCACCTGTTCATTAAACTTTGGTAACTTCGTGTTTCTGCAAAGTTTGTTGGAATCAGTAAGATTCTTTAAACACAGATTAACAACAATTCTTCTTTAAGAAAAATATTTCATATATTATTTTTTCTAATTTGTTTCTGATTCTAGTATCTCTACTAGTTTTAATTTTCTAGTTGTGAAAATGTTCTTAAACTTTGTTGTCTTACCATGTTCTTCAAAGTTTTATTCTAAGTATGTTAGGAATACAAGATGAACAACAGGCATAGGTCTGTACGACCAACACGCTAATCAAAAGACTCGGGTAATCGCAATAATATACAAAATCGGCCATATGTATGTAACATCTGGAATATCTTAAAACACTTGATCCAAACGAAACACAACAACCAGAAAATCAATTAAAAGTATCACATATCAGATTTACACTATCGAGCTAGGAAAAAGCGACTGTCACAACTAAATAGCATTGCATTAAAGCAACAGAGGTGAGGAAAATCAAAAGGGGAAGACAATACCTTTTCCGGACGGCGAACTTGGGATAAGGCGAGCAGAGGAGGACGAGCTTCCATGACCACAAAAGGAACTTAATGGGTTCTGGGTGAACAAAGCAACAAAAAAAACCCGACGAGAGCAAGACTGAAGAGACACCCCGTTTCTCCTCTCTATGTGATTTCAAGGACTTTGACTTAAATGTATTTCCCTCTCTTGAGGCTTACTATTTCTCTCTGTTCTCTTCCAATATTTCCTCTTCAATAATTTTTTTTTTTCCGCAAAAAATCCCTCCTCTCAAGAACGAGAAGAAAGCTAACTTATATAGCCAGGGATTAGGGTTTCGTCTTAGGGGAAAAACCGAATCGAGTTCGATTTCAAAGCCCATCTCAAACTCAAAGTTTGAATTTTTTCACCATTAGAGGCAGACCTCCTTTTTCTGGAGCTCTGAATCCCTTCCGAAATGGGAAAGGTGGATGGACGCACTCGAACAATCCTATCGTCCTAGGTGTTTATGTGTCGCGCATAGGCACAATCAAGGATGATTCGCGTCTGTTGCTACTTCTTAGAGTAGTACTGCTGTCGAGGGAAATTAGAGAAGACGACAAAAATTGCCTATGTCCTCTTGTTGCTGCTTTCCATTCTTGCTGTGAACGTCGAGCGTCGTTGTTCACGCATTGGGGAAGATGACGTGCGCAACAACTGTCTTAGCGCCCTCCACGCTCTGTTGTTACCGTTGCTGGTGTCGTCGGTTGTTGCTGGGAGTTGCGTGAAGCACATACGAGTTTCGGGTATCGTTCACGCGTTACTGTTGAATTTTTGGGTTCTCTCTTTGAAGGTGATAAAAGGTTGGGTCGGGTTCTGGAATGGGATGCTGGAGTTTCTGATGGGTTTTCTTTTGTTTTGTTGGGCCGGGTCGAGGGAACAAGTGGGCTTGGTGTTATTGGGGTTGGCTGGGAAGCACTGAATTGGGTTGAGGGAAATTAAATTGGGCTGTTGAATTTTTTTTTTTTTAGAAGGCCCAAAATTTGTTCTTTAAATGGGTTTAAGGGATTTGAGCTAATAACTAAACAAGATGAATAATAAATTAATTAATGAGCTTCTTAATATTAAAGAAATAAAATAATCGACTTAACTATATAAAATAATTAATCCGAAAATGTAAACTATCATATAACAAAACTAATTTAGTAAAATAATTAAACAAAATTAAATCTTTTTGATATGATTTTTGAATAATCATAAAATATACTAATTATATACATAATCATGTAAAATATATATATTATCTAAAAATCATAAAAAGTGACAAAACTATTTAAAATAAACTTGAAAAAATATTTTGAACTTTATAAAATCTAATTGTTCTAAATCGTTTGGGAATTAAGAAGCTCGATGATTAATTTATATTGTGGAGGGTCAAAATTGGGTGTCAACATCTCTCACAGACACCTCCACATCCGACTATACCGTTGTACCCTTAAGGTTCTCCAGATCCTCATACGCTTATGATCACCTAGCTCTTTTAATCGGTCTCAGCCTTAGACTTTGACTGAACCTCATCCATAGAAACATCTCTGGTAGTAATAGTACGAGGAACCTCGAAACTGGCTTGAACATCACTGCTTGGGGCATCGGGGATCTCAACTGTGCTTACTAGCATCAATAGATCAATGGACTTCAGCTCATCCACATCCTTCATCAACCCAACAATATCAACCTTAAAGGCTATCTCAACATAACAATAACCCCTTCCCTGCTGACAAGCTTCTACCCTCATTGTAAGCGAATCCAAATCGAATTTATGAGTTTCTATCAATTTCATGTGCTCTTTCAGATTAGCCCTAATAAGAGCTAGGGATGCAGTAATAGCCCATTCAATCAACCAAGGCATAATGACCTTTACTTGTGAGGCACACATATCAGCTGATTGAGACAGATGGCCCATCTTATACAACATGGCTCGAGTGATAGAGGGTTGAGAGATAGTAGTAGTTGCGACATCAGTAGTACAATGAGTGGTACAATAGATGAACCAGGAGAAGCAGAAGCAAAGGGACCAGAGGTAGTAGCATTAGACCCATTGTCCTTAGAGAGAAGTATTTACTGAGTCGGCAATGTATTAACATCGTCTACTAGGGACATATCCACCTATGAAGCTCTCCTCCAATCTGCCTCATCACTCATATACTCAGCCTAAATATGTCGGATGCCAGTAGAGAAAGTGGGAGTCACCTTCACATCTGTCTACACAATCATTAGAAAATGGGCCCGCATACATAGCTTAGTAATCATTACTGGAAATGGAAGAGAAGTCTAACTCTTGTTGGCCCTCATGTACATCCCCAGTTCTATGATCAAACAAAGATTCAGTCTATCCCAGTCCATGATGCATCCCAAACATGCAGCCTTCAGAAACCAGAGGATCGACTTATTCTGTGATGGCATAATGGTGTTGTTAATAATCCCAAACCAGTATCTAGCATCCACATTAAGGTCCTTCTTCTTAATCGGCACACCGACTTCAATCCACCTCAATGTCAATAAGAGATTAAAGGTGCCAACCAACCTTTCAAATCATCTAGGGTCTTTTTATAATGAGATCTATGTAGTAGTGCATGACTATCATAGTACAACCTAGAACCTTATTAATCTCGGTGCTGATGCACTTCACCTTCCGTCTTAGTACTACCACACGATCCATCAGTCCAAATGGACTGACTTTTTTCTTTCCCTTAGACTCCAGCTCCCCATATGTAGAGTAGAACTACCGGATCCAAGTAGGAATCTAAGGGACTAAGGGTTTTGAGAATATTTCAAACTTGTGGATTTTTATGGTGTTCAACACCTCACGGTACCGATCTACCACACCGACCGTAGACAACCTTTTTTCTTCAATAATGCTCCTCAAACCCTCAGCCTTTAATATATTGAGTGATCATGGTAGAGGATCGTAGTTTCAAAAGCAAGCGGAAGACTTTCTAGACTTTGTCTCAAACCATCTAATACAATTTTTAGAATAAACTCATGTGACAAAGCCCATACAATAGTTTCAACATGAAAATAAAAGAAATAAAGGTAAGATAGGTTTTGTCCTTGAAGCTATAAGGACTCACCAAAATCTTCAACTCTTCTTGCACCTTATAAACCTAGCCTCCAAATGAACTCGATCTTCAAGATTCTACATTTGGTTAGAATGTAGGCAATATGCATTAGTACAAAATGTACCTAGTATGAAAGCTAACACAAAATCATAAGAGAATCTAAAATGGTTTTTCAACACATGACATAAGCATAAGAAATAATAACATAATCATAGCATAATCAACATAGTCCTTGCATAGTCTCCAACATAAACATCATATAAGCGTAAGTTGACATAATACATAGTAATGAACATAAGATATAAGACATAATCATATAATTAACTCTTAGTCATCTTAATCATAGTTTATATGCGTTTTAAGTCTTAAGCCTTTGTACCATAAGAGTACCATACTTCAAAGTAACCACTAGGCACACTGGTGCAATGCATGGAAGGCACCCCATAATACCCTTTAAACTAAAGAAAAACTTGAAGTCATCCTAGTCATATTAACCCTCCTTTGGTATCAATATTTAATAACTTCAAGTAGACAAGGGTACTATCACCTCTAGTCAATCATATCTTGGAAGACATCTATAACAACTATCCATCAATCATAACTCATGTAAGACAACACTTATAAGGTAACCTTTATTCATACTTGTGCAAGGCATGAGTATTATCCCATACTACTACTCATACTAAGTACTGCTTTAGGTCATCGTACTCATGTTCCTTAATTAGAGACTAACCCTTCTTTTCAAATTATGGGAACTGTAGGATGACACTTAACTAAGTTTGTCTTCGTTGATTCTTGTTTTGAACCCGAAGAGATTATATCATAGGTACATCTTAGTTCATCACGTTTGAACTCTTGGAGATGCTACTTAAACCATAATCTTAGTTCATTATAAAGTTCGACCCTATAAGATACTTCTTTTAGCATGTCTAGGTTCATTATCGTTATGGACTCTAACAGGCACTACTTAAGCATATCTACTCCATTTATACTCTTGACATTATGAGGTACTTTACTATCCTGTCTTAGTCCCTCATTACTTAGAACCCCATGATATACTAGAGTAAGTACATCGTATATTATTAATGTTAAACCCTAGGATATACTACACTAGGTATATCTTAGTTCATCATGTTTTAACCCTAGGAGATACTACTTAAAGAATTCTCTTAGTTCATTTAGTTTGGTATCTAAGAGATGCCCCTTCAACCATACTATTAGACTATTATTTGCATTGGACCATAAGAGATGCTACTTAATGCATAATCTTTGTGATGCTTCATTTAGCACAATCTTAGTTTATTACCAATATTGTTTAATTGGGATATAGCCTTTACCGACATGATAACATATGAGTTATCACATGATATCTCATGGTGTTACCCACACCATCAAAGGTTTTTCTATTGGCAAACGTAAGACCGGTTGTTTAGCTTAGTTGGACCCACTAGCTAACTTCTTGTGGGCCATGTAGTTATGGGATATAGAGATTACTACTAGAAACCCAAACTCCACTAGGTGATTCTTCCATATCATGAGACACACTTGGGGAACTCCATAATCATTTAGGTAGAATATCCCATGTGGGAAGCCTAATCTAAACTATGTGAGAACCTCCATGAAAGCCCAAACTCAACTAGGTGGTAACCTCTATCTCATTTCAATATCTTCTCGGTTCTAGGCAATAATCTCAAAAATCATTAAGTCTCTATTTGGACTCCAATTAATGGAAAGGTGTTATTGACAACCAACCTATGCTTATACCTCTTTTAGACCATTTGTGAGCAACTATCACAATCCATGACCTAGGTATAAAGGCTCTGTAGCCTTAGGTTCAATTAGGTGATAGAAGCCCTTCAACGCTAGAACCATCAATCTATGAGAAGTCTTTCATGTTAAGTTCATATTCATACTTTATATCATGTATAGAATTCTACATTAGACAAGGATACCATCATGTCCTAAGTGATTCGATCACTTCCTAACGTCTATGATTCATAAGGTGATCTAGGTAGGTAAAAGTCTCTCTAACACATTTCTATTCATTAGCCTTGGATTCATATACATGTTTTTCTCTAAAAGCCTTAGGATCTTAAGTTAATCATATTAGCTTCTTTCTTAAGCACTAATTATCATTAGTAATAACTATCACTCCTAATTCTGGATTACTCTACATCATAGAAGCATATTATGAACCTAGATTACAAGATATTCAATCACATTCTTTGATACGAGGTGATCTTAGTCATAATTTTCCTTAGAGGTTCACTTTCATAATTACAAGTCAAGATCAATCAGTTAGTATAGGGTCTAGTTCAATTCATGTCTAGGTATTGCAAATCTTGATCAATTACTACTTATACATTGATTTAGGACGATCACTCACGAACCTTCAATTTCACATCTAATGGCATCAACCCATAATTATCACATTCATCAAATTGGTGTAGGGTTTACCATTGAAATCACATGAAATCATCATAATATCATTAAAATTAAATCACAATTTGGTGATATCCACTAGATTGGAATCACACCCAAGTCCTACCCACAATGCAAGCACAACCCTAGCTAGAATGGGGTTTTTGATTTCACATGTGGGAAAAATTATGGGGGATCCATGGGTGGAAGAACCCATGGATGATTAATATTCACATACCTTTAATCAAATCCCTAAACAAATCCCTATGTTGTTGTCCCAACATCTATTCTTCTTCTTCTTCTTCTTCTTCTTCTTCTTTTTCTTCTTCTTCACTTCTAGAGAGAGGATTTCTTGAGAGTAATTTAGGAGTTATAAGATGAATGAATTAATGAGTTAGTTTAGGGGTGCATTAGACTTATATAGGAGGTAAATAACTAACTAATCGACCTACTAAACCCCTAATTCATTACCAACTTAACCCCTAAACACTTAACTAAAAACTACAAATTGGAAAAAGTGGCCAGACCTTTGAATCCCCACTGGGTTGACGAGTCGTGGTTTGCACTTTGTGGTTCAGGACTGAGGCTCTCCTTTTATAGGCCTCGACCCATGAACACCCACCTACGGGGAGTGGGTCAATCTACGCCTAGTAGTTAGCAACTGTAGGTGCTGCCAAATTACAGTTTTGGGGACGGTTTTTGCGGTCCCCCTAAAAGACCCTTTGGGTGGTCCTTGGGGGGTCATACCCAGACGCTTAACCCTAAAACCTCCGAACTAAGTACGGGAATCATTTGCAAAAGTTTTAACCTGTATACTACACTCCAAAACTCTTACAAAAGGCTCTAGAACTCACTAGTTCAACTCACTAAATTCCGGGATGTTACAATCATCTACTGACTTAGAAAAGGGGACCACAAAAAAGTTCTCACAATCAACCTCAATCTCATAAGTGGTGAACTGAGTGGCATAGCTGACCTCACCGTATGAACTCATGATTTCCGATGTTGGAACTACCGACCCTTTCCACTTTTCGTTTTCCCAGTCTTAGGAAGTTTGGCCAAACGGTTTTGGGAGGGTTCCGTATCCTCATGAATTACTACACCTCTTGCCCTCTTCTAGGGCAGTTGATTTTTTCCAACAACCTTTGGTCTAGCCATTCCTTCAAAACAATACAATCACATACTTTGGATGAGACTGCACCTACACTAGACCCAACACAAAATCAACACGACCCATAAAATTTATCATGTTTATACACGAGATTTCACAATTCATGGATAATTAGCACTAGATAAAACAAGATATTTTCATTCATTATCAATACTCATTCAACTAATCATTAATACACAACAAAAACACCCAAGTAATGATCGCACATTTGAGCTCACAAAAATGTAATGACGGGGTTTGGGTAGCCAACCTTAGAAGGAGATGATTGAAATGCTAAGCTATCAAAGTATCCTAAAATACTCTACGAGTAATTAATCCTTCATAACAAAATAAAAACTAGAACGATAATATGAAAATATGCGGTTGTTAAAGTATAGAACTCAAGAAGTATGAAATGAGGAAGAGTTTTGAATGTAAAACTGTTCAGGCCCTTGTGACTATTCAGTTCGTGCACAAGTTTTTGACGCTTACTGATGTTGCTGACCCATACATCGATGCACCAAATGGATCTTTAGCCCACTGAGTTTTAAAGAACCTCTAGCTGACTAGGTTGTTAAAATGCTGATCCAAATCGGGTTCGCTGACTGGTCCTTAGGCTCGCCTAACTACTCTTTCTCTAAAATTTAAACTTTTCAACCTGCTAATTAAACACCATTATTCAAACAAAGAAGAAAGATAAAAAACTTGGGTTACCTCCCAAGAAGCGCCTTATGTAACGTCGTGGATACTCTTTCAAGGTTCATTCATCGGGTAAGCCAACGTATCACTTAATAGACCCCCTTTTAGCCTTGGGTTCAAATGATATGATATCTGACCCATTTGAATTTCCAATTGTTTAATGAACACGAAGTGAGAGTTGATCGTTTGGTTTAGTGTTGGAGATGTCCTATTTCATTTCTTGAATCACCATGTTTGACCCTTCAACTTTATTGAGAAAGAGTGCAAGTATATCTTTAGTGCGAAAGTTCATAGGGTCCGCCCTTTGCTATTTTGGATTTCGACGCTCATGGGGAGGAACATATCTCTCTTTTTCACCATCAAGATCCCTCCAGTTTGTGACACATTCATGCAACTCCCTATAACAAATCCTTCCAGCATTTATGATGCTCTCTATTCTATCTTTGTTTTCCACATGTCCTTAGATATTTTTGTTGGAATCCTCCACTCTGATTTGCTAGGAAGTGTACTTCCTCATTGTAAAATGTTTAAAATTATGCATCATTGGGATTCACTCCGCTAACTCCAACAATATTCACAGCTTTAGAACCACTGGCCATTACATTTTTTGACAAAAGATCATACTGGGTCATCATTTTGGCCATGTTTTTGTCCCACTCTTTGTCTTTTTCTATTTTCTCCTTTGCATTCTATAAGTCAAAAGAGAAACCTGATCCTCCCGAGTGTACCAAGGTCGGTTTATCTGTCATCCCATCAAGAAGAGTTGACACTATCTCAAAAGGTTCCTGCATAATACCTCCTTAGACATGTTGATCTGCCACACCTTTGTGCACATAGTCTAGACTCCGGTAGAAGTATTGTAAAAACACGTTGTTTGGAAGACAGTGAGTCCGACACTGAAGTAGCGATTTTTGAAATCTCAGCCATGTCTCATGGATTGTATCACCCTCTTAATAATTAAAGCCTTGAATATTGTCTCTTAATGCCATTATATTTGAAGGAGGGAAAACGTAATAGAATCCCTTGGTAGATCACCTAAACCATTTGGTCGCTTCCCCCATCAAAGAGAAAGAAAACAACCGGAGATTGACTAACTTTTGTGAATGTTTTTGAATGAGAATGGACCACATACGTCCATAAAGTTCCGAATATAATCATCAGGAACCTCGTGAGCTAACCATCTAAATAATCCTTTTATTTGCAAGAGTTGCAACATCATGCTTGTAATGTGGAAGACAACATTTCCCACGACCTAAGGTAAGCGAATACACCTACGCCACCCAATTGGACTGCTTCTTTGACATCACTTTACTTTCTGATGTCATCTTGGTGTCCAAGTTGGCTACCGTTACTTCTATTCACACTTATTTCATCACATGTTCACAAAAATCCAACAACAAATACAAAACAAAGTAGGTCGATTAATTTACAAACAAGATTAGATCACAACTATCCTTGAATAAAAGAATTCTAGACACCACTTTTTTGCAGCGGCACCATTTTTGATAACACTCAACTATGCTTCATCCAATACTAAGTGTCGTCGATCACAATCTAGTATAAACTCAAGAAAGAGTTGGGGTTGATCACACATGGAGTGAAATTAGAGCATCCAGTTACGAAGTGAAAGACATGTTTTAACCGATTGTAGGAATAAAATTATCCAAATCATTTAGGTAAATGAAAGGGGTTGATAAAAGGTTTCTAATGGGAGGATAAGGTTTGTCAATTAGCAACTAAGAAAAATAAGGGAGTAATCAAGTAGATAAGGGATACTTGGGGATGTGATCGATTAGTTGCCAATTTCTCTACACGAGTTATTATTAATTACCAAAGTTCGTCGAATCTTACTAGGTAGGCTAGGCTTAGATGTATTAGCCATCTCTCAATCAACTACCCCAAATCAAGTGAGTTCTCTCGAACCTCAACAAGCATCATACTATGAACAAACCAAAACCTGAATTTACGTACTCTCTCGGGCTAAATAGGTAGAATGAGATTAAGATTCACTCTCTTGAGCTAAACCCATAACAACCTAGTAACTACAATCGTCAATTGATAATCTTAATTCTAAAACCTCTTTCTCAAACAAGCATAAAAAACTAAACTAGAAGTGCATTTGCAACTACAATTCTTATGATAAAACTCAATTAGATATTGAACCCACTTCAAAACAACAATTAAATCAGTAATTACTAACACCCATAATCTAATTAAAACAATTAATCACAAAAACACACACCCAAGTATGGGGTTTTTAGTCACACATCATAAAAATTAAGAAATAAATACCAATTACTTCTCCATAGCTGGGAATTAATCTCCGAATCTTTATAAAATGCTTCAATTTAGCTCTAATTCCAAAACCCAACTCAAAATGTACTCGAAAAATCTTTAAACTAAGAAAATTAACATCTAACACAGAAGCTCAAAGTTTATTAATGGTAGGATTGCTTAGCATATTACAAGATCTATCTTTTCCCTTTTTGAAATTCAATTTAAATGTTCCCAAATTTTGTCCTTCAGGTTCACTCGGCGGAGTTAGTCAAGCATCACCGACCAAGTAGGTGATGCGCCAATGACTCCTTTCCATTTTCGATTTGCCTTGACTCTTAATCCTTTAGACCGTGTAACTTTAGGCAATCCATTCGGCGATTTGCCAAAGGTCCAAATCCTTCACCACGGTGGTTTGTCCCAGGGCTGGCATTATGGAACTATAAAAGAGCTGAAGTGCCACTGGGCGATTCGTGATTGACCTTGGCGATCTTCATCGTTTTTCATCCTTTTTGCTCTTTTTTGACTTGTAATGTCCTTGCCTTTCTCTTTTCCCTTCATATATGTACATTAGCATTAAAACATCAGTTTAGAGAACAAAAATAGGTATTGAGGACACTAATACTATGAATAACAAGCCCTAAATCTTTCAAAATGTCAGATTCATCAAGCTACAAACTGTAGATCCCAAGCTTGACTGTTAAAATTTCTTTAAGTCTTACACCCACCTGAAGACCTCTCTATGACTTCTATATTGAATGACAAAAAGTCTTGGTAGGACCTAAAAGGGTAATCGAACATACCCTTTAAAAATATTCACCCCAACAACTACAACCCGTAAGAGCACCTAGGGTCCGTAGGTGGGGAACGTAGACACAGACACAAGCTATGAAAAATTTGAATATTTTCCTTCTTTTCAAATCAGGGGTTTTACAATCATATTTGTTTGACCATTGTGAATGTCATTGTCAGTCCCATGGTCATTCATATTGTCAACCTAAAAATCAACCAACAACAACATTCAAGAACAAATCTACTACAAATAGACCAAATTAAAATCAAATTTCTAAATTAGAATTCTCAACCTACACTCCCTGGAAGTGGCACCATTTTTGATAATTCTCAAATCACCTTCCAAAACCAATAAAAAGAGTGAGCGACCATAATTAATAAAAAGTACAATGAAGATTTTGTAACGACCCGGATTCTTGAATACGAATCGCCACCGGCGTCGTTGACCTCTCAGAGGTCGCAGACAAGCCTCATCTTGTATTCATCACATTCATCTAGTTAAATTTGCGGAAAATTTAGAACTTTTAAACGTATGATGTATACATAGAATTCATATAGTTATTTCATGAATTCGTCATATACTAAGCTCAACATAAATGTAAAAACAATCTATCATAGGAATCAATTCGAAACAGAATAAGAATATATCATAAATACGTTTTTCAAACACGACCTTATTACAAAAGCTTCAAAATGAAAGTACGAAAGAAACACTAGGGACAACATCCACTTTCTATGTCTAAAACTAAGGCTAGACTAAAACTGTAGCATCCTCGAAATTAAGAGGACCTACCAAATGGTCTGGAGAAACGCTGATGTCCAAACCGTTGCAAGAGTCATCAATCTGTCCTTTAACCTGCTTCTATAAAATAGTAAAATGTAGGGGGTTAGTACATCACTTGTACTAAGTATGGGTATATGCACACATACACATAAAGCTATGCATGATCAATGAAAGCTCTTCCTAAGCAACATGCCATTTCTGGAGAGTCTAGTCATTAGACTTTCCTAATTCGTTAGTTGTGAATTGTGGTATGAATATGATGTATTTTATTGAATTCAAAGCACACAACTCATTTTCTATATGATTACAAGACATTAGTATCATCAACATAATTTTAGAACAACTCGAGCAAAGATTTGATATTTTGATCCTCTTAGGCCGAGAGCTCCTCTTTGTACACTTACATTATTTTTCAGTATTTTTCTTCTTGTTGTTGTGTAGTTAAATAACTCTTTTGGTCCTATGTTTTACTTACAAGTGCAATGCTTCATTATAGTCCCATACCCACAATGAATCAAGTAAGTAATTCAAGAGATTAAGGAAATGACTTAACTACAATTTGGGACATGAATATATTTATAAGTCAATACTTATTGACTATACTCATTCTTTAGTTGATTGCATAATGTGCATAGTTCCTGGGCATATCATTAAAGCTTATGATCTTGCTTACTTTGGGCATGAATTCTTCATAAACCAATCTTTAGTGACTATTCCTATTATTGTATCATTGGCCTAATGTAAGAAGTCATTATAAGCCAATCTTATTTGGCTAATATCTTTTGCCAATTATATAAAATCATTATAATCTAATTTATTTGGCTTTATCATTTTCATAACATGAGGATTCATTATTAGTTATGACCTTTACTTATTGTAAACTTTATTGGACACGATTTGACTATCCTTACAACAAGTTATTCATTACATCAAGTATTTATTACATTTCATAAACCATTCTCTATTGGTTATGCCATTGATTTCATGATTTTCATGTTTTATATATTATATATTTCATATACACGAGACCTTGGAATCGTTGATATAGCATTAAGACATCTCAAGTGAGGACCCAACATATGGGACCTCAACCCGAGGGCCTTCTTTAGCAAACACAGAGTTTGCTTCATTCATTTATTCGTACTTCACATTATTCATTTCATTCATTCGTAGGCTGATGTAAACACCAGCTACACCTCGGATGAAGTTTAAGACTCTCATCGGGATCATGAAGTGCAATGACCAAGAATGACCAAATGTCATTACTTGAATCTGATTTCACCTCCTAATTGTCTTGCACAAACACCTTCTGTATCTTTCATTTCATTATCTTTCATACTTTGAGGAACTCCAACCTTAACCGACATAGATCATATGAGCATCATGAAATCCGGTGTCTTCCCCACACCGAAAAGAAGTGCAGTCACTGGCGAAGGTGAAACCAAAACATGCTAGCGTATATAGGGAATTGAACCCTGCTAGGTCCCTATATTGGCAGTATAGGTTCAAAGACTAGGAGATATAATGAGACCCATACCCGGCATGCCGGACAGTCTCATCTCATAAGAGTTACGTGAACCTCCGCCCTTCCCGAAGGAAGGCATCACCGCTCATAGCTAGCCTATCGGAGCTTAGTATAAAGTTCCATTACATTCAACTCATACATCATGGAAGCTGGCTTCTAGCATGAGGACATCATAGCTCATTAGATGATTTCTCATCTCATCATTAGTATTAAGTGTGAACTGTCCTTACACTTACATATAGAGTATGATTGAGACTTATTTACTCTTTTGATGACTTTTCATCCTTACTTTACATTGATGAAATGTGAATTGTCCTTACATATCATCCTTACTTTACATTGATGAATGTGAATTGTCCTTACATATCATCTTTACTTTACATTGATGAATGTGAATTGTCTTTACATATCATCCTTACTTTACATTGATGAATGTGAATTGTCCTTACATATCATCCTTACTTTACATTGATGAATGTGAATTGTCCTTACATATCATCCTTATGTGTTAATGGGACTAGTCTCAAACATTCTAACACCTTCATTTGTGAGTATTCTTTTAACAAATTAACTTTGGTGTAAGTAAGACTTGTCTCACTTCCTTTAACACCCCATTCTGGTCACTTACTTAATTTAGACCCCTTCAATTATGTTATAACTCACGTTACTTACTTACTTTAGTGTAGTATCTTCATATCACCATTTATGGACGATGAACACTTCATTCAATGAGTTTCATGTGTTCATAGTTCATTCTTGTGGAGTATGTTGGGAGTTGTCCCAATGAATGTCATGCCCTTGGTTATGGATTCATTGATATTACTTTAGAAGTGCTTAATATATATTTGATACTCTTGCTACACAAGAATTGACATATGATTAGTATTGGCTCAAGATTTGGGATGTTAGACTAACAAATTCATTCTTTTTGGCATAAGCCAATTTTTATGTACTGTTCATATTTAAATTGCCATATGTATGAACCATTAGCCAATCTTTTAATCATTTACATAAGTTCCTAGCCATTAGCATATATTCATTTTGACCAAATAGAGTTAGCCAACTTTATTGGAACTAGATAGCCAATTTATTCAAGATATGATTTCATAGATGTCTTTGAGCCAATTCTTAGTTTATGGCTTTTAGTGTCACATTTTAAGAACATATTGAACAGCATCATATTAAAATTTGAAGGGTTTAGCATATTCATAACATCACAACAACATCAAGTAACCATTCATCCAAAGGCACATAATTCACTTAACACATTACGGACTTATCTTAGTATATTATCGATCCTTAATTATCATGATAAGATTAAATTTACGCAATTACAAGTTCATAAGTTCATTCAATTCTCATTATTCAAGAACAATACATGTTAAGAACAGCCAGCACCACATACCAACAACATGATCTCTAACCTATTCAACATTGATATCGAAAAGGATACTAGGGAAGGGAAGTTCGACGAGAACGACGGGAACAACCCTAGTTTTCAAGATCTTGTGAATCGTTCGAAGGAAAATACTCTTGGAGAAAGAATTCAAGTATATAAACCCATACCTTAAGTAGAACTTAATCTACTAGTACAATATTGAACGAAAACTTAAAGAAACCTTGAAATCGCCTAGGAGAATCAATGGATTTTTCTGCCTTTTTCTTGCATTCGTTGCTTGCTGTTTTTGCGTCGCATTTTCTATGAGTTTGAACGTGATTTTTAGGTTTAAGAACTGATCTTGAATTATACAACTTAGGTTTAATAGGTTAATTTAATAAACTAATTAACCAATTACCAAAACGCCCCTCCTAAGTTGACTAAACATAGGAGAACATAACACTTAGTCAAATCTGGAAATTGGTGTTTACTATGGTTTTGGTCACCATTTTGACTTTATATTAAAATTAAATAACTAATTTAATTAATTTAGGTACCTAGGGTAAGTACTAAAGTACCCCTAAGTCATTGGAACCAAAATTAACCCTTTTGGACCATCCTAGGTTAAGTACTAGGATGTTTCTTGAGTTGTACTTGGTTAGTGTAAGAATTTCGTTTTGATCATTTAAACTAATTAATCAAATTTCTAATTTAATTAATTAGGTGACCTAAGGTAATTAATAAAGTACCCTTAAGTCGTTAGGACCATAACCAATCCTTTGAACCATCCTAGGTTAGGTACTAGGTTGTCTTTTTCTTGTTTTAACCGAAATCTGGAAATTGCTTTGTGATTTCAGGTTTGCCCCTTTAAATTAATTAATTAAGATGCTAAATTAATTAATTAAGTAGCCTAGGGTAATTACTATAGTATCCCTAGGTTTTTAGGACCTTAACTAACTCTTTGGACCATCCTAGGTTAGGTACTAGGTTGTCCCTTTCTTGTCTTAACGAAAATCTGAAAATTTCCTTTTTAGTTTCGGTTTTAGCCATTTTAAATTAATTAATTAATTTGCTAAATTAATTAATTAGGTAACCTAGAGGAATTAATAAAGTACCCCTAAGTTGTTAGGACCATAACTAACCTTTTGGACCATCCTAGGTTAGGTACTAGGTTGTCTCTTTAACTAGTACTAGGTTAGTGTCAACCCGGTTTTGGTCCTAGGTTGTCGGGTGCACTAATTAGTTTATTTCGTTTGGTCCTAGGTTAGTTAGCTATTTAGGGCAGTAGGTTAGAGTCTAGAATTATTTAGGAAGTTATGCCCCACATGGAGGGGTCTCTTGTGCACGTTTTTCCCCCTAACTACCCTAATCGAATTCGGTTAGGGTGGTCCTCTCCTTTGGCCACTTCTTCACATATCTTGCACATGTGCTTGCACATGGGTTGGTTGTACTTTCCTAACTAACTATTATTTGTGGTTCATTTGGGAATGTTTACTTATTGTCCCAAGGACCCTCACTATGTCCTTGGGAACTACTTAATTTACATGATCCTTTTAAATGGTCATGTGCTATGGTACTAGGCTTGACACTTGGATGCCTAGTACCTAATGTGCCAGTTGGTATGTATGGTTAAAGAATATTTTTCTTATCTTAGGATCTTCATTGCAGGTACAATTTCTAATAAGCTTGGATTATATCTTAAATACTTGAGGATACATATATAGAAATTGGCTAACACCTCTTAGCCAATTTTCTACACTATGCCCAATATTTCTCAATATTGGGCATTGGGACGCCTATTTCTTAATGAGAATGTATATTGGGCTATATATGAAGAATATAGTTATTTTAACTACTTGCGTATACATAGAAATTGGCTAACACCCCTTAGCCAATATTCTATGATATGCCCAATATTTCTCAATATTGGGCATTGGGATGCCTATTACTTAATGAATTGAGTTGAGGATCAATATTACCATTTATTTATTTGTGTATAATACAAATTGGCTAACACCCCTTACCCAATATTCTATGATATGCCCAATATTTCTCAATATTGGGCATTGGAATGCCTATGTACCCCAATACGCATTCTAACGGACTTACTGGGATCTTCACTAGACATATAAATATTCGTCCCCGAATGACACTTACACATCATTTAAAAACAAGAGGGAAATTTTGAAAAACTTAAACATACTTAAAACGTTATCGTTCGTGAACATCTGATTCACACATATTTTGGATGTTGTATTCTTATTCAAGCTTATCTAAAGCTTCATATTTGAGATGGAGGAATTTCCTTCTCAATCCCACTTAACTTAATGCACATCGCAAATCATGCAACACAGAAAACATGCCTATGCTACACAAAAACAGCAACATAAAATTCAATATAACTTCGTTTTAACTCACATAGTGCTATTATAAGACATACGATTAAGGACTTACCACACCAAATTCACTCAGCCACTTAAACTTAGTTTCTTAAACATAAACCAGACCTAGGAAGAGTATATCTAACCTCAAGAACTGAACAAGTGAGGGTAACGGGATCTCATATTTACTACGGACATAGAGTCTATGGAAGGGACTTCTTGCTCTAAGTCTTTGACTCTAACTAAGTGGTATAACTACCCCTTAGATATCAACTTATTGGCTTTTAAATGTGAAACAATTTGGCCTACTGGATTTGAACCACGCCCTTCCATTCCAGCTCTAACTCATTTGGAAACTGAAGCCTCACTATCATGTTTCGACAATCTATCATAGCATAACACTTATGGAGCCAATTCATACCTGAGCCACATCTTTGAGCTTATATGCAGCAAACTTAGCCTCCTCCTCTTCATTAACACCCGTGGCATGCATTTAGAATCTACCATGTACTCACCTTCATGCGAACAGCCACACTTACTACACATCTTTCGGTCCACGTTGGGCATTTCCGTTATGGCCCCTTCTTGGGAAGGCCAGATCCTGAGTCTGGCGCCTTAGACCACTTGGCCATCCTAATTCTTGTGTGTATTCTTCCACGCATTCACCCAAGAAGGAAGTTAGATACTTAGAATGACACAAAGTGTCAAAGCTCTAGTTAGCAAGATAAAGAGTAGAAGAAGGGAAGATTTCCTATCATCGCGTAGTGTCTAAGTCATTATTGTGGCGCGCTTCACAACCATAAGTCAGAAACTATGTAACGTGGTTGCGTTGAGCTTTAGTTCCTAGGTAATTTAACCTCATGCTCTGATACCAAGTTTGTAACGATCCCGGATTCTTGAATCCGAATTGCCACCGGCATCGTTGACCTCTCAGAGGTCGCAGACAAGCCTCATCTTGAATTCATCACATTCATCTATTTAAATTTGCGAAAAATATAGTACTTTTAAACGCATGAAGTATACATAGAATTCATATTGTTATTTCATGAATTCATCATATACTAAGCTCAACATACATGTAACAACCATCTATCTTAGGAATCAATTCGAAACAGAATAAGAATATATCATAAATACGTTTGTCAAACACGGCCTTATCACAAAAGCTTCGAAATGAAAGTACGAAAAAAAACTAGGGACAACATCCACTAGCTATGTCTTAAACTAAGGCTAGACTAAAACTGTAGCATCCTAGAAATTAAGAGGACCTACCAAATGGTCTGGAGAAACGCTGATGTCCAAACCGTCGCAAGAGTCGTCAATATGTCCTTTAACCTGCATCTATAAAATAGTAAAATGTAGGGGGTTAGTACACCACTTGTACTAAGTATGGGTATATGCACACATACACATAAAGCTATGCATGATCAATGAAAGCTCTTCCTAAGCAACATGCCATTTCTGGAGAGTCTAGTCATTAGACTTTCCTAATTCGTTAGTTGTGAATTGTGGTATGAATATGATGTATTTTAATGAATTCAAAGCACACAACTCATTTTCTATATGATTACAAGACATTAGTTTCATCAACACAATTTTAGAACAACACGAGCAAAGATTTGATATTTTGATCCTCTTAGGCCGAGAGCTCCTCTTTGTACACTTACATTATTTTTCAGTATTTTTCTTCTTGTTGTTGTCTAGTTCAATAACTCTTTTGGTCCTATGTTTTACTTACAAGTGCAATGATTCATTGTAGTCCCATACCCACAATGAATCAAGTAAGTAATTCAAGAGATTAAGGAAATGACTTAACTACAATTTGGGGCATGAATATATTTATAAGTCAATACTTATTGACTATACTCATTCTTTAGTTGATTGCAATGTGCATAGTTCTTGGGCATATCATTAAAGCTTATGATCTTGCTTACTTTGGGCATGAATTCTTCATAAACCAATCTTTAGTGACTATTCCTATTATTGTATCATTGGCCTAATGTAAGAAGTCATTATAAGCCAATCTTATTTGGCTAATATCTTTTGCCAATTATATAAAATCATTATAAGCCAATTTATTTGGCTTTATAATTTTCATAACATGTGGATTCATTATTAGTTATGACCTTTACTTATTGTAAACTTTATTGGACACGATTTGACTATCCTTACAACAAGTTATTCATTACATCAAGTATTCATTACATTTGATAAACCATTCTCTATTGGTTATGCAATTAATTTCATTACTTTCATGTTTTATATATTATACATTTCATATACACGAGACCTTGGAATCTTTGATATAGCATTAAGACATCTCAAGTGAGGACCCAACATATGGGACCTCAACCCGAGGGCCTTCATTATCAAACACAGAGTCTGCTTCATTCGTTTATTCATACTTCACATTATTCATTTCATTCATTCGTAGGCTGATGTAAACACCAGCTATACCTCGGATAAAGTTTAAGACTCTCATCGGGATCATGAAGTGCAATGATCAAGAATGACCTAATGTCATTACTTGAATCTGATTTCACCTCCTAATTGTCTTGCACAAACACCTTCGGTATCTTTCATTTCATTATCTTTCATACTTTGAGGAACTCCAACCTTAACCGACATAGATCATGTGAGCATCATAAAATCCGGTGTCTTCCCCACACCGAAAAGAGGTGGAGTCACTGGCCAAGGTAAAACCAAAACATGCTAGCGTATATAGGGAATTGAACCCTGCTAGGTCCCTATATTGGTAGTATAGGTTCAAAGACTAGGAGATATAAGGAGACCCATACCCGGCATGCCGGACAGTCTCATCTCATGAGAGTTACGTGAACCTCCGCCCTTCCCGAAGGAAGGCAACACCGCTCATAGCTAGCCTATCGGTGCTTGGTATAAAGTTCCATGACATTCAACTCATACATCATAGAAGCTGGCTTCTAGCATGAGGACATCATAGCTCATTAGATGATTTCTCATCTCATCATTAGTATTAAGTGTGAATTGTCCTTACACTTACATATAGAGTATGATTGAGACTTATTTACTCTTTTGATAACTTGTCATCCTTACTTTAAATTGATGAAATGTGAATTGTCCTTACATATCATCCTTACTTTACATTGATGAATGTGAATTGTCCTTACATATCATCCTTACTTTACATTGATGAATGTGAATTGTCCTTACATATCATCCTTACTTTACATTGATGAATGTGAATTGTCCTTACATATCATCCTTATGTGTTAATGAGACTAGTCTCACACTTTCTAACACCTTCATTCGTGAGTATTCTTTTAAAAAATTAACTTTGGTGTAAGTAAGACTTGTCTCACTTCCTTTAACACCCCATTCTGGTCACTTACTTAATTTAGACCCCTTTAATTATATTATAACTCACGTTACTTACTTTAGTGTAGTATCTTCATATCACCGTTTATGGACGATGAGCACTTCATTCAATGAGTTTCATGTGTTCATAGTTCATTCTTGATGAGCATGTTGGGAGTTGTCCCAATGAATGTCATGCCCTTGGTTATGGATTCATTGATATTACTTTAGAAGTGCTTAATATATATTTGATACTCTTGCTACAAAAGAATTGACATATGATTAGTATTGGCTCAAGATTTGGGATGTTAGACTAATAAATTCATTCTTTTTGGAATAAGCCAATTTTTATTATTTAAATTGCCATATGTATGAACCATTAGCCAATCTTTTAATCATTTACATAAGTTCCTAGCCATTAGCATATATTCATTTTGACCAAATAGAGTTAGCCAACTTTATTGGAACCAGATAGCCAATTTATTCAAGATATGATTTCATAGATGTCTTTGAGCCAATTCTTAGTTTATGGCTTTTAGTGTCACGTTTTAAGAACATATTGGACAGCATCATATTAACATTTGATGGCTTTAGCATCTTCATAACATCACAACAACAGCAAGTCAATATTCATCCAAAGGCACATAATGCACTTAACACATTACGGACTTATCTTAGTATATTATCGATCCTTAATTATCATGATAAGATTAACTTTACGCAATTACAAGTTCATAAGTTCATTCAATACTCATCATTCAAGAACAATACATGTTAAGAACAGCCAGCACCACATACCAACAACATGATCTCTAACCTATTCAACATTGATATCGAAAAAGATACTAGGGAAGGGAAGTTCGACGAGAACGACGGGAACAACCCTAGTTTTCAATATCTTTTGAATCGTTCGAAGGAAAATATTCTTGGAGAAATAATTCCAGGAGATAAACCGATACCTTAAGTAGAACTTAATCTACGAATACCATATTGAACGATAACTTGGAGAAACCTTGAAATCGCCTAGGAGAATCAATGGATTTTTCTGCCTTTTTCTTGCGTTAGTTGCTTGCTGTTTTTGCGTTGCATTTTCTATGAGTTTGAACGTGATTTTTAGGTTTAAGAACTGATCTTGAATTATACAACTTAGGTTTAATAAGTTAATTTAATATACTAATTAACCAATTACCAAAACGCCCCTTCTAAGTTGACTAAACATAGGAGAACATAACACTTAGTCAAATGTGGAAATTGGTGTTGACTATGGTTTTGGTCAACATTTTGACTTTATATTAATTAAGTAAATCCCTAATTTAATTAATTTAGGTACATAGGGTAAGTACTAAAGTACCCCTAAGTCATTTGAACCAAAATTAACCATTTTGGACCATCCTAGGTTAAGTACTAGGATGTTTCTTGAGTTGTACTAGGTTAGTGTAAGAATTTCGTTTTGATCATTTAAACTAATTAATTAAATTTCTAATTTAATTAATTAGGTGACCTAAGGTAATTAATAAAGTACCCTTAAGTCGTTAGGTCCATAACCAATCCTTTGAACCATCCTAGGTTAGGTACTAGGTTGTCTTTTTCTTGTTTTAACCGAAATCTGGAAATTTCTTTGTGATTTCAGGTTTGCGCCTTTAAATTAATTAATTAAGTTGCTAAATTAATTAATTAAGTAGACTAGCATAATTACTAAAGTATCCCTAGGTTTTTAGGACCTTAACTAACTCTTTGGACCATCCTAGGTTAGGTACTAGGTTGTCCCTTTGTTGTCTTAACCGAAATCTGAAAATTTCCTTTTTAGTTTCGGTTTTAGCCCTTTTAAATTAATTAATTAATTTTCTAAAATTTAATTAATTAGGTAACCTAGGGGAATTAATAAAGTACCCTTAAGTTGTTAGGACCATAACTAACCTTTTGGACCATACTAAGTTATGTACTAGGTTGTCTCTTTAACTAGTACTAGGTTAGTGTCAACCCGGTTTTGGTCCTAGGTTGTCGGGTGCACTAATTAGTTTATTTCGTTTGGTCCTAGGTTAGTTAGCTATTTAGGGCAGTAGGTTAGAGTCTAGAATTAGTTAGGAAGTTATTCCTCACATGGAGGGGTCTCTTGTGCACGATTTTCCCCGTAACTACCCTAACCGAATTCGGTTAGGGTGGTCCCCTCCTTTGGCCACTTCTTCACATGTCTTGCACATGTGCTTGCACATGGGTTGGTTGTACTTTCCTAACTAACTATTATTTGTGGTTTATTTGGGAATGTTTACTTATTTTCCCAAGTACCCTCACTATGTCCTTAGGCACTGCTTAATTCACATGATCATTTTAAATGGTCATGTGCTATGATACTAGGCTTGACACTTGGATGCCTAGTACCTAATGTGCCAGTTGGTATGTATGGTTAAAGAATATTTTTCTTATCTTAGGATCTTTATTGCAGGTACAATTTCTAATAAGCTTTAATTATATCTTAAATACTTGAGGATACATATATAGAAATTGGCTAACACCTCTTAGCCAATTTTCTATACTATGTCCAATATTTCTAGATATTGGGCATTGGGACGCCTATTTCTTAATGAGAATGTATATTGGGCCATATATGAAGAATATAGTTATTTTAACTACTTGCGTATACATAGAAATTGGCTAACACCCCTTAGCCAATATTCTATGATATGCCCAATATTGAGAAATATTGGGCATTGGGATGCCTATTACTTAATGAATTGAGTTGAGGATCAATATTACTATTTATTTATTTGTGTATACATACAAATTGGCTAACACCCCTTACCCAATATTCTATGATATGCCCAATATTTCTCAATATTGGGCATTGGAATGCCTATGTACCCCAATACGCATTCTAACGGACTTACTGGGCTCTTCACTAGACATATTCGTTTTTCGGAATGTAACATTATCCCCCCTTAGGAACATTCTTCCCCGAATGACACTTACACATCATTTAAAAATAAGAGGAAAATTTTGAAAAACTTAAACATACTTAAAACGTTATCGTTCGTGAACATCTGATTCACATATATTCTGGATGTTGTATTCTTATTCAAGCTTATCTAAAGCTTCATATTTGAGATGGAGGAATTTCCTTCTTAATCCCACTTAACTTAATGCACATCACAAATCATGCAACACAGAAAACATGCCTATGCTACACAAAAACAGCAACATAAAATTCAATATAACTTCGTTTTAACTCACATAGTGCTATTATAAGACATACGATTAAGGACTTACCGCACCAAATCCACTCAAGCACTTAAACTTAGAGTTTCTTAAACATAAACCAGACTTAGAAAGAGTATATCTAACCTCAAGAACTGAACAAGTGAGGGTAACGGGATCTCATATTTACTATGGACATAGAGTCTATGGAAGGGACTTCTTGCTCTAAGTCTTTGACTCTAACTAAGTGGTACAAATACCCCTTAAATATCAACTTATTGGCTTTTAAATGTGAAACGATTTGGCCTACTGGATTTGAACCACGCCCTTTCCATTCCAGCTCTAACTCATTTGGAAACTGAAGCCTCACTATCATGTTTCGACAATCTATCGTAGCATAACACTTATGGAGCCAATCCATACCTGAGCCACATACTTGAGCTTATATGCAGCAAACTTAGCCTCCTCCTCTTCATTAACACCCGTGGCATGCAATTAGAATCTACCATGTACTCACCTTCATACGAACGACCACACTTACTACACATCTTTCGGTCCACGTTGGGCATTTCCATTATGGCCCCTTCTTGGGAAGGCCAGATTCTGAGTCTGGCGCCTTAGACCACTTGGCCATCCTAATTCTTGTGTGTATTCTTCTACGCGTTCACACAAGAAGGAAGTTAGATACTTAGAATGACACAAAGTGTCAAAGCTCTAGTTAGCAAGATAAAGAGTAGAAGAAAGGAAGATTTCCTATCATCGCGTAGTCTCTAAGTCATGATTGTGGCGCGCTTCACAACCGTAAGTCAGAAACTACGTAACGTGGTTGCGTTGAGCTTTAGTTCCTAGGTAATTTAACCTCATGCTCTGATACAAAGTTTGTAACGACCCCGGATTCTTGAATCCGAATCGCCACTGGCGTCGTTGACCTCTCAGAGGTCGCAGACAAGCCTCATCTTGCATTCATCACATTCATCTAGTTAAATTTGCGGAAAATTTAAAACTTTTAAACGTATGAAGTATACATAGAATTCATATAGTCATTTCATGAATTCGTCATATACTAAGCTCAACATAAATGTAACAACCATCTATCATAGGAATCAATTCGAAATAGAATAAGAATATATCATAAATACGTTTGTCAAACACGGCCTAATTACAAAAACTTCGAAATGAAAGTACGAAATAAAACACTAGGGACAACATCCACTAGCTATGTCTAAAACTAAGGCTAGACTAAAACTGTAGCATCCTCGAAATTAAGAGGACCTACCAAATGGTCTGGAGAAACGCTGATGTCCAAACCGTTGCAAGATTCGTCAATCTGTCCTTTAACCTGCATCTATAAAATAGTAAAATGTAGGGGGTTAGTATACCACTTGTACTAAGTATGGGTATATGCACACATACACATAAAGCTATGCATGATCAATGAAAGCTCTTCCTAAGCAACATGCCATTTCTGGAGAGTCTAGTCATTAGACTTTCCTAATTCGTTAGTTGTGAATTGTGGTATGAATATGATGTATTTTAATGAATTCAAAGCACACAACTCATTTTCTATATGATTACAAGACAGTAGTATCATCAACATAATTTTAGAACAACTCGAGCGAAGATTTGATATTTTGATCCTCTTAGGCCGAGAGCTCCTCTTTGTACACTTACATTATTTTTCAGTATTTTTCTTCTTCTTGTTGTGTAGTTCAATAACTCTTTTGGTCCTGTGTTTTACTTACAAGTGCAATGATTCATTGTAGTCCCATACCCACAATGAATCAAGTAAGTAATTCAAGAGATTAAGGAAATGACTTAACTACAATTTGGGGCATGAATATATTTATAAGTCAATACTTATTGACTATACTCATTCTTTAGTTGATTGCATAATGTGCATAGTTCTTCGGCATATCATTAAAGCTTATGATCTTGCTTACTTTGGGCATGAATTCTTCATAAACCAATCTTTAGTGACTATTCCTATTATCGTATCATTGGCCTAATGTAAGAAGTCATTATAAGCCAATCTTATTTGGCTAATATCTTTTGCCAATTATATAAAATCATTATAAGCCAATTTATTTGGCTTTATCATTTTCATAACACGAGGATTCATTATTAGTTATGACCTTTACTTATTGTAAACTTTATTGGACACGATTTGAATATCCTTACAACAAGTTATTCATTACATCAAATATTCATTACATTTCATAAACCATTCTCTATTGGTTATGCCATTGATTTCATTACTTTCATGTTTTATATATTATACATTTCATATACACGAGACCTTGGAATCGTTGATATAGCATTAACACATCTCTAGTGACGACCCAACATATGGCACCTCAACCCGAGGGCCTTCTTTAGTAAACACAGAGTCTGCTTCATTCGTTTATTCGTACTTCACATTATTCATTTCATTCATTCGTAGGCTGATGTAAACACCAGCTATACCTCGGATGAAGTTTAAGACTCTCATCGGGATCATGAAGTGCATTAACCAAGAATGACCTAATGTCATTACTTGAATCTGATTTCACCTCCTAATTGTCTTGCACAAACACCTTCGGTATCGTTCATTTCATTATCTTTCATACTTTGAGGAACTCCAACCTTAACCGACATAGATCATGTGAGCATCATGAAATCCGGTGTCTTCCCCACACTGAAAAGAGGTGGAGTTACTGGCCAAGGTGGAACCAAAACATGCTAGCGTATATAGGGAATTGAACCCTGCTAGGTCCCTATATTGGCAGTATAGGTTCAAATACTAGGAGATATAAGGAGACCCATACCCGGCATGCCGGACACTCTCATCTCATGAGAGTTACGTGAACCTCCGCCCTTCCCGAAGGAAGGCAACACCGCTCATAGCTAGCCTATCGGTGCTTAGTATAAAGTTTCATTACATTCAACTCATACATCATGGAAGCTGGATTCTAGCATGAGGACATCATAACTCATTAAACGATTTCTCATCTCATCATTAGTATTAGGTGTGAACTATCCTTACACTTACATATAGAGTATGATTGAGACTTATTTACTCTTTTGATGACTTGTCATCCTTACTTTACATTGATAAAATGTGAATTTTCCTTACATATCATCCTTACTTTACATTGATGAATGTGAATTATCCTTACATATCATCCTTACTTTACATTGATGAATGTGAATTGTCCTTACATATCATCCTTACTTTACATTGATGAATGTGAATTGTCCTTACATATCATCCTTAGGTGTTAATGAGACTAGTCTCACACATTCTAACACCTTCATTAGTGAGTATTCTTTTAATAACTTTGGTGTAAGTAAGACTTGTCTCACTTCCTTTAACACCCCATTCTGGTCACTTACTTAATTTAGACCCCTTTAATTATGTTATAACTCACGTTACTTACTTACGTTAGTGTAGTATCTTCATATTACCGTTTATGGACAATGAGCACTTCATTCAATGAGTTTCATGTGTTCATAGTTCATTCTTTTGGAGCATGTTGGGAGTTGTCCCAATGAATGTCATGCCCTTGGTTATGGGTTCATTGATATTACTTTAGAAGTTCTTAATATATATTTGATACTTTTGCTACACAAGAATTGACATATGATTAGTATTGGCTCAAGATTTGGGATGTTAGACTAACAAATTCATTCTTTTTGGCATAAGCCAATTTTTATGTATGCATATTTAAATTGCGATATGTATGAACCATTAGCAAATCTTTTAATCATTTACATAAGTTCCTAGCCATTAGCATATATTCATTTTGACCAAATAGAGTTATCCAACTTTATTGGAACCAGATAGCCAATTTATTCAAGATATGATTTCATAGATGTCTTTGAGCCAATTCTTAGTTTATGGCTTTTAGTGTCATGTTTTAAGAACATATTGGACAGCATCATATTAACATTTGATGGCTTTAACATCTTCATAACATCACAACAACAGCAAGTCAACATTCATCCAAAGGCACATAATTCACTTAACACATTACAGACTTATCTTAGTATATTATCGATCCTTAATTATCATGATAAGATTAAATTTACGCAATTACAAGTTCATAAGTTCATTCAATACTCATCATTCAAGAACAATACATGTTAAGAACAGCCAGCACCACATACCAACAACATGATCTCTAACCTATTCAACATTGATATCGAAAAGGATACTAGGAAAGGGAAGTTCGACGAGAACGACGGGAACAACCCTAGTTTTCAAGATCCTGTGAATCGTTCGAAGGAAAATACTCTTGGAGAAAGAATTCCGGAAGATAAACCCATACCTTAAGTATAACTTAATCTACGAATACCATATTGAACGAAAACTTGGAGAAACCTTGAAATCGCCTAGGAGAATCAATGGATTTTTCTGCCTTTTTCTTGCGTTCGTTGCTTGATGTTTTTGTGTCACATTTTCTATGACTTTGAATGTGATTTTTAGGTTTAGGAACTGATCTTGAATTATAAAACTTAGGTTTAATAAGTTAATTTAATAAACTAATTAACAAATTACCAAAACGCCCCTCCTAAGTTGACTAAACATAGGAGAACATAACACTTAGTCAAATCTAGAAATTGGTGTTGACTATGGTTTTGGTCAACATTTTGACTTTATATTAATTAATTAAATCCCTAATTTAATTAATTTAGGTACCTAGGGTAAGTACTAAAGTACCCCTAAGTCATTGGAACCAAAATTAACCCTTTTGGACCATCCTAGGTTAAGTACTAGGATGTTTCTTGAGTTGTACTAGGTTAGTGTAAGAATTTCATTTTGATCATTCAAACTAATTAATTAAATTGCTAATTTAATTAACTAGGTGACCTAAGGTATTTAATAAAGTACCCTTAAGTCGTTAGGTCCATAACCAATCCTTTGAACCATCCTAGGTTAGGTACTAGGTTGTCTTTTTCTTGTTTTAACCGAAATCTGGAAATTTCTTTGTGATTTCAGGTTTGCCCCTTTAAATTAATTAATTAAGTTGCTAAATTAATTAATTAAGTAGCCTAGTATAATTACTAAAGTATCCCTAGGTTTTTAGGACCTTAACTAACTCTTTGGTCCATCTTAGGTTAGGTACTAGGTTGTCCCTTTCTTGTCTTAACCGAAATCTGAAAATTTCCTTTTTAGTTTCGGTTTTATCCCTTTTAAATTAATTAATTAATTTGATAAATTAATTAATTAGGTAACCTAGGGGAATTAATAAAGTACCCCTAAGTTGTTAGGACCATAACTAACCTTTTGGACCATCCTAGGTTAGGTACTAGGTTGTCTCTTTAACTAGTACTAGGTTAGTGTCAACCCGGTTTTGGTCCTAGGTTGTCGGGTGCACTAATTAGTTTATTTCGTTTGGTTCTAGGTTAGTTAGCTATTTAGGGCAGTAGGTTAGAGTCTAGAATTAGTTAGGAAGTTATGCCCCAAATGGAGGGGTCTCTTTTGCTCGTTTTTCCCCGTACCACCCTAACCGAATTCGGTTAGGGTGGTCCCCTCCTTTGGCCACTTCTTCACATGTCTTGCACATGTGCTTGCACATGGATTGGTTGTACTTTCCTAACTAGCTATTATTTGTGGTTCATTTGGGAATGTTTACTTATTGTCCCAAGGACCCTCACTATGTCCTTGGGCACTGCTTAATTTACATGATCATTTTAAATGGTCATGTGCTATGGTACTAGGCTTGACACTTGGATGCCTAGTACCTAATGTGCCAGTTGGTATGTATGGTTAAAGAATATTTTTCTTATCTTAGGATCTTCATTGCATGTACAATTTCTAATAAGCTTGGATTATATCTTAAATACTTGAGGATAAATATATAGAATTTGGCTAACACCTCTTAGCCAATTTTCTATACTATGCCCAATATTTCTCAATATTGGGCATTGGGCCACCTATTTCTTAATGAGAATGTATATTGGGCCATATATGAAGAATATAGTTATTTTAACTACTTGCGTATACATAGAAATTGGCTAACACCCCTTAGCCAATATTCTATGATATGCCCAATATTTCTCAATATTGGGCATTGGGATGCCTATTACTTAATGAATTGAGTTGAGGATCAATATTACCATTTATTTATTTGTGTATACATACAAATTGGCTAACACCCCTTACCCAATATTCTATGATATGCCCAATATTTCTCAATATTGGGCATTGGAATGCCTATGTACCCCAATACGCATTCTAACGGACTTACTAGGCTCTTCACTAGACATATTCGTTTTTTTGGAACGTTACATATTTGGGTGGAATCCCACAGGGAACATCATATCGTGGAGAATTCCTTATCAAGAAATTTGGACATAAAATAAGCTCATTTGTTCGACTTAGAAAAGTGGGTAGATGATACATAAAACTTAATATAAAGGTTTGATTATCAAATATCACAAATAAATTAAAATCTGAATGAAATCAAGAGTTAACAAGCAATCTAGGGGTGGGAGGATTTGAAATCGACTTAACATAAGGGTGATTAAGTTGTTCTATATTGTTTTATTTTCACGACATACGGGTACCCCCTATAACATTTCGAAAATCCAAGACATGTTCTAGAGCCTAAAATGAGTGTCATAAGGTTTAGACACTGTTATGAGGTCTATTTTAATGAATATAAGTCATTTAGGAAGTCTAGAAACCAAAACATCCAAGAACGTCCATGACGTCTGGAAACTAGTTCAATGAGGTACTAGCGTGCCTTAGCCTATTTGATTAGATTTTAGGAGTCGTAAAATGATGAAAATTTGTGGAAGGGTGTCTAACACGTATTAGAGTTAGTTCATAGTTGAAACGTTCAGGTACGACTCCCCAAGGACCAACCAAGGGCCCTTGAGAGGACCCTTGCAAAAGGTGGCAAAAGCTTTCAATGGACAGTGTCACCAACGGATGCCACACACGGCTCATGGTCGAATCGACGGGGCGTCGATTGCCTCCGTCGATGTAAACTTAGACAAATTCTCGAAGGGACTCATTTGCACATTCTCTAAACTTACCAACGTATGTGCAGCACGGAAGGGGGGACTGGCTGTCGATTAACCCACGATCCGTCGATTGTGGTGTCGTCGGTGGTGACTGGTTTTCACTGCACACTTTGACTTATTTCATTTAATTAATTGGCTTAGTTAGGAAGTTAATTAGGGGTTAGGGGAGGTATAATTAAGTTAGTTAACCCCCTATATAAAGCCCTAACCTAATTAACCTAACCTAAACTATCATAATTCACAAACCCAAAACTCTCTTCCTTCTCTCTTCTTTCTCTCTCTAGTGAAGAACTCCATTGAAGACCAAGCTAGGGGAGGGTTTAAGGGATGCAAAGAGTTAATTGTCTCCATCAATCTTCATCAATTATTAAGGTATGGTATCTATTTCACCTTTGAGACCTCTTTCCTCAAAGGGTTCCATCAAATTAATTTCAAAAGTTGAGTTTTCAAGTGGGTTTCATCCAATCTCGAAATTGATGTTATGAATTGATTTGTTTATGATTTATTTTGGATATTATGAATATATTAACATGTATTTTAACTCAATTGTGTTATATCTTGATGGATAGGTCTAGTTTGTAGAAGATGACCTTTACCCCTTAACCCTAGATTGAGATCTTGATATGAATTGTATTATATTGGTTCAATTGAATTGATTATTGTTTGATTTATTATTATATGATGTTGTTGTATCAATCATGAATAAATTAGGATGAATTATAATCCTATCATGCTAGTTCTTGAGAAGTTGATCTAGTGATGAGTTGTGATATAGTGATTCAATTGGATCTGTTATCATTTTGGTTATGATTATATGATGATACTACACCCTAATTGGTTTGAGTAAGGGTTGATGGTAAGACCTTCATGATGAATTATGAAGGAGACTTGGTAATTCTTGTGATCCCTATTATTTACTTCAATTATGGTTAATTGTGATTAAGTCATGATGTTGTATTGGAGTATGCCTTGTATTAGTATTGATAGGGTTGGTATGAGTTTTAATTAAAATGTCTTGGCTATGGTTTGTGAGGGGTTGGATAAGATGTAAATGGTATAAGGATGGTTAATGATTTACCAATGTGCCTTATCATGAAGTGATATATTAATGTGCTAACCTCACTTATATGAATTGTAATGAAAGAATTGTACTCATGAAATTCTTATTGAGCTATGATGATGATGATGAAGATGATGATTGTACAAGGGTTAGAACATATGACCAACATTAATTTATGATGATTAATAAAGACATTAAAGACATTTCAAAAGGGACTTAGCTTAGCACCGAGTGAACTTGACAATGGGAGGTGTTGACTTCCCATAGAAGAAGATTCACCCTATAGTTCCAGATGAGGTGTTGATTCCCCTATGAGGGATACTCACCCATTGGATTCCCATTAGAGGAGGCCCCAATTGTCAAGTGATATGTAGAGGGATTATTACTATCTCTTAGTTGTTGAACTATGTTGCCCCCATAGGAAAACTAGCTAGTGGATCCACCTAGAAAGCTACGTTTATGTTTGGTTTTACTTTGGCCAGTAGACCACCTTCCTTCGGTGTAAGGTTTTACAACACCGGATTCCACACTTAGCTCTTGTGGTCTATGTCAGTTAAGGCAAGTGTTCCCTAAACTAAAATAAAGTAATGAAGTACAAACCAACTAGGGTGACTTGAGAGGTTGACTTAGCTTAGGTAGGGGTATGAGACTCTACCTATGCCTTGCACTAGTTTGCCTTGAAGGGAACTTTAGAAGGTTGTTATTAGGTATGTATATGCTTATGATGATACATGATATGTATATGATGAACTTGCACATTGTTGATACTAGATGTTGATTGGTGTCACTTATGAATATGTGTTGGTCTATATTGTAAAAGTATGATGATATGTACTCTTAAATGTCATGCTATGTGAAGTGAGATGTTGGTCATGATTCTTGTTGGGTTACTTGATTGAGTAAGGTTATGGGGCTTTGCTTAGTCATTGCACTGGTTGACTTGATAGGGGTGATGGGTAATTATCTTACTTTGGTTATCTATGACGAACTCTTATTCATACTTGTGGTTATTTATGACTTGATGATAGAGTTACTTGACTATGTATTCAATTACATGATATGCATGTTGACTTGACTATTTTTGATGTTGTTGGTTTTGTGAGGTACATGCCTATGACTTAATGACTATGTCTTATTGATTTGGTATGGTCTTGTTGAATGTGCATAAGGGTTTTCAAAGTAAATTGCATACTTAATAAAATGTCCTCTTTTACCATGTTTTCATGATATGTGAGCATATGGTGTCATACTTAGTACATGTGGTGTACTAACCCCATTTCTTCCTTTTCCCCAAAATTTTAGTTTCCGGTCGTTGAAGGACGTTTGGAGACGACTTTGAAGAAGACTTGGAGTTCTTAATCATCCATGTTGGGAAGGTCCTCATTTTCCTAGGTCAATGCCACTATCAAGCCTATGATGTTGCTTTCGTTTTAAGACTCTTATGTTCTTTCCTTTTTATTTGGATATTAAACATTGTATGACCTATATGTGGTCTTATTGTATTGATGTATGGGCTAGGCCCAATTTGATACTCTTGTTAGATGGTTATGAGATGAGATGACTATTTGAGACTATGTTATGTTTATATATTTAAGTGCAATAAAAGTAGAAGACTAACTAATCTTCATATACGAAGGGTCTATGTCTCGATATATATCTATTATGTGTATGTAGAGGTCTATGTAAACCTCAATGTAGAAGTAGTAAAAAGTTTTAAATTTCCGCTAATTATGACCTATGAATATAATGCTGTAAGCTAAGAGGCTAGTCTTAGTCCTCAAAGAGGCCGCCGCCGTCGCTTAAGTCTAGGGGGTTTTCCCGGATGTGACAAACTTTGTATCAGAGCATGAGGTTGAATATCCTTGAGTCGATGTCTCTCCCAACCACATCTATGTAGGTTCGTATTCATAATTGTGAAGCACGCCACACTTATGAATGGGAATCTATGTGATGCTTAGGAAACTCTCACTTTCTTGAAAGTCCCATATCGTGCCTCTAGAGTTTAGCTCTATGTGCTTTTGAATATAATCCTCTTGTTGTGATTATCGGCAATGAATACTCGAAGGAATGCGGCACGAAGACTTGGGGAAAAGATTTCCAATGCGTGAGTTCCTCCTCGTGGTGATCAAGTCCCTCCTCTTGATGAAGATATGAATGATGACCAAGCTCTGATCGATCCTCCTTTGACGGATGGTGCCATCCGGGCTGCTCTCTTCCAAATGGCCCAAGCCATTACTACCCAAGCACAAGCCGCCACTACTCAAGCCTGTAACAACCTTAAAAATGGATATGATAAGTAATACTTAATGTGTCTCGAAAGCCTACGATAAGATCGGATTCACACGGATTGATGCACGTAGAACCAAACCTCTGAACCCTTGCTATAGCCAAGCCAACTAACTTGGGGAGTTAGTTGATCTTGAAAAGGTTAGGTCCAATCATGTAGGGCTCTCGAATACGAAGATTTACTCGAATGAGTCTTTACCGGACTTAAAAAGGGAAAATCATAGTTTTGGAGGGTCTAGGGGTAAAATGTTCTTTTTCCAGGCTAAGGGTAGTATCGTAATTACCCTAAATATATAATTAATTATTTAATTAATAGGGTAGAGGGGCATTTTGGGGAGAGAGGGCCAAAAATTGGCTCTTGAAGTGAAGTCTTGCTCCACCCGGTTCGAACCTAGGTGGAAGCAATGAATTAAAGTTGTTTTGATTTAAGTTGATAAATTAATGTAATTAATTAATATTTATTATTTATTAGCTGATTAAATTAAAGGGGAAATCAGATTTTTAATATTTAATAAAAACCTTATTTGACTAAGTCCTAAACTAGACTTCTAAGCCTAAGCTAACTCTCTCCTCTCACGCTCATCTCTCTCTCACGTCTCTATCACTCTCACTCACGATTCTCTCTGCCAAATAAATTAAAAAACCAGTAGGTAAACCAAAGTTCTTCACACTTGAAGAACTCACAACGAATTATTATAAACAAACAACAAATCAATCACGTAGGCAAAGAGAAGTTTTTTCGTCGAGTTTGGTGTTGAACTTTTGGTTTTGAACGTGTGTTTGGAGGAGTTCTTTGGGCAGCAGGTCGAGGTTTGAACGTCAAAAAGGTATGGGTTCTCTTCTCTCTTGGTCCCTTTCCCAAGAGACCCCTTAAGATTTAGTCAATTCTAATCCGAAAACTAGGATTGTTCCCGTTGCATGTCCCTGTCACTAGTCCCATTAAATCATAGGTTGGTTATGTTTGCTGGTAAAAAACTAGGGATTAAACGTGTTTTCGTGATGATTATGTGTTTATATGTATGTTCGGAATTATGTGACTTATGTTGATGTTTTCCGAAAATGTAACTACGTATGTTTGTGTGTGTTGCCGTGGCTATTGTTCATGGTTTAGGACTTGGAATTGCATGATAGTTCTTTATATTTCATGTACACATGTTGATGTAAATCGTGATGTTCTTATGAGTTGAAATGTGGCTGATTTGAATGATAATTTCTTGGCTAAACGAATCCATGAAAAATGCACCTAAGAACGTATTAAATGATCTACGAACTACCCTATGAATTTACGTATAAATGTTGAAGAAAGTAGGGTGCAAAATGTGATTAAAATTTCCAGCATTTTGATGGTTTAGTTTCGGCTAATGTTGAGGTTTAGGAGAGTTTGAAAATAATGTTTAAAACATGTGAGGTCAGTTGGGATTGAACCCAAGACCTCACTATAAGAAAGCTATGATTAAAGAAAAGAAATGTGAGGCGTGGGAATCGAACCCACGACCTCTAGGCAGTAAAGGAGAAAGGAAAAATGAAAAGAAAATAAATGTGAGGCGTGGGAATCGAACCCACAACCTCTAGGCAGTGAAAAAGAGTTAAGAGAAAATGAAAATAAAAGAAATGTGAGGCGTGGGAATTGAACCCACGACCTCTAGGCAGTAGAGGCAAATTAAAAGAAAAATAAAGAGAGGTTGTGGTGGTTTGATCCCACAACCTCATGATCAACTCTAAATAGACAAGGAGAAATAAATAAAAAATAAAGTGGGCTGTGGGGGTTCGATCCCACAACCCCTCGGCCAAGGAAGAGAAAATTCAAAAGAGAAAAATAAAAAGGACACGTTGGTGTTGGGTCTCGATCTAGGGTCCCAATGTCATGTGGGCCAAAAATAAAATAAATGAAAAATGTAAGTGTTGTCCAAGGGATTCGAAATCGGGTTCCCTTGCCCAAATTCCGTATTGATACATAAGTAATACGTGAATTAAATATTAAAGAATAATGCTGCCTACTTAGATCCAAATCAAGATCTTGGCATACATACAAGATGCATAAGTCTTGTACCACATAATCTTAGAAAGATATGAATCACTTAAACGAACTATGAATGAAGCATCATGGCTTGTATATATAGAGCCATAAGTCTAGCATACGTTTAAAAATAAGTGAACCTAAGATGTATGTAATGATATGATATAACCCTAGAAGGGTTAGGTAAGAGTGTAACACACACTAAATGGCCAAGTGCATTGGCATACGATGAAATGAATATCATGTAATGAAATGATAAAACCCTAAAAGGGTTAAGTAAGAGTGTGAAACACACAAATGGCCAAGTGCATTGGCATATGATGAAATGAACATTCACGTAAAAAGGGGTGAGTAATTATGAAGAGCAAATGTGCTAATGATAATGAATGTGGTGACAACATGATAAGATGCAAATGTGAAAAATGAGAGCAATCTCAAATGAGCCGAAGTAAATGTTACCAAAACGTACTCACCTATGAGAGTGTAATGTAAATGAAGAGACCAATCTCTATGAACACTCTAATGAAAGTATTGAGAATAATTTATACTTAATACTAATGATAAGATGAGAAATCATCTATTGAGCTATGATGTCCTCATACTAGAAGCCAACTTCCATGACATATGAGTTGAATGAAATGGAACTTTATACTGAGCATCGATAGACCAGCTATAAGCGGTGATGCCTTCTTTCGGGAAGGGCTGAGGTTCACGTAACTCTCATGAGATGAGACTGTCTGGCATGCCGGGTATGGTTCACCTTATATCTCCTAGTCTTCGAACCTATACTGCCAATATAGAGATCTAGCGGGGTTCAATTCCTACGTACGCTAGCATGTTTTGGGTCACTTTGGCCAGTGATTCCACCTCTTTTTGGAGTGGGGAAGACACTGGATTTCATGATGCCCACATGATCTATGTCGGTTAAAGTTGAAGTTCCCAATGAATGAATGAGGCCAGCCTCAAATGATGCACATAATGAAATAAACGATACCAAAGGTGATATGATAGGATAATCAAGAGGTGAGCTAGACTCAAGTAATGACACTAGGTTATTCTTGATCATTGGACAGCAAACCCGATGAGAGTCTTAAACTACATCCTTGGTATAACTGGTGTTTACACTAGCTTATGAATGAATGAAATGAAGTACGTATGAATGAATGAAGCAGACTCTGTGTTTGTTAATGAAGGCTCCCTATTTGAGGTCCCATATGTTGAGCCCTCATTTTGGGAAGTCTTAATGTCAAGTCCATGATATCGAGGTCTCATGGCATATAAATGAATAATATGAAAGATGTTATGTGCTATATGCAATATGATATGTGTTATGTGTAAGATGTTATGTGCTGTGTGGAATATGACAAGTATGATGATGCATGTTACTCTCATTGTATGACTTTCCTAATCCAAATTTGGAAAGCTCACTGACTTTCCTAATCCAAATATGGTAAGCTCACTGACTTTGCTAATCCAAATTTGGAAATTCTACTGACTTGACTTTCCATAATCATGTTGTTAGGAATGAGCTATTCTTACTCATGCATGTCCTTGGTGTGTGCTTGCATATACCCATACTTAGTATAAGTGTGTACTAATCCCATACAACTCTATATTTTTAGGTGCAGGCACAGGTGGACGCTAGAGCTTTCAGGTTGATGTTGCAGCTATCTGGACGTGGAGCTTTCATCCGGACTTGGTAGGCCCTCATGATCTCGAGGATGTCTACCGTTATTATCTAGATTAGATGTAGGCTTTAGGTAGTGGAGCATGTTCCACTAGTGTTTCTTTCCACTTTTATTTGAGACTTTGTATTGGTGCCATTTTGGCAAAAATACGTTTAATGCAATTATGAACTGTTTCTTTCATTTGATTATCCCTATATTAGATGGTTGATTTGTGAACGCCTATGATGTTAATTTTAAAATGTTTAGCATGAAATAAGAAAACAAAAAGTTCAAATTTTCCGCTAAAATTAACCTAGATAAAGTAAGAATGACGTATGTAGGCTTGTCTGTGACCTCTGAGAGGTCAACGACGCCGGTCTCGTCTGGGGTCTAGATTCCGATCGTGACAAAGTTGGTATCAGAGTACTAGGTTAAACTTCAAGAATAATAAGTTTACATCAACCACATTGAGTAGTTTCTAATTCATGGTAGTGAAGTGCACCACTATCCTGAATTAGAGACTGCATGATGCGTAGGAAAATTTCCCTTCTTCTGATCTTATCGTGCTTTTCCTAATGTCTGATTTTCTTGGTGTTATGAGCGTGTCTAACATCAATCCTTGTTGTTTTCAAAGAATGAAGACTAGGAGAACTATTGGTCAGATGAGAGGAGGAGCAGCTGCTAGGGACAATCAGGTTCCACCCCAGGTTCCAGTTGAAGGAGTGGCTATGCCGGTTAACCCAGCTGGGTTGACTGATGCGGAAGTGCGGGCATCTCTGTCCCAGATGGCACAGGACATCACTATGCAGGCCCAAGCCATGACTTACCAGGTCAACCAGCAGAATGTTCAGAGGGAGAACCCACCGGTTCGTAGCATGGCTGACAGGCTGAGAGATTTCAGTCTAAGACTTTAGAGGACCCCCAGGAGTTTGTGGACGAGGTGCATAAGATTTTGGTGGCTATGGGGGCCACAGATAATGAGAAGGCTGAGCTGGCTTCCTATCAGCTCAAGGATGTTGCACATACTTGGTGCAAGATGTGGCAGGATAGCCGAGCTTTGGACGTAGTTCCGGTCACTTGGGAGCTGTTTAAGACAGCCTTCCTGGAGAGATTTTCCCCCAGGGAGATGAGGGAGGCCAAGATTGAGGAGTTTATCAACCTTAAATAGGGATAGATGACAGTCAGGGAGTATTCCCTGAAGTTTGTGAAATTATCCAGGTATGCCACTTCTTTTGTGTCTAACAATTGAGATGAGATGAGTAGATTCTTGACAGGGATTGCTGATGATCTCGAGGAGGAGTGTAGGGCAGCTACGCTGCATGACAGCATGGACCTTTCCAGGCTTATGGTCCATGTCCAGCAAGTAGAGGAAAGCAGGAAGAGGAAGCACACTAGAGCAGGGAACAGGTCAAGGGAAGCTGAGGAGAATTTTTCAAGGAAGAGTAGTACTGAAATCAGGGATAAGCCCAGGTTTAAGAAGGGACTCTCCCACCAAGGGGAGTCAAGTTCATCTAAGGGTTGCTATAATAGGGATTCCGAGCCCAGAGTTAGGAGAAATAATGAAGTAGATACACCTCAGGAGAGGCCACCTTACAGGAAGTGTGGCAAACTGCATGGAGGAGAATGTATGATGGGCACTAACGATTGTTACAATTGTGGAAAACCGGGTCACATGGTGAAGGATTGTCCGAATAGGAGAAGTCAAGAACAAAGGAAGGAGAGAGTTCAGCCTAATGGTCCAAGTGAAGAGGCTCCAAGGAGGCAACGATTCTTCGCACTCAAGTCTAGGGGTGCAGGGGAAGGCACCTCTGGTGAAGTCTCGGGTGCGTAGCCTTAATTTGTCTTTCATGTATTTGACTGTGTATGGTGTTTATGCACTAGTATGAGATTAATATGTTTGAGTCATCATGTTGGTTGCTGATTTGTATGACTTATATGTTTACTTATGTTGTATGCTTTGATGAGACTATATTAGGAAAGAGTTCCTTAGTCTATTAATGTGAAGCTACTAGTAGGTTTCAAGGATGTGCACCATTATGTTAATATGTGAATCAGATATTCACCAATGGGGAGTATTGAATTACCTATGTATGCATACATTCTATAGATGACTTACTTATTGTTAGTAAAGAGTAGTGTCATTCGGGGACGAATGTTCCTAACGGGGGGATAATGTAACAACCCTAAAATGGATATGATAAGTAATACTTAATGTGTCTAGAGTGCCTACGATAAGACCGGGTTCACACGGATTGATGCGCGTAGAACCAAACCTCTGAACCCTTGCTATAGCCAAGCCAACTAACTTGGGGAGTTAGTTGATCTTGAAAAGGTTGGGTCCAATCATGTAGGGCTCTCGAATACGAAGATTTACTCGAATGAGTCTTTACCGGACTTAAAAAGGGAAAATCATAGTTTTGGAGGGTATAGGGGTAAAATGGTCTTTCTACAGGCTAAGGGTAGTATCGTAATTACCCTAAATATATAATTAGTTATTTAATTAATAAGGTGGAGGGGCATTTTGGGGAGAGAGGGCCGAAAATTGGCTCTTGAAGTGAAGTCTTTGTCCACCAGGGTTCGAACCTAGGTGGAAGCAATGAATTAAAGTTTTTTTTTATGTTGATAAATTAATGTAATTAATTAATATTTATTATTTATTAGCTGATTAAATTAAAAGGGAAATGAGATTTTTAATATTTAATAAAAACCTTATTTGACTAAGTCCTAAACTAGACTCCTAAGCCTAAAATAACTCTCTCCTCTCACGCTCATCTCTCTCTCACGTCTCTATCACTCTCACTCACGATTCTCTCTGCCAAATAACTTAAATAAACAGTAGGTAAACCAAAGTTCTTCACACTTGAAGAACTCACAATGAAAAATTATAAACAAACAACTAATCAATCACGTAGGAAAAAAGAAGGTTTTCTGTCGAGTTTGGTGTTAAACTTTTGGTGTTGGACGTGTGTTTGGAGGGGTTCTTTGGGCAGCAAGTCGAGGTTTGAACGTCAAAAAGGTATGGGTTCTCTTCTCTCTTGGTCCCTTTCCCATGAGACCCCTTAAGATTCAGTCAATTCTAATCCGAAAACTAGGATTGTTCCCGTTGCATGTCCCTGTCACTAGTTCCCATTAAATCATAGGTTGGTTATGTTTGCTGGTAGAAAACTACGGATGAAACGTGTTTCCGTGATGATTATGTGTTTATATGTATGTTCAGAATTATGTGACTTATGTTGATGTTTTCCAAAAAAGTAACTACGTATGTTTGTGTGTGTTGCCGTGGCTATTGTTCATGGTTTAGGACTTGAAATGGCATGATAGTTCTTCATATTTCATGTAGACATATTGATGTAAATCGTGATGTTCTTATGAGTTGAAATGTGGCTGATTTGAATGATAAATTCTTGGATAAACGAATCCATGAAAAATGCACCTAAGAACGTATTAATTGATTTACGAACTACCCTATGAATTTACGTATAAATGTTGAAGAAAGTAGGCTGCAAAATGTGATTAAAATTTCCAGCATTTTGATGGTTTAGTTTCGGCTAATGTTGAGGTTTAGGAGAGTTTGAAAATAATGTTTAAAACATGTGAGGTCAGTTGGGATTGAACCCAAGACCTCACTATAAGAAAGCTATGATTAAAGAAAAGAAATGTGAGGCGTGGGAATCGAACCCACGACCTCTAGGCAGTAAAGGAGAAAGGAAAAATGAAAAGAAATGTGAGTCGTGGGAATCGAACCCACGACCTCTAGGCAGTAAAAAGAGTTAAGAGAAATTGAAAATAAAAGAAATGTGAGGCGTGGAAATTGAACCCACGACCTCTAAGCAGTAGAGGCGAATTAAAAGAAAAATAAAGAGAGGCTGTGGGGTTTTGATCCCACAACCTCATGGTCAACTCGAAATAGACAAGGAGAAATAAATAAAAAATAAAAGGGGCTGTGGGGGTTCGATCCCATTACCCCTCGGCCAAGGAAGAGAAAAATAAAAAGGAAACGTTGGTGTTGGGTCTCGATCTAGGGTCCCAATGTCATGTGGACCAAAAATAAAATAAATGAAAAATGTAAGTGTTGTCCAAGGGATTCGAAACCGGGTTCCCTTGACCAAATTCCATATTGATACATAAGTCATACGTGAATTAAATATTCAAGAATAATGCTGCCTACTTAGATCAAAATCAAGATCTTGGCATACATACAAGATGCATAAGTCTTGTACCACATAATCTTAGGAAGATATGAATCACTTAAACGAACTATGAATGAAGCATCATGGCTTGTATGTATAGACCCATAAGTCTAGCATACGTTTAAAAATAAGTGAACCTAAGATGTATGTAATGATATGATATAACCCTAGAAGGGTTAGGTAAGAGTGTAACACACACTAAATGGCCAAGTGCATTGGCATACGATGAAATGAATATCATGTAATGAAATGATAAAACCCTAAAAGGGTTAAGTAAGAGTGTGAAACACACAAATGGCCAAGTGCATTCACATATGATGAAATGAACATTCACGTAAAAAGGGGTGAGTAATTATGAAGAGCAAATGTGCTAATGTTAATGAATGTGTTGACAACATGATAAGAGGCAAATGTGAAAGATGAGAGAAATCTCAAATGGGCCTAAGTAAATGTTACCAAAACGTACTCACCTATGAGAGTGTAAAGTAAATGAAGAGACCAGTCTCTATGAACACTCTAATGAAAGTATTGAGAATAATGTATACTAAATACTAATGATAAGATGAGAAATCATCTATTGAGCTATGATGTCCTCATACTAGAAGCAAACTTCCATGACATATGAGTTGAATGAAATGGAACTTTATACTGAGCACCGATAGACTAGCTATAAGCGGTGATGCCTTCTTTCGGGAAGGGCGGAGTTTAACGTAACTCTCATGAGATGAGACTGTCCGACATGCCGGGTATGGGTCTCCTTATATCTCCTAGTCTTCGAACCTATACTGCCAATATAGGGATCTGGCGGGGTTCAATTCCCATGTACGCTAGCATGTTTTGGGTCACTTTGGCCGGTGATCCCACCTCTTTTTGGTGTGGGGGAGACACTGGATTTCATAATTCTCACATGATCTATGTCGGTTAAAGTTAAAGTTCCCAATGAATGAATGAGGCCAGCCTCAAATGATGCACATAATGAAATAAACGATACCAAATGTGATAGGATAGGATAATCAAGAGGTGAGCTAGACTCAAGTAATGACACTAGGTTATTCTTGATCATTGCACAGCAAACCCGATGAGAGTCTTAAACTACATCCTAGGTATAGCTGGTGTTTACACTAGCTTATGAATGAATGAAATGAAGTACGTATCAATGAATGAAGCAGACTCTGTGTTTGTTAAAGAAGGCTCCCTAGTTGAGGTCCCATATGTTGAGCCCTCATTTTGGGAAGTCTTAATGTCAAGTCCATGATTCCGAGGTCTCAAGGCATATGAATGAATGATATGAAAGATTTTATGTGCTATATGCAATGTGATATGTGCTATGTGTAAGATGTTATGTGTTGTGTGCAATATGACAAGTATGATGATGCATGTTACTCTCATTGCATGACATTCCTAATCCAAATTTGGAATGCTCACTGACTTTCCTAATACAAATTTGGTAAGCTCACTGACTTTCCTAATCCAAATTTGGAAAGTTCACTAACTTTTCTATTCCCAATTTGGCAAGTCTACTGACTTGACTTTCCATAATCATGTTGTTAGGAAAGAGCTATTCTTACTCATGCATGTCCTTGGTGTGTGCTTGTATATACCCATACTTAGTACAAGTGTGTACTAATCCCATACAACTCTATATTTTTAGGTGCAGGCACAGGTGGACGCTAGAGCTTTCAAGTTGACGTTGCAGCTATCCGGACGTGGAGCTTTCATCCGGACTTGGTAGGCCCTCATGCTCTCGAGGATGTCTACCGTTGTTATCTAGCTTAGATGTTGGCTTTATCTAGTAGAGCATGTTCCACTAGTGTTTCTTTCCACTTTCATTTCAGACATTGTATTGGTGCCATTTTGGCAAAAATACGTTTAATGCAATTATGAACTGTTTCTTTCATTTGATTATCACTATATTAGATGGTTGATTTGTGAAAGCCTATGATGTTAAGTTTAAAATGTTTAGCATGAAATAAGAAAACAAAAAGTTCAAATTTTCCGCTAAAATTAACCTAGATAAAGTAAGAATGACGTATGTAGGCTTGTCTGCGACCTCTGAGAGGTCAACGAGGACGGTCTCGTCTGGGGTCTAGATTTCGGTCGTTACAAAGTCCATGCCATGATGACCCAAGCTAATGGTGAGGTTGTAGCCCGAGCAAACCAATAAGTTTCTACCATGGCCTCCCGTCTAAGGGATTTCACTAGGATAAATCCCCCTACTTTTTATGGGTCCAAAGTTGAAGAAGACCCTCAAGAGTTCATTGATGAAATATATAAGATCCTTTATGCTATAGGGTTGTCTACTTGTAAGAAGGCCGAGTTAGCCACTAACCAACTCACAGGTGTCGCCCAAACTTGGTATGTCCAATGGATGGACAATAGGCCGTTAAGGGGTGGACCGGTGACTTGGGAGGTGTTCAAGAAGGCTTTTCTTGATAGATTATTTCCTAGGGAAAAGAGGGAAGAAAAGGTGGTGTAATTCATTAACCTTCATCAAGGAGGTATGAGTGTTCTTGAATACTCTTTGAAATTCACTAAATTGTCAAAATATGCTCTTTCTTTGGTTTTTGACCCTAGAGATGAAATGAACCGCTTTGTGACGGGGGTGTCAGATGACTTGCAAGAAGTGTGTCATTCGGCTATGCTACATGACAATATGAACATTTATTGTCTCATGGTTCATGCTCAAAAAGTGGAAGAGGCAAGGGCTAAGAAGAAGAGTAGAGATGCCAAGAGGGCAAGATCTTTTGATGGTGGTTCTTTTAAGAGTAGACTTGAGATTAAAGACAAGCCTAGGTTCAAGAAGAGGGTGTCTAATCAATTTCCTTCCAAGTTCCCTAAGACTAGGGATGATAGGGTGTCTAACCCTAAGCCTAAAAAGGTAAGAGATGCTAGTTCACCAAACAAGAAGCCTACTTGTGCCAAGTGTGGAAAGGGTCATGTAGGTGAATGCTTAGTTGGAACGGGCAATTGCTTTAGTTGTGGAAAGAGTGGGCACAAGGTTAGGGATGGCCATGATGTGAAGGGTAAAGACAAGGGTAGTGGGCAAGCAAGTGGTTCTAATAATGCACCGAAGAAGAATCGTTTTTATGCACTTCGCTCAAGGGGTGAGCAAGAGACTTCTCCTGACGTGGTGACCGGTATGTTGAAAGTTTTCTCTATTGATGTATGTGCTTTACTTGATCCGGATGCTACATTATCTTTTGTTACTCTCTTGATAACTAAGAAATTTGATATCTTACCCGACATTTTAAATGAACCTTTTATGGTGTCTTCTCCGGTGGGTGAGTCGTTTGTTGCAAAGAGGGTCTATAGGAATTGTCCTATAATGTTGCCCAATAGAGTTACTTATGTTATATGTTTGATTTTGATGTCATATTGGGTATGGATTGGTTGCATGCTTGCTTTGGCTCTATAGATTTTAAAACAAGGGTGGTGAAGTTTAACTTTCCAAATGAGCCCGTTTTCGAGTGGAAGGGGGGAAATTCTATTCCTAGAGGTCGTATCGTCTTTTTTTTAAAAGCTTGTAAAATGATTGATGTTTATACCATATAGTAAGAGTCCAAGATTTAGACTCCGAAATTCCTCCCATAGAGTCGGTCCCCATAGTGAAGGAATTTACGGAGGTCTTTCCTAATGATCTACCCGGTATTCTTTCCGAACGGGAAATTGAATTTTGTATCGACTTGTTATCGGATACAAATCCCATTTCAATTCCTCCTTATCGGATGGCTCCGGCCGAATTAAAAGAGTTGAAGTCTCAACTCAAAGATTTAATAGACAAAGGCTTCATTAGACCTAGTATTTCTCCATGGGGTGCTCCAGTATTGTTTGTGAAGAAGAAGAATGGTTCCCTTAGGATATGCATTGAAAACCGCCAACTCAATAAAGTCACTATTAAGAAGAAGTATCCTCTCCCTCGGAATGATGACTTGTTTGATCAGCTCCAAGGGCCAAGATACTTTTCTAATATTGACTTGAGGTTGGGGTATCACCAACTTAGGGTGATAGGTGAGGATATACCAAAAATGGCATTTTGGACTAGATATGGTCACTATGAGTTATTAGAAATTTCCTTTGGTCTCACTGATGCCCCGACAACATTTATGGATCTCATGAATAGAGTGTTTCGAAGTTACCAAGATTCAGTTGTCATTGTCTTCAATGACGACATATTGGTATATTCGAAAAATGAGGGTGACCACATAAACCATTTGAGGGTGGTGTTACAAGTGCTTACGGAGAACCAATTATTTGCCAATTATAGCAAATGTGAGTTTTGGTTGAGGTCGGTGGCATTTCTTGGTCATATCATCTCTAGTTAGGGAGTTGAGGTTGATTCAAGGAAAACCGAGTCGGTCAAGAATTAAACTAGACCATTGACTCCAACCGACATTAGGAGTTTCTTGGGTCTAGTGGGTTATTATAGGAGGTTTGTGGATGGTTTTGCATCTATTGAATCTCCCTTGACTACTTTGACCCAAAAGAGTAAGAAATTTGAGTGCTCGGAGGCATGTGTGAGAAGCTTCCAAATCTTGAAAGATAGGCTTACTTCCGCTCCGATGTAGACTTTACCGGAGGGTACAAAGGTTTTTTTTATATATTGTAATGCGTCCCGAGTGGGTTTAGGGTGTGTGCTTATGCAACATGGTAAAGTGGTAGCCTATGCTTCTAGACAACTTAAAGTGCATGAGAGAAACTATCCAACTCATGATCTTGAGTTTGCGGTCGTAGTATTTGCCTTGAAGATATGGAGGCATTACTTGTACGGTGTTCATGTTGATGTGTATACCGACCACAAGAGTCTCCAATATATGTTTACTCAAAAGGAGTTGAATCTCCGACAAACAAGGTGGTTAGAATTGTTGAAGGATTACGACATGAGTGTTCTCTATCACCCCGGCAAGGAAAATATGGTTGCGGATTCTCCAAGTCGTATGACCATGGATAGTGTGTCTCATGTAGATGAAGTCAAGAAAGACCTAGTGAAAGATGTTCATAGGTTGGCTAGATCGGGTGTGAGGTTGGAACATTCTCCAACTAGTGGTTTTATGATCCATCATAACTACGAGTCATCCTTGGTAGTTGAGGTGAAGTCCAAACAACACCTTGATCAACCATTGATGGAGTTGAAGGAATCAGTTCTTAGCAAGCTTAATGAGTCATTCTCCTAAGGGGGGATGGTGTCTTGAGGTATCAAGGAAGGTTGTGTGTTCCCAATGTAGATGGTTTGAGGAACCGGATTCTTGAGGAAGCTCATGGATCCCGTTAGTCCATTCATCCGGGTTCGACAAAGATGTATCATGACCTTAGGGAAGTGTTTTGGTGGGAATGTTTGAAAAAGGACATAGCGGAATTTGTTGCTAAATGTCCAAATTGCCAGCAAGTGAAAGCCGAACACCAAAAGCCGGGTGGTCTACTATAAGAAATCCAAGTTCCTACTTGGAAGTGGGAAGACATCAATATGGTTTTTGTGGTAGGTTTGCCACGGACTCCAAAGCAATATGACTCTATATGGGTGATTGTAGATAGGTTGACCAAGTCCGCTCGTTTTATTCTCGTCAAGTCTACTTATTCGGCAGAAGAGTATGCAAGGATCTTCATAGATGAGATTGTATGTCCCCATGGTATTCTGTTATCCATCATATCAGATAGGGGTGCACAATTCACATCTAGGTTTTGGAGGTCATTTCAAGAAGGGTTGGGTACCAAGGTTAAGTTAAGCACCACTTTTCATCCCCAAACAGATGGTCAAGCGGAGCGTACTATTAAAACCATTGAGGATATGCTTAGAAATTGTATTATTGATTTCAAGAGAAATTGGGATTAGCATTTGCCTTTGGTGGAGTTTGCTTACAATAATAACTACCATTCATCTATCCATGGCTCCTTATGAAGCCTTGTATAGTAGGAGGTGTAGGTCTCCTATTGGATGATTTGAAGTGGGTGAGTCTTCGCTTTTGGGTCCCGATTTGGTTTATAAGACTTTGTAGAAGGTTCATATCATAGGAACCGGTTGCAAACAACCTATATTCGGAAAAAGTATTATGCCGATCATAGGAAATATCTCTATTTTCTCTTGTCTCCTTTCGTGCTATAACTTGATTCCATTGGTACCTGTCGATTCAAATTGGTATCTAACCTCCTTCACTCTTCTGTCCAAAGATGGTTAACACTAGATACAATGGAGTCATGCATGTATCTCCCGTTAGTGCTCCAGCTGAGGAATCTATAGTTATAGGTCGCGGTCGAGGCAGGGGTAGAGGAAGATCTAGGGGTAGAGGCCAAGGAAGAGTGGCTCCTTCTAGTGATGGTATACCGATCGAGATTTCTCCCCAAAATGAGGCCCTCCCGATTATTATGAAGATATATAAGAGAAGGTTGAGGTTGAAATATTGAGCAGGTTGGACAACAGAAAGAGGTGCAGGTTGAGACTACCAGTTTTCTTCCCACAGAACCACTGTTAGCTCAACAGATCATGTCAATTTTGAATGGATTAGCTGGTCCTAGAGTGATTCCCTCAGCTCAAATAACTCAAGTTCTGCCAATCCCCCTATTGCTATCACTACTCCCAAGGTGAGTGGAAACATAGGAACTTCTTTCGTCCTTTGTTGGTTCTGTTATGACTTGTAACGAGCATGAAATGTTCACTATGTCATTGAAGCTAAAGCCTTTGGTTTCTTGGTTCTGAGAGTGAGGATACATATGAGGTCATCCTAGATTTCTATGAGAGGCACTATAAGTTTGTCATTTTTCATCAGCATGGGGTTAAGTTCGTGACTTTCCAACTTCAAGGTGAGGCCAAGTGGTGGTGGAGAGCTTATATGGAATACATATCTTCACTTTTATCTCCACTTACTTGGACCCAGTTTTCTTCTCTTCTTCTGGAGTAATATGTGTCTAGGACTTTGAGAGATCAAAAGAAAGATGAGTTTATAACTTTGGAACGAGGTGGTATGTATGTGGCTGCTTATGAGGCCAAGTTCCATGATTTATCTAGATATGCTACACAATTGGTCACTTCTTAGGAGGAGATGATCTGTTTTTTTATTAAGGGTTTAAATTTAGAGTTGCAAGTATTATCTGTTCATATGACTTCTGTAAGGAGAAACTTTAATACGGTGACATACTATGTTAAGAAAGTTGAGGGGGTAAGGCGAGATAGTCAAGCTAATGCATAAGAAAAAAGGGCAAAGAACTCAAGTAAATTTCAAGGTTCTTACTCCAAGGGGTCTAGAGGGACAACACCTGCAGCCAGGCCAATTCAGTCTGTCATGCCCGCTCTACAGGTAATTACTCGAGAACTCCATCTCATAATTTTTAGGATATACAGGGAGTAGCGCATTCGATGGACTATAGACCATCTTTTAATCGTTTTTGCTACAATTATGGGGGAACCTGGGAATATGAGGAGATACTGTACCCACCCACGTGTGTTGGAGTTCGCACAATAGCCATCTGAAGAAGTGGTACCCGAGATGAATGGTAATAATGGTAGAGGACGTCCACAAGGTGGGCGAAGAGGTAAATAACAATGTCGTGGAGGTAGAGGAAATGGTAATGCATGCAGGGTTAACGTGCAACAAGGCATAGAAGCGGTCCGTCAAGATGATAGGGCTTAGATCTATGTTTTTCCAATAAAGAATGATGCGGAGGCGTCTGACGCGGTGGTCACACGTATTATTCTTATCTGTGACTGGATACCTAACGTGTTATTTGATTCGGGTTCTACTTATGCAAATATATCCGTGATATTTGCCTCAGAATTTGATAAAGTTTGTGATATACTTGAGGCATCAATGTTTCTACCCTAGTTGGAGAGTCTATCATAGTCACCCATGTCTATCGTACTTGTTTCTCTTTTGTATATGTCTTTTCAAACATAGGTTGATTCAGTGATATTTTATATGAATGACTTTGACATAATCTTAGGCATGACTTGGTGTCCCCTATTATGTTGTGCTTGATTGTAATACTAAACTCTAGAAATTTCGGGAAGTGAAAAATCAAAGTGGGAAGGGGTGTACAAGCCTAAGAAAGCTAAGATCATATCCTTAATTCGGTCTAGAAAACTTGTGTGGCAGGGTTTATTGGATTATTTTTCTCATATTAGAGATGTTGAGGTTGAGACTCCATCTATAAAGTCTATTTCTGTGGTGTCAGAATATAGAAAAGTGTTTGCTAATGATTTACTTAGTATTCCTCTTTATAGAGATATAGACTTTTGCATTGATTTGGAACCTAGTACTCTTCCCATTCTCTTTCATCCATATCGCATAGACCCACTGAATTAAGAGAGCTTAAGGCTCAAATTCAAGAGCTTCTTGATAAGGTATTTATTCTCCCAATTGCTTCCCCATGGGGTGCTCCAGTTTTTTCTGTTAAGAAAAAGGATGGTAGTATAAGAATGTGTATAAATTACAGGCAATTAAATAGAGTCACCATTCAAAACAAATACCATTTGCCTAGAATAAATAATCTTTTTTACCAATCGCAAGGTGCATCAGTTTTCTCTAAGATTGATCTAAAGTTTGGCTACCATTAGTAGAAAATTAGGCCTTAGGATGTGCCTAAGACAAAATTTAGAACTCGCTATGGGCACTATAACTTTTTGGTTATGTATTTTGGTTTGGCCAATGCGCCTTAAACTTTCATGAGTTTGATGAATGGGGTGTTTAAACCATTCCTTGATTCATTTGTTATAGTATTTATTAATGATATTTTGGTCTATTCAAAAAGTGTGGAAGAGCTGGCTGACCATCTTCATATTGTTATGGGTGTTCTTGGGAAACAAAGGTTGTATGCAAAATTTGTAGGTGTGAATTTCTGTTGACTGTTGTCGCATTTTAGGGCCTGTAGTTTCAGAAGAAGAGGTACTGGTAGATCCTGAAAAAATTGAGGCGGTTAAGAATTGGGTTCGGCCTAGATTTAGACGGAAGTTAGGAGTTTTGTGGGGCTTGCTAGCTACTATCATCAATTTGTGAAGAAATTTGCTTCTATTGCAACTTACTTGACTAATTTGACCAAAAGGGAGATACCATTTGAATGGACTGTAAAATGTGAGGAGAGCTTTAAAAAGCTCAAGGCTCACTTGACCACCACACCCATTCTTGCATTACCGTTTGAAGGTAAGTATTTTATTGTTTATTTTTATTGTTCACATTCTTGTATGGGTGTTGTGTTGATGCAGGATAATAATGTTATAGCTTATTCATCGCATCAATTGAATATGAATGAGAGGAATCATCCAAACACATGATTTAGAGTTAGCAGTATTAGTGTTTACTCTTAAGATCTGGCGGCATTACCTCTATTGTGTTAAGTGTGAAGTGTTTATTGATCATGGTAGTTTACAACATGTATTCACTCAAAAAAATTTGAATTTGAGACCACAAAAGTGGATATAATTACTTAAATATTATGATGTCACCATTCAATACCATCTGGCAAGACTAATATGGTGACATATGCTTTGAGTTGAAAAGAGATGAGTATGGGTAGTTTAGCTTTCTTGTGTGTATCAAAGCGACATTTGGCTAAGCAAAATCAGATAAGTTCATGCAGTTGGGCATCTCAAAAAGAGGTGAGGTGTTAGCTACAATTGAAGTGAGGACCACATTCATTGATGAGATCAAGGTTAAATAATTTGAAAATGAAAATTTAGATGAGCTTAGAAATAATAATGTGATTGGTAAGGGACAAGAGACCCCTCTTGATGCGGAAGGTTAGCTCAGTTTTAAAGGAAAGATTTGTGTTTCTCGAGTTGATGACTTGATTAAGAAATTATTGGTGGTCGGGTATGAAGAAGGATATAATGGAGTTTGTGGCTAAGTGTCAAAATTGTCAACAAGTGAAGTATGAATATCAAAGGCATGTGGGTTTGCTTCAAAGAGTGTTAATTTAGGATGGAAATGGGAGAGAATATCCATGAATTTTGTGGTTGGCCTTCCCAAGACATTAGGGAAGTTTGACTCTATCTGTAGTTGTTGATTTATTGACTAAGTCAGCCCCTTTTATTCGAGTATGAATAGATTATCACGTTGAACGATTGGCGAAAGTTTATGTGAAAGAGATAGTGAGGTTCCATGAGGTGCCCCTTCATATGATCTCAGACCGTGGTACCCAATACACATCCAAGATTTCCAGGAAATTGCATAATGAAATGGGCACAACTCACTTTTAGTACCGTTTTTCATCTATAGATTGATGGGCAATAAGAGAGGACTATTAAAGTGTTAGAATACATGTTGAGGGAATGTGTGATTTATTATGGAGGTCATTTGGATAAGTTCTTACCTTTGTGTGAATTTTCCAATAATAATAGTTATCACTTTAGCATTGATATAGCACTATTTGAGGCATTATATGGGAGATGATGTATATCACTTATATGAACGTTTGAGGATCGAGATGTGAAACCTTTGGGGTTGATTTAGTGAGGGATTCTCAAGATAAGGTGAGGAGTATTCAAGCTAAGCTTTTAACATCCCATAGTAGATAAAAGAAGTATGCGGATCATAAGGTAAGAGACGTGGCCTTTCAAACCGGTGAAAATGTTCTTCTTAAGGTATCACCCATGAAAGGGGTGATGAGATTCTGCAACAAAGGTAAGTTAAGTCTTAGATACATTGGTCCATTTGAGATTTTTGAATGTGTGGGATTAGTAGCGTATAAAAATGGATTTTCATGCTAATTTATCGAGAGTTCATTCTGTATTTCATGTGTCATTGTTGAAGAGATATCATGGTGATGGGGATTATATAAAAAAGTGGGACTCAATTGTGTTAGACACGGACCTCAAATATGAGGAGGCACTGATTGTAATCCTTGATCGTAATGTGTGTAAGCTGAGGTACAAAGAGATTAAAACCATGAAAGTTCAATGGAAACATGAGTTAGTTGAGGAAGCTTCTTGGGAAACCGAGAGGGATATACGAGACAAGTATCCCTAATTATTCATCGATTCAGGTACTACTTCATTCCTTCATTAGCCTAATATTTTTCCTAAGTTTTGTCACTCGGGGACGAGTGATAGGTATATTTGTATCTATTGTAATGACCCGATTCCGTAATTATAAAAAAGTCAACGGGGGGAAATTTTAGGCCAGAAAACTTTTTTGTCGTCTTTGGATTTTCCCAACCTAGTCCAAATTTGGACGAAATTGAATTCATAAAGGTATAGGAAAATATGGCAGCAATTGGGTGAGTTAATTGTGATGTTTATTACATTAGTGGTTAGATAACTCGTTAAGTAATACGTACGACTTTAATGAATTGAATTCGAGCAAGTAGAACTCCTCAAATCAATCTTAGCGTGAAGGGTATTTTTAGAGCGTCGTTGGGTAAAGGTCTATTGTGAAATACGGGTCTTGTAAATATTAAATTAGCTCAGTGTTTCGTGCAAGCCGCTTTGGCGCTGGTTTTTGTCGCTCTGGTGGGCTACTATAGCTGGGTGAGGGCTGCTGTGACGGGACGGACGCGACTTAAGGTCATAAATAAAACCCTCAACGACTTTATTCTACATTTTTTACTTTTAGAGCTAAGAAACATATGACAGGCGAATCTTGACAGTTTTCCACCATTCTTGAGGCTAATGATAAGCTTTTCACTTCCTGAATCCGTTTTTTGATTCGTAGAATGTAATATAATAGGTAATTATCGACGTGAGAGGGTTTTGATCTAGATTCTATGGTGGAAACAACCCTATTATGTATACTTGGGATCGTGGGTTTGATCTAGGGTTCATAAAATAGTGACTAATTTGGTCAATTAGTGATTGTTTATTGATTCCCGCGTTATTATTATTGTTCGTAGACAAAGAACAAGAGAAACGAATCCGGAAAGGGAATGATCAAGTTTATTAGGGTTTCAAGCTTGTTTCTAGGTATGTAATGGTTTTTATTCTATGATTGTGTGAGCTATGTTTGGTCTTGCTTCATTATGATACATGTACGTATATGAATGTTGCATTATTGATTACACTTGTTGTTAATGAGATGGATGAATGATGTGAAATCATTACTTAAATGTATGATCTTCAGAATATTCTTGTGATTGTGATTGTAGCTTGTTGAATGGATCGGTTACCACGTTTTGGCATAACTAACATGGATCGGTTGCCACGTTCTGGCATAACTAACTTGGATCGGTTTCTACGTTCTGGCATAACTAACTTGGATTGGTTTCCATGTTCCGGTATAAATATGGGATCGGTTGCCACGTTCCGGCATAAACCTTAGATTAGGTACCACGTTTGTAACAACCTGGAAGATTCCTAGGTTAAAATAGAGCCTAATCATAAGCTCAAAAGCTTTAAAATAATTTCCCCTAGAATAGTCGACCATATAAGAATTATATGGAGGTTTAGGAGTTAAGGCTTAAGGAAGGAGTGCCAAGTAAACAGGGAAAGCCAAGGCCAAAGACCAAGCTCCCCCAAACTTATGGCTACTGCCTCAAGCTCCACGACCATAACCGCGGCTCTTGTTCATGACCTTGTCCAGTGGGAGGCTTCGTGGAGTTACCTTGGCCAAATGAGGGAAGCCTCCAAGTGTCTTAGAAACTTCCCTAACCTTCACGAGGTGGACGACGAGTCATGGTCCACTTCACGACTTGTGAAGGTGGGCGTGAGGCTCCCTTGTGTTTTATAGAGTTGGGACACTTTAGAGGATATACTTTCTAAGGCACAAAGGCAACCATAACGGCCCATGGTGCACTTGACGAGGGGGATGGTAGCTCTAGAACATTGTTTGTCATGTGGAGGAAATGCATGGAGGGCCACTCCATGGCCTCAAGACAACTATTTCCATCACAACTCGTGGTCATGAGCACAGATCGTGGGAGGTCTCGTGGTCATGCATTGGACTCATGGGAGGTTGGAACATTTGAGGAGGCTACTGCCTCAACTCCACGGGCAGGACCACGGGTTGTCTTCCTCACCACGGCTCGTGGAGTAAGTCGTGACCTTGGACGGGGGTCAATTAAATGAAAGGTATTTTTGTCATTTCCTTTTTATAGTTTGAAGGTTCTTCACCAAATTTCTTGGAACTTCTTAGTTGAGGTATGGTGGTATTTCATCCTTTTGTAGCTATCACTCAAGGATCTCCTTCGAAGTGTGTTTTAAAGAAATCAAATCCCCCAATCTAGGGTTTTGAATCTTCAACTTGGATCTTTTTCCAAATTTTTTTTGATTAACTATGGTTATTTATGGTTTATTATGGTGAATTGTGTGTAAAATGATGGAAATTTGTTGTTGTTCACTCGAAATTCCCAATGGACCCATATTTGCCCCATATAGATAAATCATGAAATGATGTTATAGGTTGGTTTAGATTATGAATATGTTAATTGAGATATTATATCATGAATTCCTTCTTATTATGTAGTAATTCTATATAGTTGGGTTGATTGTGATTCCAAGACCATTGATGAGAAAAAGTATGAAGGTTATGCCTTTTTATGGGAATTATGTATAAGATTAAGACATACTTAGATAGTAATGATTCTATATTTATCGTGTTGTTTGACGTATTAATGTAAAGATCATTCATCCCAATACCCCATACACTTGGTTAAACATGAAGTATGTATGTATGTTTATGGTAAGATGGTTGTGTTAATTGAAAGGACTTTCTCATGATCACAATACGACTATTACGTGAAAGGTGTACTCACATGCTAGTGTTTCTAAAGTGAAACGAGCATTCTCACTTAAGGAACCTATAAGTTTTTACGAATCAGTGCCTAATGTATGTTTTTATGAATATGAACCTAAGTAAATACTAATGGTGACTTTAAAGGGATTAATGTATAGCACTGTGAGGACATAAAAATGAGATGGGGGATTTTACATTTAGCAAGTTTTGCTTCACAATGTATGATATCTCATGAGATGGAAACCTTCTACGTTTCGTAAGTTCAGGTTTCTAGTAGCAATCTCCTTGTACCATAACTATGTGCCCACATAGGTGTTAGATAGTGGATCCTTATGTTAGTTCTACCTCAAGCAAGTAGAACACCTATTTTGGGTGTGGGGGTAGAACACCGGATTTCATGTGCTCACATGGTCTATGTCGGTTAATGTAAATCCTCACTAAATAATATGAATATGAGCTATGATAAAGTTCTCTTATGTTATGTTGATATGATGACTTATGAACTATGTACAAATGCTATGAATACGAATATCTTCACTTTTATATATGTTGGCTATGACTATGGTAATACAATATATGTACATGGGGTGGCTTGAAGGTGACACTTAGTATTTGGTATGGTTATGGGATCTAAGATTTGCATTGCACTTGTGTGGCTTTGGGTTTCTTATAAGTTGGTTTGACTTATGTTTCCTTATGAATGTGCATAATGGTTTCTAAACGTGACTAAAGGCATGATTTCAACTAAATGTCCTTTTTATGCATTCTTTAAGGATTTTGTGCATGGCATCCATACTTAGAACGATTAATTATGCTAACCCATATTTCTCCCTTTACTATGAGTGTAGGTTACGATCGTTGATATTTACTACTTCCTTGATGGTAAAGGTTGGGTCGAATATTCACCCGGCTTGGTGAGTCCTCAAGTTTGAGGACAAGTTGCTATTGATTCTAGTTTCTAGTTTACTTTTTATGTTCAACACTATATTTTATTTCCTATATTTAGAGACTTTATTGATGTAAGGGATTAGACCCTATTTGTACTCTTATGTTTAGATGGTGATTGAGACAAGTATAGTTCCTATTTTCCTTATATGAAGAAGTTGACTTCTACTGTAAAAGTTTTTAATTTTCTGCAATGTCTATGACTTTATGTGATGATTAAATTTAAGGTCTTGTATGTGAACCCTTTAGGATCAATTACCCTAAGTTACTTCTAGGGGGTTGATACGCTCAAATTTACTTCTCGAAAAGAAGTATAAGCGGTCGTATCAAGTAAAGAACCCAACTATGAGGTTAGGATCGATCCCACGAGGAAAATGATTTAGACTTAACTTTAACCTACTATTACTTTTATTTAGTCAGGTCTCTTCCGAAAACAAATAATAAAAGGGGTTTTTTGAATAACAAATGTCATTAACTAATTCTAGGTAAACAGTTGGCACGTTCAAAGATTTGATTTTTATTCAAGTAATGAAAGTAACTAGGGCTTAAGTGTTCCCCATAGGTTCATAACTCGGTAATTCTAACTATAACAATCCGTTCCTAATATCTTGCATGCAAAGTGGTAAGTTATGTATCCCTAATTCCTTGATCCAGCAACTAGGAAACTTCACTATGCATCTTGGTCCGGCTACGTGTGTATGCCTTACTAAACCTTACCTTTACCTCATATTAAGCATCATAATCGATATTTGGCTTAGTTGTTACTTCGCACCAACCAACACTAGCTTATTAGATAATATATACTAAATCTACATTAATAATTCTTTTCTTATTATCTACCTCCCATGTCCGGCAAGTAGCAATAAGATGAGTTCTAACGTTGGCCACCGTTAAAAAGACTTCTAAATGAAAGAATTATCAATACATGTAAGACACTATTTGAGAATTGTTATTTTAGTTAGATTTTACCTTGTTATTTACCCATGGTTCCCACAACCCTAGTTATGGAGTTTAGTTACCCATGTTAATAGTCACACAATTCATATTAATTAGATAAGAATTCATCCACTTACTTTGATGAGATTGAAGATAATCCAGAAATTTACTTGAATTAATCAAAAACTTGCAACAAACGATTCCGGAAAATAAAGTGATTTCCCAAAATCTCAAACTTCAATACTTAGAAAAATAAAACTAGAAAAATATCCAAAAGTCTAACCCCAAAAACGAGGTGTTTACAGGTATTTATAATACTCAAATCCTAATAAAAGAAGAAAACCTATTTAAGGAAAATCTTTCCAAAAAACACGGCTGAGTCGACGACTGCCACGACGAACCATCGAGGTCACAACGGACCTTCGAGGCCTTCCGTCACTCCACACTTAGAAACTTCTGTAGATGGGTACTGGGGCAACTTTCTGTTGATGTTGACAGATGTGCAGGACGGTCCGTCGTGGCTATGATGGTCCATCGCGAGCCTCCGTAGCCCCACACTTGGTCCCCACCTTCCTTTGTCAGTCTTCTTCTTCTCACGATGGTGGCCACCTACGGACCGTCGAGGTCACGACGGACCGTCGATGGCTCCGTAGGTTGCCACTTCTGCAACTTTCAGCACACAACTCTCACGTTCTTCTTCTGGACAGATTTCCTGAAAACAAAGAGAAAATTACATTAAAACTAATACAAAAAGGCCTTAGACACACACTAAACTTAAGTTAAAACCATTGAAAGTACCGTATAATTACGGTACATCAACACCCTGAACTTAAATTTGTTGTTTGTCCTCAAGTGACGCACTATGACTCACCACAAAATCTTTGTATAAGAGCATTCTTATTTTAACTTTTCTGCAATCATCTGGCTATCAATCCTGATTATTTTCAAATCGAGTTATGCATACTATCACTATTAGGCTTGATCATGTGGATCACACCATGACATAGCGATAGACATATCTTTCTCATACGATTCAAAAATGCGCAAACTCGGAGGCATTGGAAAGATTTCTCCAGTAATTTGCAACGATATATAGAAATACTTCTAACTCATCCTCAGCTAGGAGTTATGGCCATTTGAAAATGTCCAAAACTCGCTTCTTAAACTTAGGAATTTTTCAGATTTTTCCCTTTCTTTCAAAAGTGATTATTTTTTATTTCTTAGCTTATTCTTAGTTATTTCGAGTTACGAGATTTTCAAAATAGAATTATGGTATCAATAAAAAGGGATTCGGCTTGAGCATTTGGTTTACAAGAAAAATATCGGCTTAAAGGCTTAAAAGGTTTAACTAGTGATATAATATCTAAAAAGACTAAAAATTTCCAGACAAATAAAAAGAAAACCTATTTTAATATCCTAAACAAGGCAACACTTTTTATTTTGATTCAATAACATGTAGGGAAAGTTCTAGGCTAAGATGCAAAACATGGAATAAACAAATTCTCACTACCACATGACATAGGTATCAATCAAGGAGGATCAATTCCACTTCTAACAGAGACAGGATCATAACAAGCTAGAAAATAAAATAAATTATATAAAAAGTTACAACCATGAGCTTGGGTTTCAACGAGTCTGCAATTTTCTTATCAATCAAGCATTCCGAAGAAAGTACTACTATATGTTTAGGTCTAAATAGCAAGTATCACACCACTTAAAAGGGTCTTCTCTTTTCTCTCAAAATATCAAAAGAAAACTTATTCCTAAAAATTTTAAAGACACACTGTTCAAAGGGATTATCCTTAGAAAAAGAACCAAAAACATAATCCAAGGAACCCATTCTAAAAAAAGACTCAATAAACAATAAAAACAAGGAATTCAATCCTCCACCCCACACTTTAAAAGATTCTATATCCCCAAAGAAATAAATAAAATTTAGAACAAGGGTTAGGAAAAATCCTTGAGGTCTTTAGGCCTAACGAGTAGAATGTTCTCTTAATTTTCATCAAGGGTCGTCACCCCACACTTAGTTCAAACATGCTCCTTTGCTTCTTTTTTTTTTTTGGGTTCTCAGACTTCCCTAATATGAAAAAAGAAGACCAAAAGGAAAAAAAGAAAAATAAGTGATACTAATAAATGAAAATAAAATAAAATGAGAAGTTACACTACTAGTTGTGTTGCCTCCCAATAAGCGTTTTATTAAACGTCGCGGCACGACACCATTAATTGTACTATTTTTCCTTCAACTTTGAAGATATGAATTGCACCCATAATTTTGCATCAACATTTCTAATACGGTCAAGGGGTGGTGGTACAAAAATAAAAGTTCTAATTAATAGATATCGCACTATGCTTTTCATGGATCTTAAGTGAGGAATATAATTCTCCGATATTGGATAAATAAGACACAATGTTTCTCCCCCGTACACTCTTTTATAGTCTTAGATGGCTCAATTTATATTTCATCATCTAAACATAAAGTGGGAAAATGATTGGAATGAGGTCTAGTGCGCCCTAACTTATGAATTCTATTTTACACCCCCTTATATTACACATACTAGAGTTTTTAAAAATAATATTATCTACTTCAGTACATAACTCTAGTGTACTCTTCTGAAAAATGGTAACATCAATCAAAGTATGATCAAGCAATTGACCCTCAACTTGTAGCTCTTTAAGTTGACTTATAAGTATTTTTTCTTCCTCACACATATTATACTAAATTGTTGGGTGTCATGTTATTTAATCTTTGCACTCAACTCAAATATAAATTATAGAGATAAAAACTAAATATTTCTTCAAGCATACGCTGACATATTGATTTATAGCAAAGTATCAAAAAATATTCCATGTCCCCATACAACTTATCTTGTTTAGAAAAAAATAATATATAAGAATCCATAATATCATAAGTACAAGAATTGAAAGAGCACTTATAACTACAGAAATTTTCAAATAACATCTCAAGAAGAGTAAAAAAATATGATAATAGTTAAAAAACTAATTTAATACTCTTCCGAAAAAACAAAAATGTACTACAAGTAAAACCTGTTACGACCCAAGCCGTCATGATTGTCACCCTCACAAACAACCGCGTGGGATAACCACTACTACCATCCAACTAAAGCAACGTAAACTAAATCTAATACATTTAAGTTACAGAAGCAAGTTAAATACAGTAACAGTCTTTCATAAAACTTAACAAGATTCTAAAGAACTGCCTAACAATAATGTGAAAGATAAACCTAGAATCTGAAAGTCAATGTACCAAAACACTTAACAATACCAAGTCTAAATGAAAGAAATCTATTCAACTATCTAAAACAAAAGTCTTAGTCTGGAAATGTTGGATATAGACAAGGAGAATCCCATGGAAGCCCGGATGAAGTGCTCACCCTTGAATTCGAAGCAATCAAGAATCTCCTAAGCGAGGTTTGTCAACATTCGCGTGAAGATGCCTATACACAACAAAAATAAGCGCAAGTGCAGAATTAGTAAAAACCACAGTATACTTGTAGGATCATAAGACTATCCCACTAGTGCTACATAATCAAGTTAAACAACATCATAATCACAAACATATGTCAACATAGTCAATATCATCACCATAAAAATCAACAACACATTTCACATGTTTCAACACATCAATGGTCATCTCACGGAACCCAAACCCAAACTGTTAGCATGTTGGAACGCGGCAATCGGATCCCATAGTTATGCCGGAACGTTACAACCAAATCCAATAGTTGTGCCGGAATGTGGCAACCCGATCCAATAGTTGTGCCAGAACATGGAAACCTGATCCAAGAATTAGCTTACCAGAATGTGGCAATCCGATCCCCAATCACACACCACAATCATAATCACTATTAAATCATAAAAATCATACATTTAATTCGTGATTTCATGGTATTCACAATTCATATATCTCATTTTCAACAAGTTGAGCAACATTGCAACATCCATACATATACAAGCATTATAATGAAGCAAGAGAAAGCATATATCACATAATCATAGGGTCACAACCATCACCTACCCGAAACAAGCTTGAAACCCTAAGAAACTTGATCCTTCCATTTCCGGATTCGTTTCGCTTGTTCATGTTCTACAAACAATCAATAATATACGGGAATGAATAAAAACTCACCAATTTCCAGAAAACTAGCATATTGATGAACCCTAGATCAAACCCATGACCCTAACTAGCCCAATTAGGGTTGTTGATACCTTAGGATTTATAAAAATATCCTTCCCCATCAATATTGAACCATTCTAATACGTTCTAGGAATCAAAAAGTGAATTCGGGTAATGCAAATCTTACATTTACCTTCAAGAATGGTGGAAAACGAGTTTGAATAGCCTAGGGGTCGTTATTAGCTCTAATGGTCGAAAAGTGCCAAATAAGGTGATTTAGGGATTTTATTTACGACTTTAATTTCCGTCATCCCGCTGCACCAGCACCAATCTTGCTACAATGGCACAAAGTGGACCAGTAAGCTCCCCAACCAAAATCATGATTTTTCAACTTTTAAATCCCATCTTGTCCGCTACAACAGCATGCATCCTGCTACATCGGCAACACATTAGTGGCATCATGCATATCCAGCGGCAATAATTGGGGCAAGTAGATTTTTAAGGAAATTTCAGTTCCCCCCCTTTTTAACACACCCTCAACCTACTACACTTAGAAAATTCCCTTATCGCTAACATCGATTCCCAGAGATCTACTTATCAAAATTCAATTACGTAAAGTCGTACTGATTCCTTAACGAGTTATCTAACCAATAGTGCAATCAAATTCATATTTACTCTATCAAATTTCTGCCCCATTTCCTTACACCTTGATGACTCCGACTTCCTCCTAATTTGGACAAGGTTTGGAAAATCCTAATACTTCAAAAATATTTTTGAGGCCCCGATTTTTTTCCCATTGGCATTTCAATAACTACGGAACCCGGTCATTTCAATAGATACCAATTTACGCATCACTCTTCCCTGAGTGACAAAACTTAGGAAAAGTAGGCTAAAAAGGGAACAGAGTAGTACCTGAATCAATGAACAATTGTGGATACTTGTCTCGCATGTTCCTTCTCAGTATCCCAAGATACTTCTTCGACTGGAAAATGCTTCCATTGAACTTTCACGGACTTAATTTCCTTGGTCCTCAACTTATGAATATCACGATCAAGAATAACTATTGGTTCCTCCTCATATTGGAGGTCTTATCTACCACGTTGACTCCCACTTAATAATACAATCACCAGCACTGTGATATCTCATCAAAATAGAAAAATGAAATATGGGATGTACCCGAGGAAAAGTAGCCGTAGAGCCAACCTATACACCACCTGAGCTACACATTCAAGAATCTCAAAAGGGACAATATACCGTGGACTCCACTTAGCCTTCTTGCCAAATGTCATCACCACCTTTATGGGTGATACCTTGAGAAGAACATTCTCGCCAGTCTAAAACTCCATATATCTCACCTTGTGATTTGCATACTTCCTTTGTCTACTTCGAGTGGCTAGAAGTTTAGTTTGAATTCTACTCACCTTATCTTGAGCATCATTCACTAAGTCAACCCCGAGAGGTTCCACATCTTCGGACTCGAACCATCCTATGGGAGTGTAACATCCCTAAAAATGAGCTAGGTGAAACTATAGCCTTACATGCGTTTCATGATGTTTTAAAGTACTAAAATGGTTAATAATAATGTTTATAGGCAGTATATAAAGTTTGAAAGTGTTTGGCGATCAAACGTCCAAGACGTTCGGAAACTAGTCAAAGTTGAACTAGTGTGTCGTAGTGTTTTGTAGTGGAGTTTTGGGGGATGGTTTGAGGGTGAAATTGAGTATAAAAGGTTCTGATACACATCCTTACATGTAAAGGGTGGAAACGTCTAAGAACAACGCCCCGGGGACCAGCCTAAGAGTCCCCAAGGAGGACCCAAACATGGCCAATGCAAGCTGCCACGCCAGCCAAGATATGGCAGTGGCTACGCGTTGCGCAGCTGGCACTGAAGTGGGAAAAAGTTTTACCTACAATACGGTGCCATCAAACCATTCTGTCTAGAAATTTTCCAGATCCATGAATTGAAAATGCCTCAGTGACGCGCAGTAAACTCCCAGTTTTGGTCGCGTCGTTTTTAAGTCAAATTTGAATTGGTTAAATGTCTATTAAGTGCAAGGGTATTTTGGGAAATTTGGGAGATAACTCATTGACAGTTATTGAGTCTTTTTATACCCCTAAACTGACCAATCAAAGCAAAACCCTCAACTCAAAACAAAACCTCTCCATTCTTCTCTCCAAAATCTCCATTGTTGAAGCTTGGGAGCTCCAAGGAAGAAGATAGATTTTACAAGTTTTTCTCCGTCAATCTTGTGGGCTTTTCATCAAAACTAAGGAATGTTTTTTCATCCTTGAATCCTCTTTCTTGAAGGAGTCAATTCCAATGATTTTTCAAAGATGATCAAATCATGAATCCTTCTAATTCAACATCTAGCCATGTGTTCTTGCATAAAATATTTTGAATCATTGTATATATGATTGAATTGATGTTAATTTGACGATTTTAACCTAAAAACTCTATCAACCCATGCAAACCATGCAATCCTAGTTTTGACTATTTCATGGGTGAAGTGATCATGTCTCTAACTATTGAATTCTTATGAAGCTTGATTTGGGCTATTGAATTAAGAAAGAATTATGTTAGAATCATATGTAGGCTGTCCTAAGTTGATGAAATTGTATTGTATTACTTTGAATTCATTGTATTTGAGGTTATTGGGTTGAATTAGTGGTCATGGCCATGGGTAAGGGCCTTTGAGTGTTGTGTTGGGTGATTTGGCTATGGATTGAAGTTGTGAGATTCGATTGGTGGTATGGTGCCCTAAATCTCTCTATATTGTATTGTATAAGACTTAAACTATAATGATGTTTGTAATGGTCCACTTATGGTGGCGGTGCTTATGTGATATACTTGTGAACAATATAGCCTCGTCGACATTACTTTATGTATTATGCTATTGTCATGTTATACCTTTGATATGTGATCTTGTGAAGGTCTATATGAGTAATGTGTATCTATGAAGTCAAGTATGTGTCCTTCTAATTGAATAGATGTGATCATGATAGGCTATAGTGATGCCTTATGTATGTATACTTGATGTGGGAGTGTGAATCTTCCTAGTTGACTATATGAACATTATGATGAGTTATGTTGATGAATGAATAGAGTGTGTAGGATGACTTTCAAGTATACTAAGTTGTCTCTATGTGCTTCTTGAATGATATGCTATACGTGATAATGGAAAGTATAAATGTCTTGTTTTGGTAGACCTATGTCCCTTACTTGATACAAGAAGAATATGAATATGAACATCTTGACTTAGTAAGCTTATGCACCTTTGTCTTGTATGTGTATGAATGAATATTGAATGAAAGTCTAGGATTGGTAGACCTAAGATGGTGCCCATCTAAGCATGAATAATATGTGGAACCTTCTAAATAAAAAGAAGGTTAAGAATGAGCTATCCTTATAGACCGTGAGTGGCAGCCCTAGCGGACCCATTCTTGGTAGGGGTATTATGAGTTGGTAGGACAAAGAGATGGTACCCTCTCATATACCTTTAGATGATTGAAACTACTCTGAGAACAAAGGCTAGCACCGAGTGAATACATTATGGGTTGTAGTTCTACTTGAAAAGGATACTAGAGTGCAATGTAGATCTACTTGAGAAGGAGACTAGAGTGCATAAAAGCCTTCGATATTCCTTAACCACGTGACTACATGGGTTGTTTCCTAGTTCTACCCTTGGCAAGTAAAACACCCTCCCTCGGAGTAGGGTAGACTCCGGATTCCATGCCTTGCTAGTATGGTCTATGTCGGTTATTTCATATTCTCATCATATGGGATACATTCTAGTGTTGGATAAGTACTATGAAGTTTAGGTAGTGTAATTGGACACTATCTAGACATTGTACAACTAGGCTTTGGAGATGGTAGTATGTGAGTCCCTAGGTCTTCTCCAAGACCATTATGTGAAAGTCCTTAATTAGTGAACGTCTCTTAAATGGTCTAATGGACATATTGACTTAAGTAAAGGTATGTTAATGATAAGGTAGCTATCTAGGGTAGCTTTAAGGGTTTCGTAGGTAGACTTGAAGATGGTACACGGGCGGTCTCTTTATGTTTTACTCAAGTGAATCTTAGAGTAACCTTAGGTGGTGAGTATATGTTGAAAAGGGAATAATCTTATCTTAGGTAGTCTTAAGGGTTATTTAGGTGTGCTTGAAGAGGGTGTAAGGCCGGTATCTTCTTGTCTTACTTAGGTAAATCTTAGGATAACCTTTGGTAGGAGGGTCATATGATATATGGTTTGAAGTGATATTGATGCTATATTATGGAATGTGACTATATGTGCTTATGTTGACTTGTAATTGACTCTTATACTTGTCTTATGAGGTTTTACTCAAAAAGAGCATGTTTTATACATATGTTCCTTTATCACGATTTTATGCATTATGCCATACTTAGTACATGAAATGTAATAATTCCATATATTTTATCTATCTCGAAAGGGGTAGGTGACATTTGAGAAGAGTCTCAAAGTGAAGCTTGGATTAGCATTTCATTCAAGCAAGAGTTGGTATGTCCTCACTAGATTCGAGGACATCATGATGTTTATATTTTCTTATTGAAAGTATTGTAATAGACTTAGCTATTTTCTATACATTGAAGTATGGGCCGTGTCCCAATATATTCGTGTTTCGAAGATGGCGACTTTGAGACTTAGCCTTTCGTTATGTTTTTCTATAAAAGAGATATTTTGAAGTATTACTGTTTTGTGTGAAAAGTTTTAATTTCGCACTACTTTTCATACATATTATGTAATGAATTATGTCTACGGGCTTGTACAAGACCTCCAAGAGGTCAAGTACGCCGTGTTCTGATTCAAGAATGCCCTAAACTTCTAGGGGGTACTCTCGGGTCGTTATAGGGAGATCTACATCCCCTCCATATAACGCCTCAAATGGTGCCATATCAATGCTCTAGTGATAACTATTATTATAAGAGAATTTATATAATGGTAAAACTTATCCCAATGCCCTCCAAAATCAATACACAAGCTCTCAACATGTCTTCAGACACTTGTATAGACCTTTCTGATTGCCCATCCGTCAGGGGATGGAAGGTTGTGCTATAAGTGAGTTGTGTACCCAATTCATCATGTAACCTCTTCCAAAACTTTGAAGTGAAAAGGGTATCACGATCTTAGATGATGGAAAGGGGTACACCATGCGACCTCACTATTTTTTTCACATAAATCTTAGCCAATTGTTCGACATAGAAATCTACTCTCACCGGAATAACGTGGGCTTACTTAGTCAATCTATAGACCACAACCAAATAGAATCAGACTTCCCTATGGTCTTGGGGAGACCAACCACAAATCCATGGCTATTTTTTCCCACTTCCATTCAGGAATTGGCATTCTTTGAAGTAAACACGCGAGCCTTTGATGTTCATACTTCACTTGTTGAAAATTCTAACACTTCGTTACGAACCCCGCTGTGTCTTGTCTCATGCCCGACAACTAATAAACTCGTTTCAGATCTCTATACATCTTGGTCACACCCAGATAAATGGAATACCGCGAACCATGATATTCCACCAACAATTTTTGAATTAAGTAATCAACTCTAGGAACACATATTCTACCTTTATGGTTGAGTACACCGTTCGCATCAAGAGTTGTCTCTTGAGACTACGTATTGCAAACTTTGTTCTAAGGTCCTCCAAATTCCCATCATCGAATAGTTTGACCTCCATCTCGTCCATGAACATAGGCTTAGCTTCAATACTAGCTAACACCACACCTCCATCGGAGATGACCAACCTCATGAACATTGAGTCTAAGGCCAGGATTTCCTTAGCCAAAGGTCGCTTGGCTACGCTCAAGTAAGCTAAACTAACCATACTTACTGCTTTTCTACTCAAAGTGTATGACACCATATTAGCCTTTCCTAGATAGTATTGAATGGTCACGTCATAATCCTTGAGCATCTTCATTCATCTTCGCTGTCTCAAATTCAAATCCTTTTGAGTTAACACGTGATGCAAACTACGATGATCAGTAAATACCTCGAACTTTAGTGGATATTTCATCTCATGCACCTTCAATTGATGCGAGACATAAGCTATTACATTCTTATCCTGCATCAACATAGCACCAAAACCAGAATGTGAAGAATCACAATAAAAAATGACGTCCTTACACTCAATCGGCCATCCTAGAATGGGCGCGGTGTTCAAAAGAGTCTTAAGCTTTTGAAAGCTCTCCTCACATTTTTTAGTCCATTCAAATGGTACCTCCTATTTGGTCAAATTCGTAAAGTAAGTAGCAATTGAAGAATTTTTTTTTCAAAATCGACGATAGTAGCTAGTAAATCCCACAAAACTCCTAACTTTCGTCGCACAACTAGGTCGCAGCCAATTCTTGACAACTTAAATCTTTTGAGGATCTACCCTTACCCCTTCTTTCGACACTACATGCCCCAAGAATGCAACCGATTTCAACAAAAATTCACACTTGGAGAATCTTGCATACAACTTTTGTTTCACAAGAATACTGAAAACCGTAGGAAGATGGTTAGCATGCTCTTGTTGACTTCTCAAATACACCAAAATATAATCAATAAAGAATATCCAAAAGAATCAAGAAATGGCTTGAACACCTTATTCATCAAGCTCATGAAAGCTGCAGGTACATTAGTTAACCCAAACAACATAACCAAAAACTCATAGTGCCCATAACGACTCGAAAAGGACGTCTTGGGTACATCTTCATAACTAATTTTTAATTGATGATTCATGGATCTTAAATCAATTTTGAAGAAGGCCGATGCACCTTGAAATTGATCAAAGAGATCATCTATTCTAGGCAAGGGGTATTTATTCCAAAAAGTGACCTTATTCAATTTCTGGTAATCTATACACATCCTCATACTACCATACTTCTTCTTAAAAAATAGAACTAGAGCACCCAATGGTGATGCACTACGATGAATAAATCCCATATCAAGAAGCTCTTGGATTTGAGACTTTGGCTCTCTCAATTCTGCCGGAGCAATGCGATATGAAGGGATACAAATGGGGCGAGTACCAGGCTCTAAATCAATACAAAAATCTCTATACAGAGGCATTCTAATCATGTCATTGGGAAACACTTCACTAAACTCGGACACCACATGAATAGACCCAGTGAATGGAGCCTCAATCTCAACATCCCTAACATGACCCAAATAAGCTAAAAACCATGCTCTACCAATTTAGTAGCCCAAATGGAGGATATAATCTTAGCTTGCTTAGGCTTGTACACCCCTTCCCACTCTAATCTTTCCCTTCTCGAAATTTCTAGAGTCGCAAAACTTAGTATTGCAATTAAGCATCGCATAATAGGGGGACAATCAAGTCACCCCTAAGATTATATCAAAGTCAATCATGTACAAAATCACAAAATAATCCCAAGTCATGAATCCCATAAATAAAATAGGTCAAGCACAATTAACATGGTGACTATGACTGACTGTCCAACATGGGTAGGAACACATATAGAACATCAAGAACATCACACAACATCTCAAAATTAGAGGCAAAACTCACATACACATAAGAATAAGTGGAACCCAGATCAAATAACACATTAGCCCTCCGTTCACATACAAGAATAGTACATGTGATCACCACTTCAGACGTCTTCACCTCATTTTTGCATGCAAAGGCATAACAGTGGGCTCTATCATCAACACGAGCCACCTCCATTCCTGGTTGAACATTACCTCTACCTCCATTACCATTTCCTCTACCTCCACGGCCTCGTTGATTACCTCCCCGCCCAACTTGTGGAAGTCCTCTACCATTATTACAATTTCCCGCAGGTACAATTACTCGAGAAGGCTGTTGTCCGGTCTCAAACACACGCGGGTGTGGGTAATTCTCCTCTTTTTTCCAAGTTCCCAATAATTAAACAAGCGCGGTCCCCTGATGGTCTGCTGCTCATCGTATGCACCATACTCTAACTATCCTGAAAGTTATTAGATTGTGTACCTGAATAATTACCTGTTGAGGTGGGCATGACAGGCTGAATTGGCTTGGACGCGAGGGTTGGTTAACCATATCTTCTAGCATAGGAGCCCTAAAAATTTCAGGAATTCTTGGCCCTCTGTGCCAAGCCCTTAGCTTGACCATCTCCCTTCATCCCGTCCACTTTCTTAACATACTTCGTTACCTTATTAAAACTCTTCCCTGAACAAGTCACATGGATAGACAACACTTGCAACTCAAGATATAAACCTCTAATAAAATAAATGAATCCTCTCCTCCTTAGTAGTAACCAATGGTGTAGCATATCTGGATAAAACATGGAACTTGGCCTCATAAGTAGCTACAAACATACTACCTTGATCTAATGCCATAAACTTATCATTCTTGCAATCTCTCAAGGTCCTAGGCACATACTTCTTTAGAAACAAGGCATGGAATTGGGACCAAGTAATTGAAGGTAGTGTAGAAGATCTACATTCCATATAAGCTCTCCACCATTGCTTGGACTCATCTTGAAGTTGGAAAGACACAAACTCAACCCCATGTTGGTGGACAATGCCCAATTTATGCAACCTCTCATTACAGTCTAAGATGAACTCATACGCATCTTTTATCTCAAAATCAAGAAAAACAAGAGGCTTGAGCTTCAGAAACATTGTCCACTTATCATGCTCATTAATGGTCATCATAGAACCTAACAAAGAATGAAAAAAGTGGTGTTACCTACATTCCCAACTGTCTTGGGCATAGTGCTAGAAACAGGGGAATTAGTAGGGACTTGAGTGGGTGGAATCATCTCGGACCAACCAACCCTTTCAAAAATGACATGATCAGTTGAGGTAGCACTAGATCAATGGGAAGGATCCTTGTAGCTTAAGCCTGCACTCCTACCTCATTTTCAACCTCCTCAACATTCTCAAACTCAAGTTCCTCCTTTATCTCTTCATTATGTACCCGAGGGTTCTCATTCACCGGGACATTATCAATTGGCACCTCATTCACAGCAGGCGCCATTCTCCCATGGACTCTACATCTGCCTCAACCGTGACCTCTCGTTGCGGGTTCCTCAGTTAGAGCATTAACAGGAGCTATAGGCTGAATGCCGTTATACTAGTATTAACCGTCTGCGGACAGAAGAGTGAAAGAAGTTAGTTACCAATTTGAATAGATAGATACCAATTGGAATCAACTTATAACATGAAGGAGACAAAAAAATGGAGATTTCCTAAAGTCTTATAGCCTTTCGAAGAAAAGTAAAGGCGTCCCCGTACCATTTGGCGAGACTCTATTAGACTCGTTTCGGTACATCAAGATTAACGAACCTAGGATCTGATACAAACTTTTCCACGACCTAACCCGTCGTGATTGAAACCCAAATAAACAACCTGGTAGGAGAACCACTACTATCATCAAACTAGAGCAATACAAACTAAAACTAAGGCATTTAAGTTACTGAAGCAAGTTAAATAACTAGTAAAAGTCTTTCATAAACCTTAACAAGATTCTAAAGAACTAACTAACAATAATGCGGAAGATAAACCTAGAATCTAAAATTCGATGTACCAAAACTCTTAACGATAACCAAGTCTAAACAAAAGAAATCTATTAAACTATCTAATACAAAAGTCTAAGTTCGGAAATGTTGGACATAGACAAGGAGAATCCCATGGCAGCCAGGATAAAGTGGCTCACCCTTGAATTTAAAGCAATCACGCTCTTCTAGACGAGGTCTGTCAATAGTCGTGTGAAGATGCCTTGTATTCAACAAAAGTAAGAGCAAGTGCATAATAAGTACAGGACCATAGTGTACTGGTAAGATTACACGACTATCCCACTAGTGCAACATAAACAAGTCAAGCAATATCATAATCACAAAAATATATACAAACATATTCAATATGATAACCATAAAAATCAACAACACATTTCACATGTTCAACACATCATTATTCCTCTAACGGAACTGACACCCAAACAGTTAGCATGCCGGAATGTGGCAATCCGATCCCACTTTCCAAGACGTGGTAACCTGATCCAATAGTTGTGTCAGAACGTGTCAACCCAATCCAATAATTAGATTGCCGGAACATGGCAATTCGATCCCCAATCACACACCAAAATCACAGCATAAGTACATCATCCATATCATACATTTAATTTATTGTTTCATGGAATTGATAATTTATCTATCCCATTTTCAACAAATGAGCGATAAATTGCAACATGCATACATATACAAGCATTATTATGAAGCAAGAGCAAACATATATTACACAATCATAGGATCACAACGATCACCTACCTCGAAACAAACTGGAAACCCTAAGAAATTTGATCCTTCCTTTTACAGATTTATTCCGCTTGTTTGTGGTCTACAAACAATCAATAATACACGAGAATTGATAAATACTAACTAATTTCCTAGAATACTAACAATTTCATGAACCCTAGATTAAACCCATGACCCCAACTAGCCCAATTAGGGTTGTTTACACCATAGGATTTTTCAAGGAATCCTTCTCCATAAATATTGACTCATTCTAACATGTTCTACGGATCGATAAGATAATTTGGGGATGAAAAGCTTACCTTCAGCTTCAAGAATGGTGGGAAACGAGTTGGAAAAGCACAGGGGTTGTTCTTTAGCATTAAAGGTCGAAAATTGCCAAATAAGGTCTTTTAGGGATTTTATTTACGACTTTACTTCCTTTCATGCCGTTGCAGCGACATCGCTATAGCGGCACAAATCCCGTTACAATATCACAAAGTGGACCAGTGAGCTCCCCAACAAAAATCAAGATTTTATGACTTTTGAATACCGTCTTGTCCTCTATAGAGGCATGCATCCCGCTCCAACTGCAATAATCAGTGCAGGGAACTTTTAGGGGAATTTCAATTCCCCACTTTTTCAACATACCCTCAACCCACTACACCTAGAAAATGACCTTAATGCTAACATCAGATCCCGGTACTTATCCAAATTTAATTTCATAAAATTGTACGGATTCCTTAACGAGTTATCTAACTAATCATGAATTCATACTTACTCTACCCGATTACTACCAGATTTCCCTACACCTTGATGACTCTGATATCCTCCAAATCTGGACAAGGTTGGGAAAATCCTACTACTACGAAAAAGTTTTTTCCGGTCTCGATTTTTCCATCGTTTGAATTTCTATAACGACGGAACCCAGTCATTAGAAAAACAAATACTAAAGACAATTTCTATGCCACACTCCCCAGCAGCGGTGTCATTCTTGATAATAACCAAATATACTTCTTCAAAAGTAATATAAACGGTCGTATGCAATATATTTACCCATATATGACTCGGGGTGGATCTCACAGAGAATATGGAAGAATATTGTCAATAAAAAATATTTAATTTGATATTTGTTATATAAGAAAGAGGGGATCAAAGTAAATAAAAATAAAAATAAAAAGATTAAAAATAGCTTTGAACTAAACATTTATTTATTTCAGATTATATGAAATAACTATGAATGTGTTCCCCATGATTTCATAAAATAGCAAAAATATTGTAATAATGATCTATATCAATTTTTAGCATGCAAAATTTGTAAGATAGGTCCCCCTAAGGTTTTAGTCCTTCAAAGAGAGAATTTAACTATGCACCTTAGTCCGGCTACTTTACTTACCCTTACCTTTACCTCAGATTAGACATCACATCAATGTAGAATTTGTTTTCATCCTCACTCTAATTGGCATTAGATTATTAGATAGCATCCACTAAATCTCTGTTGTTTAATTACTTTCTCATTCATTACCTCCTTTGTCCAGCAAGTAGGAACTATGCAAGTTCTAATATTCACAAGCGTTAAAAAGACTTCTAGACGAAAGGATTAACAATACATGCATAAAAATCATTCAAAAATCACTTTGTACATAAACTTACTTCAATAATTACTCATGGTTCTCACAACCCTACATATGAAATTTAGCTACTCGTTATCTCAAAAACACAGTTGAAATCTATTAATATAAATATGCTTGTGTTAATTATAAAAATTTAATAATAATATCTAAACTATATTTTATTAATCACAAATACAAACAAATAATAAAGGAGAAGAAAGAGTTTACCACAATTCTCTGGCCTCCACAACGGCTCTTTCAAAGTTCTTAAAGTAGAAGAAAATTTATATTTTATATTGTGTATTGTTTCTTTTTGTTCCTTTCAAGAATAATTTTTAATCCCCTATTTACAGATATAGAAATACTAAATAAAATAATTGAGTTCAAGACAAATTTGAAAATCAAAACAAGGAAGGAATTGATTTTCATAAATTTTTTGGCATTTCTGGAATATATTATTGCCGCCGCATTCCAAATTAAGAGCCCTCCAGCTGCTGACACATTGTAAAAGGGCACTTTCCATCAATTTAATTTCCTTCTTTTACATTCTGCCGACCTTTCCATGTATATAAAATATTAATATAATATCCAATTTAATCCATTAAGCTGCATGTTTGATTTCCTTATTCAACCATCCATTTTTAATTCGTTTTAGCTCCAAACTTATTCATTTTCAACCGATTTAATCCTACAAATAAAATATACTATTTATCACAATTCATAAAATTCCTGCACAAAAAATACAAATATAAATAATAAATATGACGCATATGATGATAAAGAGTATGTATTTTGACCTCACACCAAGTGCCACTCACGACGGTCTGGGTCATGACAAATTTCATGCAGATAGTTTTGAGATTATTTTAGTATTGCTCATATTGTTTGAACATTCCTTATTTCATGTTACTTCTTATTTTATACTAGCTTTGAGTAGTTTGTGATATCTCATAAGGGAAGAAAACATTGTCGAAGTTTAATGCATGACATCCTTAGCAATCTTCTCAATAATGTAATCAATGTCATTATAATACATTTATCTTTTAAAGATGTTTCGAGGATGAACTTCTTCTTAATAAAAAAGAGGTATCACTTGTATTCAAATTTAGGAAGATCATCTACCATATTTTGACACATCATGAAGGACCCACTACTAACTTTGACCTTGATGTAGTTCATCTAGAAACTTGTCTGAGATTGACACTTCATATGTTTCCTCTCGATGAATGACATTCAACATATTTTTCTACACTTTCCATATAGAGAGATATACAAATTGTGCATCAATGTCATTCATCCAAAGGAAAAGTATGAAATTATCAATCTCACGAAAGCTATCCATACGAAAACCTTGATGATAAACTTATGAATGAGACCCTTATGAAGGGTCAAAAGCAAATTGATTATCTTCCTAAATTTTACAATAGAGTAAAGTAAATCATTGTTTCCCAAAGTGATTCATTAAGCAGATTGTGTAATTCAACCTAGTGATTTCTTCATTTCCTTGATAAGATGATTTTCCTGATCACATCATCTTTAAAAGGAAAACACATCAAAATTAAATCAAATATATCATCAAGATCGTTATAAATGATGTTAGACGTAAAACTTCGATAGTCATTGCTTCCCATATAAGGCATTTCAGCCACAAGCACCTTTACAGAATAAGAAACAATACAAGGTAAGCAATCTCTAAACTATATTGAGAAAATTGAAATAATAGTCAAAGTGTTTGGATGGAACTATATATCCATTTATCAAATCAATTAAACAACAAAAGAAATGGAATCCCCAAAACTATTTGGATAAGAAATAAAGGTGCAATGTATTTAAAATCATGAACAATCTGCTATTTATATTTGTGTTAATCGGATACTTAAAAGGACTTGACATACAAAGTGTTAGACAAAAATATTTAGTAAACTATGATGAAATTTTGAAAATCAAATAAGTGAAACAAATCATTTAAACACATAATACAAGAATACACAATTCAAATCATAACCATGAAAATGTCAAGGATTAAAACGATGTAACTGTCAACATATCATGCTCATTTCCGGTCATTATAGAACCTAACAAAGAATGAAAAAAGTGGTGTTACCTACATTCCCAACCGTCTTGGGCATAGTGATAGAAACAGGGGAATTAGTAGGGTCTTGAGTGGGTGGAATCATCTCAGACCAACCAACCCTTTCAAAAATGACATGATCGGTTGAGCTAGCACTATATCAATAGGAAGGATCCTTGTAGCTTAAGCCTGCACTCCTACCGCATTTTCAACCTCCTCAAAATTCTCAAACTCATCTTCCTCCTTTATCTCTTCATTATGTACCCGAGGGTTCTCATTCACCGGGACATTATCAATTGGCACCTCATTCACAACAGGCGCCATTCTCCCATTGCCTCTACCTCTGCCTCGACCGTGACCTCTCGTTGCGGGTTCCTCAGTTGGACCATTAACAGGAGCTACAGGCTGAATGCCGTTATATCTAGTATTAACCATCTTCTGACAGAAGAGTGAAAGAAGTTAGATACCAATTTGAATAGATAGATACCAATTGGAATCAAGTTATAACATGAAGGAAACAAGAAAAAATTGGAGATTTCCTAAAGTCTTATAACCTCTCGAAGAAAAGTAAAGGCGTCCCCGTACCATTCGCCGAGACTCTATTAGACTCATTTTGGTACATCAAGATTAACGAACCTAGGCTCTGATACAAACTTTTCTACGACCCAACCCGTCGTGATTGACACCCACATAAACAAACTGGTGGGAGAACCACTACTATCATCGAACTAGAGCAATATAAACTAAAACTAAGGCATTTAAGTTACTGAAGCAAGTTAAATAACTAGTAAAAGTCTTTCATACACCTTAACAAGATTCTAAAGAACTAACTAACAATAATGCGGAAGATAAACCTAGAATCTAAAATTCGATGTACCAAAACTCTTAACGATAACCAAGTCTAAACAAAAGAAATCTATTAAACTATCTAATACAAAAGTCTAAGTTCGGAAATGTTGGACATAGACAAGGATAATCCCATGGCAGCCAGGATAAAGTGGCTCACCCTTGAATTCAAAGCATTCACGAATCTTCTAGATGAGGTCTGTCAATAGTCGTGTGAAGATGCCTTGTACTCAACAAAAATAAGAGCAAGTGCATAATAAGTACAGAATCATAGTGTACTGGTAAGATTACGCGACTATCCCACTAATGTAACATAAACAAGTCAAGCAATATCATAATCACAAACATCTATATAAACATATTCAATATGATAACCATAAAAATCAACAACACATTTCACATGTTCAATACATCATTGTTCCTCTAACGGAACCCACACCCAAACAGTTAGCATGCCGAAATGTGGCAATCCGATCCCACAATTTTTCCAAGACGTGGTAACCTGATCCAATAGTTGTCTCAAAATGTGTCAACCCAATCCAATTAATAGATTGCCGGAACATGGCAATTCGATCCCCAATCACACACCAAAATCACAGCATAAGTACATCATCCAGATCATACATTTAATTTATGATTTCATGGTACTGACAAATCATCTATCCCATATTCAACAAATGTGAGAAAAATTGCAACATGCATACATATACAAGCATTATTATGAAGCAAGCGCAAATATATATTACACAATCATAGGATCACAACCATCACCTACCTCGAAACAAATTTGAAACCCTAAGAAATTTGATCCTTATTTTTAGGGATTTGTTCCGATTGTTTGTGGTCTATAAACAATCAATAATACACGAGAATTGATAAATACTGACTAATTTCCTAGAATACCAACAATTTCATGAACCCTAGATCAAACTCATGACCCGAACTAGCCCAATTAGGGTTGTTTATACCATATAATTTATCAAGGAATCCTTCTCCATAAATATTGACTCATTCTAACACATTCTACGGATCGATAAGATAATTGGGGAATGAAAAGCTTACCTTCAGCTTCAAGAATGGTGGGAAACGAGCTGGAAAAGCACAAGGGTCGTTCTTTAGCTCTAAAGGTTGAAAATTGCTAAATAAGGTCTTTTAGGGATTTTATTTACGACTTTACTTCCTTTCATGCCATTGCAGGGACATCGCTATAGCGGCACAAATCCCGTTACAACATCACAAAGTGGACCAGTGAGCTCTCCAACAAAGATCAAGATTTTATGACTTTTAAATACTGTCTTGTCCGCTATAGCGGCATGCATCCCACTCCAGCGGCAATAATCGATGTAGGGAGATTTTAGGGAAATTTCAATTCCCCACTTTTTCAACATACCCTCAACCCAATACACCTAGAAAATACCCTTAACGCTAACATTAGTTCCCGGATATCTACTTATCCAAATTTAATTTCATAAATTTGTACAGATTCTTAACTAGTTATCTAGCCAATCATGCAATTGAATTCATACTTACTCTACCCGATTACTACCATATTTCCCTACACCGTGATGAATCTGATATTCTCCAAATCTGGACAAGGTTGGGAAAATCCTAATACTACAAATTTATTTTTTCTAGTCTCAATTTTTCCATTGTTTGCATTTCTATAACGAAGGAACCCGGTCGTTAGAAAAACAAATACTAAAGAAAATTTCTATGCCACACTCCCCAGCAACGGTGTCATTCTTGATAATAACCAAATATACTTCTTCAAAAGTAATATAAACGGTTGTATGCAATATATTTACCCAACTATAAGTCGGGGTGGATGTCACAGAGAATATGGAAGAATATTGTCAATAAAAAATATTTAATTCGATATTTGTTATATAAGAAAGAAGGGATCAAAGTAAAAATAAAAATAAAAATAAAAAGAATAAAAATATCTTTGAACTGAACATTTATTTATTTCAGATTATATGAAATAACTAGGAATGTGTTCCCCATGATTTCATAAAATAGCAAAAATATGGTACTAATGATCTTTATCAATTTTTAGCATGCAAAGTTTGTAAGATAGGTCTCCCTAAGTGGTTGGTCCTCCAAAAAGAGAATTTCACTATGCACCTTAGTCCGTTTACGAATGTATACTTTACTAATCCTTACCTTTACCTCAGATTAGACATCACATCGTATGAATTAGTTTTCATCCTCACTCTAATTGACATTAGACTATTAGATAGCATCCACTAAATCTCTGTTGTTTAATCACTTTCTCATTCATTACCTCCTTGGTCCAACAAGTAGGAACGATGCGAGTTCTAACATTCACAAGCTTTAAAAAGACTTCTAGACGAAAGGATTAAAAATACATGCATAAAAATCATTAAAGAATCACTTTGTACATAAACTTACTTCAATAATTTATCATGGTCCTCACAACCCTACATATGAAATTTAGCTACTAGTTATCTCAAAAACACAATTGAAATCTATAAAAATAAATATGCTTGTGTTAATTATAAAAATTTAAGAACAATATCTAAACTATATTTTACTAATCACGAATACAAACAAATAATAAAGGAGAATAAAGGGTTTACCATAATTCTCTGGCCTCCACAACGGCTCTTTCAAAGTTCTTAAAGTAGAAGAAAATTTATATTTTATATTGTGTATTGTTTCTTTTTGTTCCTTTCAAGAATAATTTTTAATCCCCTATTTATAGAAATAGAAATACTAAATAAAATAATTGAGTTCAAGACAAATTTGAAAATCAAAACAAGGAAGGAATTGATTTTCATAAATTTTTTGGCGTTTCTGGAATATATTATTGCCGCCGCATTCCAAATTAAGAGCCCTCCAGCTGCTGACACATGGTAAAAGGACACTTTCCATCAATTTAATTTCCTTCTTTTACATTATGCCGACCTTTCCATGTATATAAAATATTAATATAATTTTCAATTTAATCCATTAAGCTGCATGTTTGATTTCCTTATTCAACCATACGTTTTTAATTCGTTTTAGCTCCAAACTTATTCATTTTCAACCGATTTAATCCTACAAATAAAATATACTATTTATCACAATTCATAAAATTCCTGCACAAAAAATACAAATCTAAATAATAAATATGACGCATATGATGATAAAGAGTATGTATTTTGACTTCACATCAAGTGCCACTCACGACGGTCTGGGTCATGACAAATTTCATGCAGATAGTTTTGAGATTATTTTAGTATTGCTCATATTGTTTGAACATTCCTTATTTCATGTTACTTCTTATTTTATACTAGCTTTGAGTAGTTTGTCATATCTCATAAGGGAAGAAAACATTGTTGAAGTTTAATGAATGACATCCTTAGCAATCTTCTCAATAATGTAATCAATGTCATTGTAATGCATTTATCTTTTAAAGATGTTTCGAGGACGAACTTCTTCTTAATAAAAAAGAGGTATCACTTGTATTCAAATTTAGGAAGATCATCTACCATATTTTGACACATCATGAAGGACCCACTACTAAGTTTGACCTTGATGTAGTTCATCTAGAAACTTGTCTGAGATTGACACTTCATATGTTTCCTCTCGATGAATGACATTCAACATATTTTTCTACACTTTCCATATAGAGAGATATACAATTGTGCATCAATGTCATTCATCCAAAGGAAAAGTATGAAATTATCAATCTCACGAAAGATATCCATACAAAAACCTTGATGATAAACTTATGAATGGGACCCTTATGAAGGGTCAAAAGCAAATTGATTATCTTCCTAAATTTTACAATAGAGTAAAGTAAATCCTTGTTTCCCAAAGTGATTCATTAAGCAGATTGTGTAATTCAACCCAGTGATTTCTTTATTTCTTTGATAAGATGATTGTCCTGATCAAATCATCTTTAAAAGGAAAACACATCAAAATTAAATCAAATATATCATCAAGATCGTTATAAAAGATGTTAGACGTTAAACTTCGATAGTCATTGTTTCCCATATAAGGCATTTCAGCCACAAGCACCTTTACAGAATAAGAAACAATACAAGGTAAGCAGTATCTAAACTATATTGAGAAAATTGAAATAATCGTCAAAGTGTTTGGATGGAACAATATATATCCATTGTCAAATCAATTAAAAAACAAAAGAAATGGAATCCCCAAAACTATTTGGATAAGAAATAAAGGTGCAATGTATTTAAAATCATGAACAATCTCCTATTTATATTTGTGTTATTCGGATACTTAAAAGGACTTGACGTACAAAGTGTTACACAAAAATATTTAGTAAACTATGATGAAATTTTAAAAATCAAATAAGTGAAACAAATTATTTAAACACATAATAGAAGAAAACACAATTCAAATCATAACCATGAAGCTGTCAAGGATTAAAATGATGTAATTGATCATAAATATTAGAGATACTCCAAATTGCTTCATAGAATTGGTAGTCTATGTCACATCGCTTAGAGTCAGACCCTTCCCCAAACCTTGCAACTTGTTTTGGGTTTCCCTTTCTTTCATAGATATTAACCCACAAAGAAAACTAATGAAAGTTTTCAAGTAGTTCTAGATTACCTCTACTAATATTATCATCCCATAAAATCTGCTAATTTTAAGTAAAAAAATACAAATAAGATGATCTATTAAGTAGGATTATATCATCAAATTAGTAGTTTTTGCTAGTATAATTGGAAATCCCTAAGTTTCACGACCCAAAACCCTCGTGCTCGGCTCTCATAGTTACAACCCGGTGGGATAACCACTACTACTATCCAACTAAACCAATTAATCTAAAACTAAGGAATTTAAGTTACAGAAGCAAGTTAAATGACTAAATACGAAGTTTATCAATAACTTAACAAAAGATCTAACAACTACAATTTGCGGAAGATAAACCTAGAATCTGAACCTTGATGGAGACCTTAGGAGGGTAATACTATGTATGTGTATGATGATAAATGTGAATGTGCTTATGAGATGATCTCTATGCTTATAAACATGTAAATAGCCTAGTGTGCTAAAGATATGGAGTTATCCATGCATGAAGGTTATAGATAAGTGGAGTATGATGCTAATTGTAGTTCTTGTTGGGTTACTTGGTTTAGTGAAGTTATGGAGATTTACTTGATCATTGCACATGTTAACTCTATGAGGATTATGATTGGTCATCTTACCTTGCTTTATATGAAATATCTCTTATTTGACGATGTGATGCCAATTATGGCAATATATGAAATCTATGTGAAATAACATGTTATGTCGAATATGTATGTCATGATATAGTTGAAGCATGCTAGAAGTTATAGTGGTTAAAGTGATTTCTCTTAAATTGTGTATTCCTATATGGTTTTGTATGATAGTAGCCAAATATTTGGATTTGAACTAGGGTTGTTTAATAACTACCTATGGAGGTATGCTATCCTATGAGTGTATGCGATTAAAGGCGTGCATTGTTTTCCTTTGTATATAAATGGTACTTGATGAGTTGCTAGCATAAATTGGAGTCTTTTGTGGAGACTTGAATTGTAAATATAGTATGCATGCTTATGAAGAATGAGTTGGTAAAACTTTATTTTTTTATAATTCCATACTTGTTCCATCAAATGTCTAAATGTTACACTTTTGGGTATTTGGAAGCATGCTCGTTATAGAGACTAGACAACTTATTGTATCATGTTTGGAGCACTTATTAATTTGTCTTTTGATTAGATATTGTTGAAATATGTGTAGAATTTATGAATATGAACATGATAAGGAATGTAGAAAATAATATTTGCTTTTTGCCATTTAAATTGAAAGGATGGGAATCTTATGACATGATGAGTCGTAGAGTTATTTCTAAACTTCTTGTCGTGTTATGAACTTCCTTGTGGTTTTCTCTAATGATGTATGACCTTAGTGTCTATTGAATTGTAGGAAGACCTTAGGTGAATTAAATAGTATGATATTATATTATTTGTCTATTGATCATGAAGATGTGCATGATATGATTCTTTATACATGATGTTAATCTTGTTGACTATATGGTGATGAATATGAAGGTTTTGTATTTTAGATCCTCTACATGTTGGATTAAGTTGCTCTTAAATGGGTTTGCCCTAAGTGGGGGATGGTGTTTAAGTAGTGAGATTTGTAGAAATTGTCTATATTGTCCTTCTATTCTTACTTGAATTGAAAATGAAAATTCTTAGTATGCTTATTCATGAAGATAGTCTTACATAAAGTGTGAATTGCATGATATTTATATGATTGGTATGAATTGATTGACATCATCTTAAAGACATGGTGAATTTTCTAAGAAGCATGAAAAGAAATTTTTGTAAAATCCATGTTTTCTCTTGTTGACTTGCATTTTAATGTGCTAATTATGAAATTGACCTCATGAGGTAAGACAAGGAACTTGGTGATAGTCACTTGTAGGTTAAATTGTTTAGCCTTGTAATGGAAGTTGAGTCTCTTTTACAATGAAAAATGTGAACTCTCTTTAAAATTTAGTGATTGGAAGATTTGTGATGCAAAATTTTAGGCTCATTCTTGAAAAGTGAAAGCATGTTTTTGCTAAGTGTACATGTATGTGCCTATAATTTGTGTTATTTTTCCAAAATGAGGCTTACTATAAGGGTGAGTATTATGTTAAGGAAAGAACTTGTAGAATGACTTCCTATTTTGTTGTGATGTATTTGGTGTGACTTGCCATTTAGATTTCACTAAGAAGGAAAAAATGTATACATGACTTTGCTTGAAAGTTGAAATTTCTCATTTTTAAGGAAATTGATCTTGTACTTTGTTAAGGTGTGATCTCTTGATACATGTAAATGTGTTGAACTGCTCTTATGTGCATTGAAGTCCTTGATGTGATTAAAGAGTCCTAAGTGTCATTCGAGGACGAATGTTCCCAAGTGGGGGATATTGTAAGACCTCGAAAATGAGATAAGGTGTCTAGAGCCTAACATGTTCGTCTTAACATTATAAGGTCCTAAAATGCCTTATTATGTCATATAGAGTCAGTGTGCAAAGTTTGAAGTGATTTGGAAGTCGAACGTCAAGGGACGTCCAAGACGTTCGACGAATAGTCGCTTATGTACCTCATGTGTGTATGCATGCCTAAGTTGTGTGAAATGAGTCAAATAAGTATTGAAATGGTGTTAAATGATGTTTAATGCTATTGTATGAAGTTTCGTGAAGTTTGGGGGTCAAACACCCAAGAACGTCCAAGACGTTCGAAAGATAGACCCTAAGACTTTCATCGTATGTCATGTTGGGGTCAAGGCTGTTTGGACGTCTTGTAGGTGTTTGTTTTGGATGAAACTTATGTGGTAGGTCTATAACATGTTAAGGTTTGTAATCGCGTTAGAAACGTCTGGGTACGACTTATAAAGGGCCCCACAAGAGGCCCCACAAGAAGGACCCCAAGGCTGCCTATACACTGCCTGGGCAGTGTCCCTTTGACGGACCCAATGACGGACCGTTGGGCCACCAACGGACCGTCAAGCAGGTCTCGTCGAAGGAGACTTGCCTTGGGCAGGTATTTAGCCAAGAATTTGGCCAAGTCTCCTGTTATGGAAGGCTGCCACGGCCCGTCATGGCCATGACGCCCCGTCATGGTCCTCGTCGCGGGTGCCTGCGAGTTGGCTGCCTGCGTGCTGCCACTTAAAGGGGTGAATGGTAAATTCACCCCACGTCATAACCTGACTATAATAGGTTTAATGAAGTAATTTTAGGTGTATATAAGTCTTTAAAAACGTGATCAACCCATTCCCAAACCCTCTCACATATTTTAAGCCTTTTTCTCCAAAAATGTTCTCTCTAAAACCACCATTGTTGGGGAAGCTCAAGAACAGATTCAAGCTGGGTTTTTCATGGATGAATCATGAAGTTTTAGAGGTTTTCATGTAGATAAAGGTATGGTGATCCTTCATCTCTAAGTAACCTTTCACTTGGAGAGTTCTTCTCAATGTTTTCAAAGAAAGTTTATGATCAAAGTTCTTCTTCTCCAATCTAGCCATGGGTTCTTTATCAAAACGTTTTTAATGATTAAATCATGATGAATTGAAGTTAATACAATGGTCTTAATGTGTTTTCACTCCAATTGCATGATGAACCCATGTTCCTTCCAAAATTGGTTTAGCTCTTGCATGGGCTTTGTGATCTTGACTTGTTATTGTTTGAATTACGATTCCCTTACATTGAAGTGATTGTATATACTGTTAATTACATGAATTTATGTTGAATTGATGTTGAATGATACATGAGGATCAATCTATGAAGATTTGAGCATGTTTAGCCTAGTTTTCTATAGTCACTGTAACATTGGTTTTCTTGTGATCCAAAGTGAGTTTCGATTAAGTTGTGGTTCTTGTAGCTACTGTTTTAGGTTAATACCATGGTTGAATTATGGATATAAATCATGTGTGACAAAAGTAGAGAAGGCTTGGTTTGAATTAATCTAGGTTCTTCTTGTCTATGAAGTTGTAACTTGTGATCTTGACGTTAGGTTAGTCGCTATAAGAATTGATTATGGTTAATGTCTATAGCTGCTGCCTATAATGAAATATGAGGATGAATTATACGTAATTAATACAATATGGGTCAATTCGTGATAGATTGAATATGATTAATCTATGTAAACTTACTTTCCATGAACTCCCTATATGAAGCATGCTTGTATCGACCTATATGGAAAATTGTAGTAGTGTCTCATCTAGATTATGATTTCATTAGCTACTGTCTTAGGGTGATATGATTCATGAAATATGACCTATAATCCATATGAATGAAATTGATTAGCGATCTATGTTCTTCTACTTTCCTAGTATGTGATATATATGTTATGGTATAATCATGTAGTGACTTGTACATGGTTTCTTATATGTTTAGTTTGTCACAACCCAAAAGCATACCCTAGAAGATAGGGTACAATCTTGGATTGTAACCGGCGTCGTCGACCTCTCGGAGGTCTAAGACAAGCCTCTCATATCATTCATTGCATTGACATAGTAAATTTAGCAGAAAATTTAAAACTTTTCGTAGCACATCATATGCTAGAAACATCACATCGTATATATATAAAACATAAGTCATAATACATAATTAGACTCTAAGTCCCTTTGCCATCTTAGACTCAATAACTTTAGAGTACATTAGGGACACGGCCCATACAACACCTTACATAACTATACAATATTTAAAGACTTCATATTAAAGACATAAGTAGGACAAGCTTGAACTTAAGGATTCCTTTCCTTGAGCTTGAGATAACACCTATCAAGCTTCTCGATCATAGATCTCCTTTAAGCATTCCATAACCTACACTTTGTGTAAAAAGTAAAGAAGAATGGGATTAGCACAAATGTACTAAGTATGGCAACCATGCGAAAACATGCATTTAAAGGGACATTTCCTTTGAAATCATACTTCATGCCATTTTGAGTAAATCATCATAAAACCTTTGTTAACATCATTTATATCATCCACATACGTCATAGAAACACAATCAAAGGCCAAACATCATAGAAAAGCACATATAGAATTTAAGTACAAAGAGAGGTCACTTTACAGTGAACTCACTCTCCTTGACATTAACTCTTTCTTTCAATTCATTTGCTTACTAACAAATCCTTTAGAGATACTTGGTGCAATGCATCACATTAGGAACATAAGAGAATACCATATATAGTATCTACACAAGACAACACATGCCATCATAGAAGTATAGTACAACATAAACATAGTCAAACCAAGACTACAATATCATACATAAAGAACACATACATAATCATATGCATTAGAGAACCTTCCTAAGACTTCCTAAGGAGTCACTTGTGCAATGTCTAGATGGGTTCATTACTTCCATCTATCCTAAGTAACTTACCTTAAGTCCTCCTAGTTAGGATCCTATTCAATTAATTCCATTGTCCATTTTACCTTTAGGGAAACCATAGCCTTAACCGACACTAAGACCATGGGTGCTAATCATGGAATTTGGTGTTGTAGAGCCTTACACCAAAGGAAGGTGTTACTACCTAGCCAAGGTAGAACATTAACATATATGCTAGCATATCAAGTGAATTCACTTTGCTAGATCCTATGTGGCAAGCATAGTTTATGGAACTAAGAGATAGGTATTCCCTCTATATACCATTTGGTAATGGGGCCTCACCTCATGAGAAAACATGAGTGAATATTCCTCAAGGAAAGTCAACACTTCATGTAAGTACATAGGTGAGTATTCCTCTAAGGGAAGTCGACACCATATGTAGGTCCATAGGTGATTATTCCTCTAAGGGAAGTCAACACTCTATAAGGGACAAATGGTGAATATTCCTCCAAGGAAAGTCAACACCTCTCAATGTCAAGTTCACTCGGTGCTAAGCTAAGTTCCCTTTATTGAAAAGCCTTTATTACATTTGTTTATAAAACATAGTCTTAGGATATTCATCATTCATATGCTTATAGCATATCCAAGCACCTAACTAGTTTTGGAGTATTCTTGGGCCCTCCTAGTTAGACCTCTTCTCACTAACTAGATCATCCATGTGTGTGAGTGTATATATAGATGTGAGCAAACCTTTCACATAACACATAATGTCACACATGTTTATATATCAATGCATAAGTCTATAGGCATAACTATATGAGCAATCCTTTCATATAAACCTACTAAGACACTATACACATTCATACTTCATCATATCATATTCATAACATGTTCATATAATCATCCTTCATATGCATAAGAACCGAACCTAGGAACTATCCTATCAAGATATACATGTGCAATGCATAGACAAGGTCCCATACCCTTGTCCATACTAGTACACCTATCAAGTCATCCTAGTAAGGGAATACAAATCATACATTCATAAACATCACCTTAGTATGCATAGTAGTAGACACTAGTGAATATGAGAACTACCTTTCATTTAGACACAATGACTTATACTACTTGTAATATGCATGTAAGTGAGAGAGTGTGTACATTAACAACATGATCACATAATGGCTATCAATAACTCCTTAAGTCAGCCACCCTATTGGACCACATTAAACTTCCAAGCACATAGCACACAACACATAATAGCATAGAAGACAAGACTATATATACATTATAATCAAGACTCCTAACTTTAGCTATTTACACTTCCATATAAGGGATACATGGGTAGAGGCTATTAACCACTTTAACACATCAATGTCAGCACCTATACAATACCCTAACATGGTTATACACATGCCCAAACAATAGCCACACCACTTAATTCACAACTAGAATAGGAAAGTAGGCATAAGCTTCTCATAGTATCATTTTAAGCATATGTTCATAAGTTCATCAATTTGCCTTCATGGCCATGGTCAACACATTTATAATAACAATAAAGTAAACACCACCACCATAAGTGGACCATACCACACAATGCCATACAAGGCTTCATCAACTTTACTATAAAGGAATAGAGAAGTAGAAGAGTAAAGGAATTAAGCATTCTTACCCAATTCTCACCCTTTGATCATCATTGATCAATACACCTTATTCATCAATAAAACACATATATGGCAGTAGCTAAATGTACTTTAAACATATAAGAAACCATGTACAAGTCACTACAAGATTATACCATAAGGTAATACAACATATCAACATACTAGGAAAGTAGAATAACATAGATCATTAGCTATCTTCCCTAACATTGATTTTAGACCATAGTTCATACATATACAAGTCTAAGGCAGTAGCTAATTATGTAAGAAATCAAAACTAAATCATGCATCATCTAATCACAATTCAAGATCCATCACACACTTAGCTTCTTGACTTCATAGCCTAAAGGAATCTATACCAATTCATGCAAGCCCTTCTTAATTTGAACATTAAGGATTTATACTTACAAAATTCATCCATTACATCACCCTAAAAGAGTAGCTACAGTAGTTCATACGAAATCAAGAGCCTAAACCATCGATCTCACAATCGTCTTCAAGACAACATATAGAAACATAGGTTATTCATGCTCAAAACTTCATATATTTATCATCATGGACTTATCATCATCAATTCAAAATCATTTAGTGTCAATAACAATAACCACAAGCAATTCAACATAAGAGAATCACCAATTCATCAAGAACAAGCCATAATCACAAAGCCCATGCAAGAGCTAAACCTAATTTTTGGAAGGAACATGGGTTCATCATGCAATTGGAGTGAAAACACATTAAAAACATTGTATTAACTTCAATTCATCATGATTTAATCATTAAAAATGTTTTGAGAAAGAACCCATGGCTAGATTGGAAGATTGGAAACTTGTTCATAAGATTTCTTTGAAAAACATTGAGAAGAACTCTCCAAGTGAAAGGTTACTTAGAGATGAAGGATCACCATACGTTAATCTTCATGGAGACCTATAAAACTTGATGAAGAACTCATGAGAATCGCATCTACAAGCTGTTCTTGAGCTTCAAAAACCATGGGGGTTTCTAGAGAGAATATTTTGGGAAGGGAAGGGTTCAATTTGAGTGAGGGGATTTGAGAATGGGTTGGTCACGTTTTTGGACCCTTAAAATACACCCAAAAATAATCAAATAAACCTATAATAGTCAGGTTAGGATGTGGGGTGAATTTACCATTCACCCCTTTAAGTGGCAGCACGCAGGCAGCCAACTCGCAGGCAGCCGCGATGATGTCCATGACGGGGCGTCATGGCCATGATGGGCCATGGAAGCCATCCGTCACAGGGGACTTAGCCAATTCTTGGCTTAAGACCTGACCAAGTCAAGTCTCTTTCGACGAGACCTGCTTGACGGTCCGTTAGTGGCCCAACGGTCCGTCATTGGGTCCGTCAAGGACACTGCCCAGGCAGTGTATAGGCAGCCTTGGGGTCCTTCTTTTGGGACCTCTTGTGGGGCCCTTTAGAAGTCGTACCCGGACGTTTCCAACGCGATTACAAACCTTAACATGTTATAGACCTACCACATAAGTTTCATCCAAAACAAACACCTACAAGACGTCCAAATAGCCTTGGTATCAGAGCATGAGGTTTATGAAGCGGTTTTAGGTTCTAAAAAATCTCATATTGCCACGTATAGTAGAGTCTCGTATCATTGGTGGTCAGTCGCGACACATTCAATGGTACGAGAGGCTATAGGACAATAGAGTTTCCCTTCTTCATCAATCTCATATCGTGCCATAGAACTTAATTCTATAAGATCTCTCTCTTATGTTTTCTTGTCCGGTGGTCTTTTAGATATGATTGCTTGGATGAGAATTCTCTATGCTTGAGGGAGAAAAGGTGAGTTTAAAATGCTTATCTTTGTTATATGGTTTGAATCAGTATGTGTGAAGGTGACACTTGTCCTTATTTGATGATGTATATACTAACTAAGGCGACTTGAAGGGTTAACTAGACTTAGGTAGGGGTATGGGACTCTACCTATGTCTTGCACTAGTTTTCCTTGATGGAGACCTTAGGAGGGTAATACTATGTATGTGTATGATGATAAATGTGAATGTGCTTATGAGATGATCTCTATGCTTATAAACATGTAAATAGCCTAGTGTGCTAAAGATTTGGAGTTATCTATGCATGAAGGCTATAGATGAGTGGAGTATGATGCTAATTGTAGTTCTTGTTTGGGTTACTTGGTTTAGTGAAGTTATGGAGATTTACTTGATCATTGCACATGTTAACTCTATGAGGATTATGATTGGTCATCTTACCTTGCTTTATATGAAATATCTCTTATTTGACGATGTGATGCCAATTATGGCAATATATGAAATCTATGTGAAATAGCATGTTATGTCGATGATGTATGTCATGATATAGTTGAAGCATGCTAGAAGTTATAGTGGTTAAAGTGATTTCTCTTAAATCGTGTATTCCTATATGATTTTGTATGATAGTATCCAAATATTTGGATTTGAACTTGGATTGTTTAATAACTACCTATGGAGGTATGTTATCCTATGGGTATATGTGATTAAAAGTGTGTATTGTTTTCCTTTGCATATAAATGATACTTGATGAGTTGCTAGCATAAATTGGAGTCTTTTATGGAGACTTGAATTGTAAATATAGTATGCATGCTTATGAAGAATGAGTTGGTAAAGCTTTATTTTTTTATAATTCCATACTTGTTCCATCAAATGTCTAAATGTTACACTTTTGGGTATTTGGAAGCATGCTCGTTATAGAGACTAGGCAACTTATTGTATCATGTTTGGAGCACTTATTAATTTGTCTTTTGATTAGATATTGTTGAAATATGTGTAGAATTTATGAATATGAACATGATAAGGAATGTAGAAAATAATATTTGCTTTTTGCCATTTAAATTGAAAGGATGGGAATCTTATGACATGATGAGTCGTAGAGTTATTTCTAAACTTCTTGTCGTGTTATGAATTTCCTTGTTGTTTTCCTCTAATGATGTATGACCTTAGTGTCTATCGCATTGTAGGAAGACCTTAGGTGAATTAAATCGTATGATTTGTATTTGAGATCCTCTACATGTTGGGTTAAATTTGCTCTTAATTGGGTTTACCCTAAGTGGGGGATGGTGTTGGAGTAATGAGATTGTAGAAATTGTCTACATTGTCCTTCTATTCTTACTTGAATTAGAAAATATGAATTCTTAGTATGCTTGTTCATGAAAATAGTCTTGCATAAAGTGTAAATTGCATGATATTTATATGATTGGTATGAATTGATTGACATCATCTTAAAGACATGGTGAATTTTCCAAGAAGCATGAAAAGAAATTTTTGTAAAATCCATGTTTTCTCTTGTTGACTTGCGTTTTAATGTTCTAATTGTGAAGTTTACCTCATGAGGTAAGACAAGGAACTTGGTAATAGTCACTTGTAGGTTAAATTGTTTAGCCTTGTAATGGAAGTTGAGTCTCTTTTACAATGAAAAATGTGAACTCTCTTTAAAATTTAGTGATTTGAAGATTTGTGATGCAAAATGGTAGGCTCATTCTTGAAAAGTGAAAGCATGTTTTTGCTAAGTGTACATGTGTGTGCCTATAATTTGTGTTATTTTTTCAAAATGAGGCTTACTATAAGGGTGAGTATTATGTTAAGGAAAGATCTTGTGGAATGACTTCCTATTTTGTTGTGATGTATTTGGTGTGACTTGCCATTTAGATTTCACTAAGAAGGAAAAAAATGTATACATGACTTTGCTTGAAAGTTGAAATTTCTCATTTTTAAGGAAATTGATCTTGTACTTTGTTAAGGTGTGAACTCTTGATGCATGTAAATGTGTTGAACTGCTCTTATGTGCATTGAAGTCCTTGATGTGATTAAAGAGTCCTAAGTGTCATTCGAGGACGAATGTTCCCAAGTGGGGGATATTGTAAGACCTCGAAAATAAGATAAGGTGTCTAGAGCATAACATGTTCGTCTTAACGTTATAAGGTCCTAAAATACCTTATTATGTCATATAGAGTAAGTGTGCAAAGTTTGAAGTGATTTGGAAGTCGAACGTCAAGGGACGTCCAAGACGTTCGACGAATAGTTGCTTATGTGCCTCATGTGTGTATGCATGCCTAAGTTGTGTGAACTGAGTCAAATAAGTCTTGAAATGGAGTTAAATGATGTTTAATTTATTGTATGAAGTTTCGTAAAGTTTGGAGGTCAAACGCCCAAGAACGTCCAAGACGTTCGAAAGATAGACCCTAAGACTTTCATCGTATGTCATGTTGGGGTCAAGGCTGTTTGGACGTCTTGTAGGTGTTTGTTTTGGATGAAACGTATGTGGTAGGTCTATAACATGTTAAGGTTTGTAATCGCTTTGGAAACGTCCTGGTACGACTTCTAAAGGGCCCCACAAGAGGCCCCAAAATAAGGACCCAAGGCTGCCTATACACTGCCTGGGCAGTGTCCTTGACGGACCCAATGACGGACCGTTGGGCCACCAACGGACCGTCAAGCAGGTCTCGTTGAAGGAGACTTGACTTGGTCAGGTCTTAATCCAAGAATTGGCTAAGTCCCCTGCGACGGATGGCTGCCACGGCCCGTCATGGCCATGACGCCCCGTCATGGCCCTCGTCGCGGCTACGTGCGAGTTGGCTGCCTGCGTGCTGCCACTTAAAGGGGTGAATGGTAAATTCACCCCACGTCCCAACCTGACTATAATAGGCTTAATTAAGTAATTTTAGGTGTATATAAGTCTTTAAAAACGTGTTCAACCCATTCCCAAACCCTCTCACATATTTTAAGCCTTTTTCTCCAAAAATATTCTCTCTAAAACCACCATTGTTGGGGAAGCTCAAGAATAGATTCAAGCTGGGTTTTTCATGGATGAATCATGAAGTTTTAGAGGTTTTCATGTAGGTAAAGGTATGGTGATCCTTCATCTGTAAGTAACCTTTCACTTGGAGAGTTCTTCTCAATGTTTTCAAAGAAAGTTTATGATCAAAGTTCTTCTTCTCCAATCTAGCCATGGGTTCTTTCTCAAAACGTTTTTAATGATTAAATCATGATGAATTGAAGTTAATACAATGGTTTTAATGTGTTTTCACTCCAATTGCATGATGAACCCATGTTCCTTCCAAGCACACCTAAATAACCCTTAAGACTACCTAAGATAAGATTATTCCCTTTTCAACATATACTCACCACCTAAGGTTACTCTAAGATTCACTTGAGTAAAACATGAAGAGACCGCCCGTGTACCATCTTCAAGTATACCTACGAAACCCTTAAAGCTACCATAGATAGCTACCTTATCATTAACATACCTTTACTTAAGTAAATATGTCCATTAGACCATTTAAGAGACGTTCACTAATTAAGGACTTTCACATAATGGTCTTGGAGAAGACCTAGGGACTCACATACTACCATCTCCAAAGCCTAGTTGTACAATGTCTAGATAGTGTCCAATTACACTACCTAAACTTCATAGTACTTATCCAACACTAGAATGTATCCCATATGATGAGAATATGAAATAACCGACATAGACCATACTAGCAAGGCATGGAATCCGGAGTCTACCCTACTCCGAGGGAGGGTGTTTTACTTGCCAAGGGTAGAACTAGGAAACAACCCATGTAGTCACGTGGTTAAGGAATATCGAAGGCTTTTATGCACTCTAGTCTCCTTCTCAAGTAGATCTACATTGCACTCTAGTATCCTTCTCAAGTAGAACTACAACCCATAATGTATTCACTCGGTGCTAGCCTTTGTTCTCAGAGTAGTTTCAATCATCTAAAGGTATATGAGAGGGTACCATCTCTTTGTCCTACCAACTCATAATACCCCTACCAAGAATGGGTCCGCTAGGGCTGCCACTCACGGTCTATAAGGATAGCTCATTCTTAACCTTGTTTTTATTTAGAAGGTTCCACATATTATTCATGCTTAGAAGGGCACCATCTTAGGTCTACCAATCCTAGACTTTCATTCAATATTCATTCATACACATACAAGACAAAAGTGCATAAGCTTACTAAGTCAAGATGTTCATATTCATATTCTTCTTGTATCAAGTAAGGGACATAGGTCTACCAAAACAAGACATTTATACTTTCCATTATCACGTATAGCATATCATTCAAGAAGCACATAGAGACAACTTAGTATACTTGAAAGTCATCCTACACACTCTATCTATTCATCAACATAACTCATCATAATGTTCATATAGTCAACTAGGAAGATTCACACTCCCACATCAAGTATACATACATAAGGCATCACTATAGCCTATCATGATCACATCTATTCAATTAGAAGGACACATACTTGACTTCATAGATACACATAACTCATATAGACCTTCACAAGATCACATATCAAAGGTATAACATGACAATAGCATAATACATAAAGTAATGTCGACGAGGCTACATTGTTCACAAGTATATCACATAAGCACCGCCACCATAAGTGGACCATTACAAACATCATTATAGTTTAAGTCTTATACAATACAATATAGAGAGAGTTAGGGCACCATACCACCAATCGAATCTCACAACTTCAATCCATAGCCAAATCACCCAACACAACACTCAAAGGCCCTTACCCATGGCCATGACCACTAATTCAACCCAATAACCTCAAATACAATGAATTCAAAGTAATACAATACAATTTCATCAACTTAGGACAGCATACATATGATTCTAACATAATTCTTTCTTAATTCAATAGCCCAAATCAAGCTTCATAAGAATTCAATAGTATAGAGACATGATCACTTCACCCATGAAATAGTCAAAACTAGGATTGCATGGTTTGCATGGGTTGATAGAGTTTTTAGGTTAAAATCGTCAAATTAACATCAATTCAATCATATATACAATGATTCAAAGTATTTTATGCAACACATGGCTAGATGTTGAATTAGAAGGATTCATGATTTGATCATCTTTGAAAAATCATTGGAATTGACTCCTTCAAGAAAAAGGATTCAAGGATGAAAAACCATTCCTTATTTTTCATGAAAAGCCCACAAGATTGATGGAGAAAAACTTGTAAAATCTATCTTCTTCCTTGGAGCTCCCAAGCTTCAACAATGGAGATTTTGGAGAGAAGAATGGAGAGGTTTTGTTTTGAGTTGAGGGTTTTGCTTTGATTGGTCAGTTTAGGGGTATAAAAAGACTCAATAACCGTCAATGAGTTATCTTCGAAATTTCCCAAAATACCCTTGCACTTAATAGACATTTAACCAATTCAAATTTGACTTAAAAACGACGCGACCAAAACTGGGAGTTTACTGCGCGTCACGGAGGCATTTTCAATTCATGGATCTGGAAAATTTCTAGACAGAATGGTTTGATGGCACCGTATTGTAGGGAAAACTTTTTCCCACTTCAGTGCCAGCTGCGCAACGTGTAGCCACTTCCATATCTTGGCTGGCACGGCAGCTTGCATTGGCCATGTTTGGGTCCTCCTTGGGGACTCTTAGGCTGGTCCCCGGGGCGTTGTTCTTAGATGTTTCCACCCTTTACATGTAAGGATGTGTATCAGAACCATTTATACTCAATTTCACCCTCAAACCATCCCCCAAAACACCACTACAAAACACTACGACACACTAGTTCAACTTTGACTAGTTTCCGAACGTCTTTGACGTTTGATCGCCAAACACTTTCAAACTTTATATACTGCCTATAAACATTATTATTAATCATTTTAGTACTTTAAAACATCATGAAATGCATGTAAGGCTCTAGTTTCACCTAGCTCATTTTTAGGGATGTTACACTCCCATAGGATGGTTCGAGTCCGAAGATGTGGAACCTCTCGGGGTTGACTTAGTGAATGATGCTCAATATAAGGTGAGTAGTATTCAAACTAAACTTCTAGCCACTCGAAGTAGACAAAGGAAGTATGCAAATCACAAGGTGAGATATATGGAGTTTTAGACTGGCGAGAATGTTCTTCTCAAGGTATCACCCATAAAGGGGGTGATGACATTTGGCAAGAAGGCTAAGTGGAGTACACGGTCTATTGTCCCCTTTGAGATTCTTGAATGTGTAGGTCAGGTGGTGTATAGGTTGGCTCTACGGCTACTTTTCCCAGGGTACATCCCATATTTCATTTTTCTATTTTGAAGAGATATCACAGTGCTGGTGATTGTATTATTAAGTGGGAGTCAACGTGGTAGATAAGACCTCCAATATGAGGAGGAACCAATAGTTATTCTTGATCGTGATATTCATAAGTTGAGGACCAAGGAAATTAAGTCCGTGAAAGTTCAATGGAAGCATTTTCCAGTCGAAGAAGTATCTTGGGATACTGAGAAGGAACATGCGAGACAAGTATCCACAATTGTTCATTGATTCAGGTACTACTCTGTTCCCTTTTTAGCCTACTTTTCCTAAGTTTTGTCACTCAGGGAAGAGTGATGCGTAAATTGGTATCTATTGAAATGACCGGGTTCCGTAGTTATTGAAATGCCAATGGGAAAAAAATCGGGGCCGAAAAAATATTTTCGAAGTATTAGGATTTTCCAAACCTTGTCCAAATTAGGAGGAAGTCGGAGTCATCAAGGTGTAAGGAAATGGGGCAGAAATTTGATAGAGTAAATATGAATTTGATTGCACTATTGGTTAGATAACTCGTTAAGGAATCAGTACGACTTTACGTAATTGAATTTTCATAAGTAGATCTCTGGGAATCGATGTTAGCGATAAGGGAATTTTCTAAGTGTAGTAGGTTGAGGGTGTGTTAAAAAGGGGGGGAATTGAAATTTCCTTAAAAATCTACTTGCCCCGATTATTGCCGCTGGATATGCATGATGCCACTAATGTGTTGCCGCTGTAGCAGGATGCATGCTGTTGTAGCGGACAAGACGGGATTTAAAAGTTGAAAAATCATGATTTTGGTTGGGGAGCTTACTGGTCCACTTTGTGCCATTGTAGCAAGATTGGTGCTGGTGCAGCGGGATGACGGAAATTAAAGTCGTAAATAAAACCCCTAAATCACCTTATTTGGCACTTTTCGACCATTAGAGCTAATAACGACCCCTAGGCTATTCAAACTCGTTTTCCACCATTCTTGAAGGTAAATGTAAGATTTGCATTACCCGAATTCACTTTTTGATTCCTAGAACGTATTAGAATGGTTCAATATTGATGGGGAAGGATTTTTTTATAAATCCTAAGGTATCAACAACCCTAATTGGGCTAGTTAGGGTCATGGGTTTGATCTAGGGTTCATCAACATGCTTGTTTTCTGGAAATTAGTGAGTTTTTATTCATTCCCGTATATTATTGATTGTTTGTAGAACATGAACAAGCGAAACGAATCCGGAAATGGAAGGATCAAGTTTCTTAGGGTTTCAAGCTTGTTTCGGGTACGTGATGGTTGTGACCCTATGATTATGTGATATATGCTTTCTCTTGCTTCATTATAATGCTTGTATATGTATGGATGTTGCAATGTTGCTCAACTTGTTGAAAATGGGATATATGAATTGTGAATACCATGAAATCACGAATTAAATGTATGATTTTTATGATTTAATAGTGATTATGATTGTGGTGTGTGATTCGGGATCGGATTGCCACATTCTGGCAAGCTAATTCTTGGATCAGGTTTCCATGTTCTGGCACAACTATTGGATCGGGTTGCCACATTCCGGCAAAACTATGGGATCGGGTTGCCACATTCCGGCACAACTATGGGATCGGGTTGCCACATTCCGGCACAACTATGGGATCGGGTTGCCACATTCCGGCACAACTATGGGATTTGGTTGTAACGTTCTGGCATAACTATGGGATCCGATTGCCACGTTCCAACATGCTAACAGTTTGGGTTTGGGTTCCGTAAGATGACCATTGATGTGTTGAAACATGTGAAATGTGTTGTTGATTTTTATGGTGATGATATTGACTATGTTGACATATGTTTGTGATTATGATGTTGTTTAACTTGATTATATAGCACTAGTGGGATAGTCTTATGATCCTACAAGTATACTGTTGTTTTTAGTAATTCTGCACTTGTGCTTATTTTTGTTGTGTATAGGCATCTTCACGCGAATGTTGACAACCCTCACTTAGGAGATTCTTGATTGCTTCGAATTCAAGGGTGAGCACTTCATCCGGGCTTCCATGGGATTCTCCTTGTCTATGTCCACAATTTCCAGACTAAGACTTTTGTTTTAGATAGTTGAATAGATTTCTTTCATTTAGACTTGGTATTGTTAAGTGTTTTGGTACATTGACTTTTAGATTCTAGGTTTATCTTTCACATTATTGTTAGGCAGTTCTTTAGAATCTTGTTATGTTTTATGAAAGACTGTTACTAGTTATTTAACTTGCTTCTGTAACTTAAATGTATTAGATTTACTTTACGTTGCTTTAGTTGGATGGTAGTAGTGGTTCTCCCACGCGGTTGTTTGTGAGGGTGACAATACGACGGCTTGGGTCGTGACAGGTTTTACTTGTAGTACATTTTTGTTTTTTCGGAAGAGTAATAAATTAGTTTTTTTAACTATTATCATATTATTTTACTCTTCTTGAGATGTTATTTGAAAATTTTTGTAGTGATAAGTGCTCTTTCAATTCTTGTACTTATGATATTATGGATTCTTATATATTATTTTTTTCTAAACAAGATAAGTTGTATGGGGACATGGAATATTTTTTGCTATAAATCAATATGTCAGCGTATGCTTGAAGAAATATTTAGTTTTGATATCTATAATTTATATTTGAGTTGAGTGCAAAGATTAAATAACATGACACCCAACAATTTAGTATAATATGTGTGAGGAAGAAAAAATACTTATAAGTCAACTTAAAGAGCTACAAGTTGAGGGTCAATTGCTTGATCATACTTTGATTGATGTTACCATTTTTCAGAAGAGTACACTAGAGTTATGTACTGAAGTAGATAATATTATTTTTAAAAACTCTAGAATGTGTAATATAAGGGGGTGTAAAATACAATTCATAAGTTAGGGCGCACTAGACCTCATTCCAATCATTTTCCCACTTTATGTTTAGATGATGAAATATAAATTGAGCCATCTAAGACTATAAAAGAGTGTACGGGGGAGAAACATTGTGTCTTATTTATCCAATATCGGAGAATTATATTCCTCACTTAAGATCCATGAAAAGCATAGTGTGATATCTATTGATTAGAACCTTTATTTTTGTACCACCACCCCTTGACCGTATTAGAAATGTTGATGCAAAATTATGGGTGCAATTCATATCTTCAAAGTTGAAGGAAAAATAGTACAATTAATGGTGTCGTGCCGCGACGTTTAATAAAACGCTTATTGGGAGGCAACACAACTAGTAGTGTAACTTCTCATTTTATTTTATTTTCATTTATTAGTATCACTTATTTTTCTTTTTTTCCTTTTGGTCTTCTTTTTTCATATTAGGGAAGTCTGAGAACCCAAAAAAAAAAAAAAGAAGCAAAGGAGCATGTTTGAACTAAATGTGGGGTGACGACCCTTGATGAAAATTAAGAGAACATTCTACTAGTTAGGCCTAAAGACCTCAAGGATTTTTCCTAACCCTTGTTCTAAATTTTATTTATTTCTTTGGGGATATAGAATCTTTTAAAGTGTGGGGTGGAGGATTGAATTCCTTGTTTTTATTGTTTATTGAGTCTTTTTTTAGAATGGGTTCCTTGGATTATGTTTTTGGTTCTTTTTCTAAGGATAATCCCTTTGAACAGTGTGTCTTTAAAATTTTTAGGAATAAGTTTTCTTTTGATATTTTGAGAGAAAAGAGAAGACCCTTTTGAGTGGTGTGATACTTGCTATTTAGACCTAAACATATACTAGTACTTTATTCGGAATGCTTGATTGATAAGAAAATTGCAGACTCGTTGAAACCCAAGCTCATGGTTGTAACTTTTTATATAATTTATTTTATTTTCTAGCTTGTTATGATCCTGTCTCTGTTAGAAGTGGAATTGATCCACCTTGATTGATACCTATGTCATGTGGTAGTGAGAATTTGTTTATTCAATGTTTTGCATCTTAGCCTAGAACTTTCCCTACATGTTATTGAATCAAAATAAAAAGTGTTGCCTTGTTTAGGATATTAAATTAGGTTTTCTTTTTATTTGTCTGGAAATTTTTAGTCTTTTTAGATATTATATCACTAGTTAAACCTTTTAAGCCTTTAAGCTGGTATTTTTCTTGTAAACCAAATGATCAAGCCGAATCCCTTTTTATTGATACCATAATTCTATTTTGAAAATCTCGTAACTCGAAATAACTAAGAATAAGCTAAGAAATAAAAAATAATCACTTTTGAAAGAAAGGGAAAAATCGGAAAAATTCCTAAGTTTAAGAAGCGAGTTTTGGACATTTTCAAATGGCCATAACTCCTAGCTGAGGATGAGTTAGAAGTATTTCTATATATCGTTGGAAATTACTGGAGAAATCTTTCCAATGCCTCCGAGTTTGCGCATTTTTGAATCGTATGAGAAAGATATGTCTATTGCTGTGTCATGGTGTGATCCACATAATCAAGCCTAATAGTGATAGTATGCATAACCCGATTTGAAAATAATCAGGATTGATAGCCAGATGATTGCAGAAAAGTTAAAATAAGAATGCTCTTATACAAAGATTTTGTGGTGAGTCATAGTGCGTCACTTGAGGACAAACAACGAATTTAAGTTCAGGGTGTTGATGTACCGTAATTATACGGTACTTTCAATGGTTTTAACTTAAGTTTAGTGTGTGTCTAAAGCCTTTTTGTATTAGTTTTAATGTAATTTTCTCTTTGTTTTTAGGAAATCTGTCCAGAAGAAGAACGTGAGAGTTGTGTGCTGAAAGTTGCAGAAGTGGCAACCTACGGAGCCATCGACGGTCCGTAGGTGGCCACCATCGTGAGAAGAAGAAGACTGACAAAGGAAGGTGGGGACCAAGTGTGGGGCTACGGAGGCTCGTGACGGACCATCATAGCCACGACGGACCATCCTGCACATCTGTCAACATCAACAGAAAGTAGCCCCAGTACCCATCTCCAGAAGTTTCTAAGTGTGGAGTGACGGAAGGCCTCGAAGGTCCGTTGTGACCTCGATGGTTCGTCGTGGCAGTCGTCGACTCAGCCGTGTTTTTTGGAAAGATTTTCCTTAAATAGGTTTTCTTCTTTTATTAGGATTTGAGTATTATAAATACCTGTAAACACCTCATTTTTGGGGTTAGACTTTTGGATATTTTTCTAGTTTTATTTTTCTATGTATTGAAGTTTGAGATTTTGGGAAATCACTTTATTTTCCGGAATCGTTTGTTGCAAGTTTTTGATTAATTCAAGTAAATTTCTGGATTATCTTCAATCTCATCAAAGTAAGTGGATGAATTCTTATCTAATTAATATGAATTGTGTGACTATTAACATGGGTAACTAAACTCCATAACTAGGGTTGTGGGAACCATGGGTAAATACAAGGTAAAATCTAACTAAAATAACAATTCTCAAATAGTGTCTTGTATGTATTGATAATTCTTTCATTTAGAAGTCCTTTTAACGGTGGCCAACGTTAGAACTCGCCTTATTTCTACTTGCCGGACATGGGAGGTAGATAATAAGAAAAGAATTATTAATGTAGATTTAGTATATATTATCTAATAAGCTAGTGTTGGTTGGTGCGAAGTAACAACTAAGCCAAATATCGATTATGATGCTTAATATGAGGTAAAGGTAAGGTTTAGTAAGGCATACACACGTAGCCGGACCAAGGTGCATAGTGAAATTTCCTAGTTGCCGGACCAAGGAATTAGGGATACATAACTTACCACTTTGCATGCAAGATATTAGGAACGGATTGTTATAGTTAGAATTACCGAGTTATGAACCTATGGGGAACACTTAAGCCCTAGTTACTTTCATTACTTGAATAAAAATCAAATCTTTGAACGTGCCAACTGTTTACCTAGAATTAGTTAATGACATTTGTTATTCAAAAAACCCCTTTTATTATTTGTTTTCGGAAGAGACCTGACTAAATAAAAGTAATAGTAAATCATTTTCCTCGTGGGATCGATCCTAACCTCATAGTTGGGTTCTTTACTTGATACGACCGCTTATACTTCTTTTCGAGAAGTAAATTTGAGCGTATCAACCCCCTAGAAGTAACTTAGGGTAATTGATCCTAAAGGGTTCACATACAAGACCTTAAATTTAATCATCACATAAAGTCATAGACATTGCAGAAAATTAAAAACTTTTACATTAGAAGTCAACTTCTTCATATAAGGAAAATAGGAACTATACTTGTCTCATTCACCATCTAAACATAAGAGTACAAATAGGGTCTAATCCCTTACATCAATAAAGTCTCTAAATATAGGAAATAAAATATAGTGTTGAACATAAAAAGTAAACTAGAAACTAGAATCAATAGCAACTTGTCCTCAAACTTGAGGACTCACCAAGCCGGGGGAATATTCGACCCAACCTTTACCATCAAGGAAGTAATAAATATCAACGATCGTAACCTACACTTATAGTAAAGGGAGAAATATGGGTTAGCATAATTAATCGTTCTAAGTGTGGATGCCATGCACAAAATCCTTAAAGAATGCATAAAAAGGGCATTTAGTTTTAATCATGCCTTTAGTCACGTTTAGAAACCATTATGCACATTCATAAGGAAACATAAGTAAAATCAACTTATAAGAAACCCAAAGCCACACTAGTGCAATGCAAATCTTAGATCCCATAACCATACCAAATACTAAGTGTCACCTTCAAGCCACCCCATGTACATATATTGTATTACCATAGTCATAGCCAACATATATAAAAGTGAAGATATTCGTATTCATAGCATTTGTACATAGTTCATAAGTCATCATATCAACATAACATAAGAGAACTTTATCATAGCTCATATTCATATTATTTAGTGAAGATTTACATTAACCGACATAGACCATGTGAGCACATGAAATCCGGTGTTCTACCCCCACACCCAAAATAGGTGTTCTACTTGCTTGAGGTAGAACTAACATAAGGATCCACTATCTAACACCTATGTGGGCACATAGTTATGGTACAAGGAGATTGCTACTAGAAACCTGAACTTACGAAACGTAGAAGGTTTCCATCTCATGAGATATCATACATTGTGAAGCAAAACTTGCTAAATGTAAAATCCCCCATCTCATTTTTATGTCCTCACAGTGCTATACATTAATCCCTTTAAAGTCACCATTAGTATTTACTTAGGTTCATATTCATAAAAACATACATTAGGCACTGATTCATAAAATCTTATAGGTTCCTTAAGTGAGAATGCTCCTTTCACTTTAGAAACACTAGCATGTGAGTAAACCTTTCACGTAATAGTTGTATTGTGATCATGAGAAAGTCCTTTCAATTAACACAACCATCTTACCATAAACATACATACATACTTCATGTTTAACCAAGTGTATGGGGTATTGGGATGAATGATCTTTACATTAATACGTCAAACAACACGATAGATATAGAATCATTACTATCTAAGTATGTCACAATCTTATACATAATTCCCATAAAAAGGCATAACCTTCATACTTTTTCTCATCAATGGTCTTGGAATCACAATCAACCCAACTATATAGAATTACTACATAATAAGAAGGAATTCATGATATAATATCTCAATTAACATATTCATAATCTAAACCAACCTATAACATCATTTCATGATTTATCAATATGGGGCAAATATGGGTCCATTGGGAATTTCGAGTGAACAACAACAAATTTCCATCATTTTACACACAATTCACCATAATAAACCATAAATAACCATAGTTAATAAAAAAAATTTGGAAAAAGATCCAAGTTGAAGATTCAAAACCCTAGATTGGGGGATTTAATTTCTTTAAAACACACTTCGAAGGAGATCCTTGAGTGATAGCTACAAAAGGATGAAATACCACCATACCTCAACTAAGAAGTTCCAAGAAATTTGGTGAAGAACCTTCAAACTATAAAAAGGAAATGACAAAAATACCTTTCATTTAATTGACCCCCGTCCAGGGTCACGACTTACTCCACGAGCCATGGTGAGGAAGACAACCCGTGGTCCTGCCCGTGGAGTTGAGGCAGTAGCCTCCTCAAATGTTCCAACCTCCCATGAGGCCAATTCATGACCACGATACCTCCCACGATCTGTGCTCATGACCACGAGTTGTGATGGAAATAGTTGTCTTGAGGCCATGGAGTGGCCCTCCATGCATTTCCTCCACATGACAAAGAATGTTCTAGAGCTACCATCCCCCTCGTCAAGTGCACCATGGGCCGTTATGGTTGCCTTTGTGCCTTAGAAAGTATATCCTCTAAAGTGTCCCAACTCTATAAAACACAAGGGAGCCTCACGCCCACCTTCACAAGTCGTGAAGTGGACCATGACTCGTCGTCCCCCTTGTGAAGGTTAGGGAAGTTTCTAAGACACTTGGAGGATTCCCTCCTTTGGCCAAGGTAACTCCACGAAGCCTCCCACTGGAAAAGGTCATGAACAAGAGTCGCGGTGATGGTCGTGGAGCTTAAGGCAGTAGCCATAAGTTTGGGGGAGCTTGGTCTTTAGCCTTGGCTTTCCCTGTTTACTTGGCACTCCTTCCTTAAGCCTTAACTCCTAAACCTCCATATAATTCTTATATGGTCGACTATTCTAGGGGAAATTATTTTAAAGCTTTTGACCTTATGATTAGGCTCTATTTTAACCGAGGAATCTTCCAGGTTGTTACAAACGTGGTACCTAATCTAAGGTTTATGCCGAAACGTGGCAACCGATCCCATATTTATGCCGGAAGTTGGAAACCAATCCAAGTTAGTTATGCCAGAACGTAGAAACCGATCCAAGTTAGTTATGCCAGAACGTGGCAACCGATCCATGTTAGTTATGCCAAAACGTGGTAACCGATCCATTCAACAAACTACAATCACAATCACAAGAATATTCTGAAGATCATACATTTAAGTAATGATTTCACATCATTCATCCATCTCATTAACAACAAGTGTAATCAATAATGCAACATTCATATACGTACATGTATCATAATGAAGCAAGACCAAACATAGCTCACACAATCATAGAATAAAAACCATTACATACCTAGAAACAAGCTTGAAACCCCAATAAACTTGATCATTCCCTTTCCGGATTCGTTTCTCTTGTTCTTTGTCTACGAACAATAATAATAACGCGGGAATCAATAAACAATCACTAATTGACCAAATTAGTCACTATTTTATGAACCCTAGATCAAACCCACGATCCCAAGTATACATAATAGGGTTGTTTCCACCATAGAATCTAGATCAAAACCCTCTTACGTCGATAATTACCTATCATATTACATTCTACGAATCAAAAAACGGATTCAGGAAGTGAAAAGCTTATCATTAGCCTCAAGAATGGTGGAAAACTGTCAAGATTCGCCTGTCGTATGTTTCTTAGCTCTAAAAGTCAAAAATGTAGAATAAAGTCGTTGAGGGTTTTATTTATGACCTTAAGTCGCATCCGTCCCGTCACAGCAGCCCTCACCCAGCTATAGTAGCCCGCCAGAGCGACAAAAACCAGCGCCAAAGCGGCTTGCACGAAACACTGAGCTAATTTAATATTTACAAGACCCGTATTTCACAACAGACCTTTACCCAACGACGCTCTAAAAATACCCTTCACGCTAAGATTGATTTGAGGTGTTCTACTTGCTCGAATTCAATTCATTAAAGTCGTACGTATTACTTAACGAGTTATCTAACCACTAATGTAATAAACATCACAATTAACTCACCCAATTGCTGCCATATTTTCCTACACCTTTATGAATTCAATTTCGTCCAAATTTGGACTAGGTTGGGAAAATCCAAAGACGACAAAAAAGTTTTCTGGCCTAAAATTTCCCCCCGTTGACTTTTTTATAATTATGGAATCAGGTCATTACAATAGATACAAATATACCTATCACTCGTCCCCGAGTGACAAAACTTAGGAAAAATATTAGGCTAATGAAGTAATGAAGTAGTACCTGAATCGATGAATAATTAGGGATACTTGTCTCGTATATCCCTCTCGGTTTCCCAAGAAGCTTCCTCAACTAACTCATGTTTCCATTGAACTTTTATGGTTTTAATCTCTTTGTACCTCAGCTTACACACATTACGATCAAGGATTACAATCAGTGCCTCCTCATATTTGAGGTCCGTGTCTAACACAATTGAGTCCCACTTTTTTATATAATCCCCATCACCATGATATCTCTTCAACAATGACACATGAAATACAGAATGAACTCTCGATAAATTAGCAAGAAAATCCATTTCTATACGCTACTAATCCCACACATTCAAAAATCTCAAATGGACCAATGTATCTAAGACTTAACTTACCTTTGTTGCAGAATCTCATCACCCCTTTCATGGGTGATACCTTAAGAAGAACATTTTCACCGGTTTGAAAGGCCATGTCTCTTACCTTATGATCCGCATACTTCTTTTATCTACTATGGGATGTTGGAAGCTTAGCTTGAATACTCCTCACCTTATCTTGAGAATCCCTCACTAAATCAACCCCAAAGGTTTCACATCTCCATCCTCATACGTTCATATAAGTGATATACATCATCTCCCATATAATGCCTCAAACAGTGCTATATCAGTGCTAAAGTGATAACTATTATTATTGGAAAATTCACACAAAGGTAAGAACTTATCCAAATGACCTCCATAATAAATCACACATTCCCTCAACATGTATTCTAACACTTTAATAGTCCTCTCTTATTGCCCATCAATCTATAGATGAAAAACGGTACTAAAAGTGAGTTGTGCCCATTTCATTATGCAATTTCCTGGAAATCTTGGATGTGAATTGGGTACCACGGTCTGAGATCATATGAAGGGGCACCTCATGGAACCTCACTATCTCTTTCACATAAACTTTCGCCAATCGTTCAACGTTATAATCTATTCATACTCGAATAAAAGGGGCTGACTTAGTCAATAAATCAACAACTACAGATAGAGTCAAACTTCCCTAATGTCTTGGGAAGGCCAACCACAAAATTCATGGATATTCTCTCCCATTTCCATCCTGAATTAACATTCTTTGAAGCAAACCCACATGCCTTTGATATTCATACTTCACTTGTTGACAATTTTGACACTTAGCCACAAACTCCATTATATCCTTCTTCATACCCGACCACCAATAATTTCTTAATCAAGTCATCAACTCGAGAAACACAAATCTTTCCTTTAAAACTGAGCTAACCTTCCGCATCAAGAGGGGTCTCTTGTCCCTTACCAATCACATTATTATTTTTAAGCTCATCTAAATTTTCATTTTCAAATTATTTAACCTTGATCTCATCAATGAATGTGGTCCTCACTTTAATTATAGCTAACACCTCACCTCTTTTTGAGATGCCCAACTGCATGAACTTATCTGATTTTGCTTAGCCAAATGTCGCTTTGATACACACAAGAAAGCTAAACTACCCATACTCATCTCTTTTCAACTCAAACATATGTCACCATATTAGTCTTGCCAGATGGTATTGAATGGTGACATCATAATATTTAAGTAATTATATCCACTTTTGTGGTCTCAAATTCAAATTTTTTTGAGTGAATACATGTTGTAAACTACCATGATCAATAAACACTTCACACTTAACACCATAGAGGTAATGCCGCCAGATCTTAAGAGTAAACACTAATACTGCTAACTCTAAATCATGTGTTTGGATGATTCCTCTCATTCATATTCAATTGATGCGATGAATAAGCTATAACATTATTATCCTGCATCAACACAACACCCAAACAAGAATGTGAACAATAAAATACTTACCTTCAAACGGTAATGCAAGAATGGGTGTGGTGGTCAAGTGAGCCTTGAGCTTTTTAAAGCTCTCCTCACATTTTACAGTCCATTCAAATGGTATCTCCCTTTTGGTCAAATTAGTCAAGTAAGTTGCAATAGAAGCAAATTTCTTCACAAATTGATGATAGTAGCTAGGAAGCCCCACAAAACTCCTAACTTCCGTCATAAATCTAGGCCGAACCCAATTCTTAACCGCCTCAATTTTTTCAGGATCTACCAGTACCTCTTCTTCTGAAACTACAGGCCCTAAAATGCGACAACAGTTAACAGAAATTCACACCTACAAATTTTGCATACAACCTTTGTTTCCTAAGAACACCCATAACAATATGAAGATGGTCAGCCAGCTCTTCCACACTTTTTGAATAAACCAAAATATCATTAATAAATACTATAACAAATGAATCAAGGAATGGTTTAAACACCCCATTCATCAAACTCATGAAAGTTTAAGGCGCATTGGCCAAACCAAAATACATAACCAAAAAGTTATAGTGCCCATAGCGAATTCTAAATTTTGTCTTAGGCACATCCTAAGGCCTAATTTTCTACTAATGGTAGCCAAACTTTAGATCAAAGTCTTATAAACCAATTCGGGACCCAAAATCGAAGACTCACCCACTTCAAATCATCCAATAGGAGACCTACACCTCCTACCATACAAGGCTTCATAAGGAGCCATGGATAGATGAATGGTAGTTATTATTGTAAGCAAACTCCACCAAAGGCAAATGGTTATCCCAATTTCTCTTGAAATCAATAATACAATTTCTAAGCATATCCTCAATAGTTTTAATAGTATGCTCCGCTTGACCATCCGTTTGGGGATGAAAAGTGGTGCTTAACTTAACCTTGGTACCCAACCCTTCTTGAAATGACTTCCAAAACCTAGATGTGAATTGTGCACCCCTATCTGATATGATGGATAACAGAATACCATGGGGACATACAATCTCATCTATGAAGATCCTTGCATACTCTTCTGCCGAATAAGTAGACTTGACGAGAATAAAACGAGCAGACTTGGTCAACCTATCTACAATCACCCATATAGAGTCATATTGCTTTGGAGTCCGTGGCAAACCTACCACAAAATGCACATTGATGTCTTCCCACTTCCAAGTAGGAACTTGGATTTCTTATAGTAGACCACCCGGCTTTTGGTGTTTGGCTTTCACTTGCTGGCAATTTGGACATTTAGCAACAAATTCCGCTATGTCCTTTTTCAAACATTCCCACCAAAACACTTCCCTAAGGTCATGATACATCTTTGTCGAACCCGGATGAATGGACTAACGGGATCCATGAGCTTCCTCAAGAATCCGGTTCCTCAAACCATCTACATTGGGAACACACAACCTTCCTTGATACCTCAAGACACCATCCCCCTAAGGAGAATGACTCATTAAGCTTGCTAAGAACTGATTCCTTCAACTCCATCAATGGTTGATCAAGGTGTTGTTTGGACTTCACCTCAACTACCAAGGATGACTCGTAGTTATGATGGATCATAAAACCACTATTTGGAGAATCTTCCAACCTCACACCCGATCTAGCCAACCTATGAACATCTTTCACTAGGTCTTTCTTGACTTCATCTACATGAGACACACTATCCATGGTCATACGACTTGGAGAATTCGCAACCATATTTTCCTTGCCGGGGTGATAGAGAACACTCATGTCGTAATCCTTCAACAATTCTAACCACCTTGTTTGTCGGAGATTCAACTCCTTTTGAGTAAACATATATTGGAGACTCTTGTGGTCGGTATACACATCAACATGAACACCGTACAAGTAATGCCTCCATATCTTCAAGGCAAATACTATGACCGCAAACTCAAGATCATGAGTTGGATAGTTTCTCTCATGCACTTTAAGTTGTCTAGAAGCATAGGCTACCACTTTACCATGTTGCATAAGCACACACCCTAAACCCACTCGGGACGCATTACAATATGTAACAAAACCCTTTGTACCCTCCGGTAAAGTCTACATCGGAGCGGAAGTAAGCCTATCTTTCAAGATTTGGAAGCTTCTCACACATGCCTCCGACCACTCAAATTTCTTACTCTTTTGGGTCAAAGTAGTCAAGGGAGATTCAATAGACGCAAAACCATCCACAAACCTCCTATAATAACCCGCTAGACCCAAGAAACTCCTTATGTCGGTTGGAGTCAATGGTCAAGTTTAATTCTTGACCGCCTCGGTTTTCCTTGAATCAACCTCAACTCCCTAACTAGAGATGATATGACCAAGAAATGCCACCGACCTTAACCAAAACTCACATTTGCTATAATTGGCAAATAATTGGTTCTCCGTAAGCACTTGTAACACCACCCTCAAATGGTTCATGTGGTCACCCTCATTTTTCGAATATACCAATATGTCGTCATTGAAGACAATGACAACTGAATCTTGGTAACTTCGAAACACTCTATTCATGAGATCCATAAATGTTGTCGAGGCATCAGTGAGACCAAAGGAAATTTCTAATAACTCATAGTGACCATATCTAGTCCAAAATGCCATTTTTGGTATATCCTCACCTATCACCCTAAGTTGGTGATACCCCGACCTCAAGTCAATATTAGAAAACTAGCTTGGCCCTTGGAGTTGATCAAACAAGTCATCATTCTGAGGGAGAGGATACTTCTTCTTAATAGTGACTTTATTGAGTTGGCGGTTTTCAATGCATATCCTAAGGGAACCATTCTTCTTCTTCACAAACAATACTGGAGCACCCCATGGAGAAATACTAGGTCTAATGAAGCCTTTGTCTATTAAAACTTTGAGTTGAGACTTCAACTCTTTCAATTCGGCCGGAGCCATCCGATAAAGAGGAATTAAAATGGGATTTGTATCCGATAACAAGTCGATACAAAAGTCAATTTCTCGTTCGGAAAGAATACCGGGTAGATCATTAGGAAAGACCTCCGTAAATTCCTTCACTATGGGGACCGACTCTATGGGAGGAATTTTGGAGTCTAAATCTTGGACTCTTACTATATGGTATAAACATCAATCATTTCACAAGCTTTTAAAAAAAGACGATACGACCTCTAGGAATAGAATTTCCCCCCTTCCACTCGAAAACGGGCTCATTTGGAAAGTTAAACTTCACCACCCTTGTTTTAAAATATATAGAGCCAAAGCAAGCATGCAACCAATCCATACCCAATATGACATCAAAATCAAACATATAACATAAGTAACTCTATTGGGCAACATTATAGGACAATTCCTATAGACCCTCTTTGCAACAACCGACTCACCCACCGGAGAAGACACCATAAAAGGTTCATTTAAAATGTCGGGTAAGATATCAAATTTCTTAGTTATCAAGAGAGTAACAAAAGATAATGTAGCATCCGGATCAAGTAAAGCACATACATCAATAGAGAAAACTTTTAACATACCGGTCACCACGTCGGGAGAAGTCTCTTGCTCACCCCTTGAGCGAAGTGCATAAAAACGATTCTTCTTCGGTGCATTATTAGAACCACTTGCTTGCCCACTACCCTTGTCTTTACCCTTCACATCATGGTAATCCCTAACCTTGTGCCCACTCTTTCCACAACTAAAGCAATTGCCCGTTCCAACTAAGCATTCACCTACATGACCCTTTCCACACTTGGCACAAGTAGGCTTCTTGTTCGGTGAACTAGCATCTCTTACCTTTTTAGGCTTAGGGTTAGACACCCTATCATCCCTAGTCTTAGGGAACTTGGAAGGAAATTGATTAGACACCCTCTTCTTGAACCTAGGCTTGTCTTGAATCTCAAGTCTACTCTTAAAAGAACCACCATCAAAAGATCTTGCCCTCTTGGCATCTCTACTCTTCTTCTTAGCCCTTGCCTCTTCCACTTTTTGAGCATGGACCATGAGACAATAAATGTTCATATTGTCATGTAGCATAGCCGAATGACACTCTTCTTGCAAGTCATCTGACACCCCCGTCACAAAGCGGTTCATTTCATCTCTAGGGTCAAAAACCAAAGAAAGAGCATATTTTGACAATTTAGTGAATTTCAAAGAGTATTCAAGTACTCATACCTCCTTGATGAAGGTTGATGAATTACACCACCTTTTCTTCCCTCTTTTCCCTAGGAAATAATCTATCAAGAAAAGCTTTCTTGAACACCTCCCAAGTCACCGGTCCACCCCTTAACGGCCTATTGTCCATCCATTGGACATACCAAGTTTGGGCGACATCTGTGAGTTGGTAAGTGGGTAACTCGGCCTTCTTACTAGTAGACAACCCTATAGCATAAAGGATCTTATATATTTCATCAATGAACTCTTGAGGGTCTTCTTCAACTTTGGACCCATAAAAAGTAGGGGGATTTATCCTAGTGAAATCTCTTAGACGGGAGGCCATGGTAGAAACTTATTGGTTTGCTCGGGCTACAACTTCACGATTAGCTTGGGTCATCATGGCATGGACTTTGTCACGACCGGAATCTAGACCCCAGACGAGACCGCCCTCGTTGACCTCTCAGAGGTCGCAGACAAGCCTACATACGCCATTCTTACTTTATCTAGGTTAATTTTAGCGGAAAATTTGAACTTTTTGTTTTCTTATTTCATGCTAAACATTTTAAACTTAACATCATAGGCTTTCACAAATCAACCATCTAATATAGAGATAATCAAATGAAAGAAATAGTTCATAATTGCATTAAACGTATTTTTGCCAAAACGGCACCAATACAATGTCTGAAATGAAAGTGGAAAGAAACACTAGTGGAACATACTCTACTAGCTAAAGCCAACATCTAAGCTAGATAACAACGGTAGACATCCTCGAGAGCATGAGGGCCTACCAAGTCTGAATGAAAGCTCCACGTCCGGATAGCTGCAACGTCAACCTGAAAGCTCTAGCGTCCACCTGTGCCTGCACCTAAAAATATAGAGTTGTATGGGATTAGTACACACTTGTACTAAGTATGGGTATATGCAAGCACACACCAAGGACATGCATGAGTAAGAATAGATCTTTCCTAACAACATGATTATGGAAAGTCAAGTCAGTAGACTTGCCAAATTGGGAATAGAAAAGTTAGTGAACTTTCCAAATTTGGATTAGGAAAGTCAGTGAGCTTACCAAATTTGTATTAGGAAAGTCAGTGAGCATTCCAAATTTGGATTAGGAAAGTCATGCAATGAGAGTAACATGCATTATCATACTTGTCATATTGCACACAACACATAACATCGTACACATAGCACATATCATATTGCATATAGCACATAAAATCTTTCATATCATTCATTCATATGCCTTGAGACCTCGGAATCATGGACTTGACATTAAGACTTCCCAAAATGAGGGCTCAATATATGGGACCTCAACTAGGGAGCCTTCTTTAACAAACACAGAGTCTGCTTCATTCATTGATACGTTCTTCATTTCATTCATTCATAAGCTAGTGTAAACACCAGCTATACCTAGGATGTAGTTTAAGACTCTCATCGGGTTTGCTGTGCAATGATCAAGAATAACCTAGTGTCATTACTTGAGTCTAGCTCACCTCTTGATTATCCTATCCTATCATATTTGGTATCGTTTATTTCATTATGTACATCATTTGAGGCTGGCCTCATTCATTCATTGGGAACTTTAACTTTAACCGACATAGATCATGTGAGCATTATGAAATCCAGTGTCTCCCCCACACCAAAAAGAGGTGGAATCACCGTCCAAAGTGACCCAAAACATGCTAGCGTACATGGGAATTGAACCCCGCCAGATCCCTATATTGGCAGTATAGGTTCGAAGACTAGGAGATATAAGGAGACCCATACCCGGCATGCCGGACAGTCTCTAGGCATCGAACCCACAACCTCTAGGCAGTGAAAAAGAGTTAAGAGAAAATGAAAATAAAAGAAATGTGAGGCGTGGGAATTGAACCCACGACCTCTAGGCAGTAGAGGCGAATTAAAAGAAAAATAAAGAGAGGTTGTGGTGGTTTGATCCCACAACCTCATGGTCAACTCGAAATAGACAAGGAGAAATAAATAAAAAATAAAGTGGGCTGTGGGGGTTCAATCCCACAACCCCTCGGTCAAGGAAGAGAAAATTCAAAAGAGAAAAATAAAAAGGAAACGTTGGTGTTGGGGCTCGATCTAGGGTCCCAATGTCATGTGGGCCAAAAATAAAATAAATGAAAAATGTAAGTGTTGTCCAAGGGATTCAAAATCGGGTTCCCTTGCCCAAATTTCGTATTGATACATAAGTCATACGTGAATTAAATATTCAAGTATAATGCTGCCTACTTAGATCGAAATCAAGATCTTGGCATACATACAAGATGCATAAGTCTTGTACCACATAATCTTAGAAAGATATGAATCACTTAAACGAACTATGAATGAAGCATCATGGCTTGTATGTATAGACCCATAAGTCTAGCATACGTTTAAAAATAAGTGAACCTAAGATGTATGTAATGATATGATATAACCCTAGAAGGGTTAGGTAAGAGTGTAACACACACTAAATGGCCAAGTGCATTGGCATACGATGAAATGAATATCATGTAATGAAATGATAAAACCCTAAAAGGGTTAAGTAAGAGTGTGAAACACACAAATGGCCAAGTGCATTGGCATATGATGAAATGAACATTCACGTAAAAAGGGGTGAGTAATTATAAAGAGCAAATGTGCTAATGATAATGAATGTGGTGAAAACATGATAAGATGCAAATGTGAAAGATGAGAGCAATCTCAAATGAGCCGAAGTAAATGTTACCAAAATGTACTCACCTATGAGAGTGTAAAGTAAATGAAGAGACCAGTCTCTATGAACACTCTAATGAAAGTATTGAGAATAATTTATACTTAATACTAATGATAAGATGAGAAATCATCTATTGAGCTATGATGTCCTCATACTAGAAGCCAACTACCATGACATATGAGTTGAAAGAAATGGAACTTTATACTGAGCACCGATAGACCAGCTATAATCGGTGATGCCTTCTTTCGGGAAGGGCTGAGGTTCACGTAACTCTCATGAGATGAGACTGTCTGGCATGCCGGGTATGGGTCTCCTTATATCTCCTAGTCTTCGAACTTATACTGCCAATATAGGGAGCTAGCGGGGTTCAATTCCTATTTACGCTAGCATGTTTTGGGTCACTTTGGCCAGTGATTCCACCTCTTTTTGGAGTGGGGGAGACACTGGATTTCATGATGCTCACATGATCTATGTCGGTTAAAGTTGAAGTTCCCAATGAATGAATGAGGCCAGCCTCAAATGATGCACATAATGAAATAAACGATACCAAAGGTGATATGATAGATAATCAAGAGGTGAGCTAGACTCAAGTAATGACACTAGGTTATTCTTGATCATTGCACAGCAAACCCGATGAGAGTCTTAAACTACATCCTTGGTATAACTGGTGTTTACACTAGCTTATGAATGAATGAAATGAAGTACGTATGAATGAATGAAGCAGACTCTGTGTTTGTTAAAGAAGGCTCCCTAGTTGAGGTCCCATATGTTGAGCCCTCATTTTGGGAAGTCTTAATGTCAAGTCCATGATTCCGAGGTCTCATGGCATATGAATGAATAATATGAAATATGTTATGTGCTATATGCAATATGATATGTGCTATGTGTAAGATGTTATGTGCTGTGTGGAATATGACAAGTATGATGATGCATGTTACTCTCATTGCATGACTTTCCAAATCCAAATTTGGAAAGCTCACTGACTTTCCTAATCCAAATATGGTAAGCTCACTGGCTTTGCTAATCCAAATTTGGAAATTCTACTGACTTGACTTTCCATAATCATGTTGTTAGGAAAGAGCTATTCTTACTCATGCATGTCCTTGGTGTGTGCTTGCATATACCCATACTTAGTACAAGTGTGTACTAATCCCATACAACTCTATATTTTTAGGTGCAGGCACAGGTGGACGCTAGAGCTTTCAGGTTGATGTTGCAGCTATCCGGACGTGGAGCTTTCATCCAGACTTGGTAGGCCCTCATGCTCTCGAGGATGTCTACCGTTATTATCTAGATTAGATGTAGGCTTTAGGTAGTGGAGTATGTTCCACTAGTGTTTCTTTCCACTTTTATTTCAGACTTTGTATTGGTGCCGTTTTGGCAAAAATACGTTTAATGCAATTATGAACTGTTTCTTTCATTTGATCCCTATATTAGATGGTTGATTTGTGAACGCCTATGATGTTAAGTTTAAAATGTTTAGCATGAAATAAGAAAACAAAAAGTTCAAATTTTCCACAAAAATTAACCTAGATAAAGTAAGAATGACGTATGTAGGCTTGTCTGCGACCTTTGAGAGGTCAACGACGCCGGTCTCGTCTGGGGTCTAGATTCCGATCGTGACAAAGTTGGTATCAGAGCACTAGGTTAAACTTCAAGAATAATAAGTTTACATCAACCACATTGAGTAGTTTCTAAGTCATGGTAGTGAAGTGCACCACTATCCTGAATTAGAGACTGCATGATGCGTAGGAAAATTTCCCTTCTTCTGATCTTATCGTGCTTTTCCTAATGTCTGATTTTCTTGGTGTTATGAGCGTGTCTAACATCAATCCTTGTTGTTTTCAAAGAATGAAGACTAGGAGAACCATTGGTCAGATGAGAGGAGGAGCAGCTGCTGGGGACAATCAGGTTCCACCCCAGGTTCCAGTTGAAGGAGTGGCTATGCCGGTTAACCCAGCTGGGTTGACTGATGCGGAAGTGCGGCCATCTCTAGCCCAGATGGCACAAGCCATCACTATGTAGGCCCAAGCCATGACTGACCAGGTCAACAAGCAGAATGTTCAGAGGGAGAACCCACCGGTTCTTAGCATGGCTGACAGGCTGAGAGATTTCACGAGGATGAATTCTCCTATTTTCACGGGGTCTAAGACTTTAGAGGACCCCCAGGAGTTTGTGGACGAGGTGCATAAGATTTTGGTGGCTATGGGGGCCACAGATATTGAGAAGGCTGAGCTGGCTTCCTATCAGCTCAAGAATGTTGCACATACTTGGTGCAAGATGTGGCAGGATAGCCGAGCTTTGGACGTAGTTTCGGTCACTTGGGAGATATTTAAGACAGCCTTCCTGGAGAGATTTTCCCCCAGGGAGATGAGGGAGGCCAAGGTTGAGGAGTTTATCAACCTTAAATAGGGATCGATGACAGTCAGGGAGTATTCCCTGAAGTTTGTGAAATTATCCAGGTATGCCACTTCTCTTGTGTCTAACAGATGAGATGAGATGAGTAGATTCTTGACAGGGATTGCTGATGATCTCGAGGAGGAGTGTAGGGCAGCTATGATGCATGACAGCATGGACCTTTCCAGGCTTATGGTCCATGTCCAGCAAGTAGAGGAAAGCAGGAAGAGGAAGCACACTAGAGTAGGGAACAGGTCAAGGCAAGCTGAGGAGAATTTTTCAAGGAAGAGTAGTACTGAAATCAGGGATAAGCCCAGGTTTAAGAAGGGACTCTCCCACCAAGGGGAGTCAAGTTCATCTAAGGGTCGCTATAATAGGGATTCCGAGCCCAGAGTTAGGAGAAATAATGAAGTAGATACACCTCAGGAGAGGCCACCTTACAGGAAGTGTGGCAAACTGCATGGAGGAGAGTGTATGATGGGTACTAACGATTGTTACAATTGTGGAAAACCGGGTCACATGGTGAAGGATTGTCCGAATAGGAGAAGTCAAGAACAACGGAAGGAGAGAGTTCAGCCTAATGGACCAAGTGAAGAGGCTCCAAGGAGGCAACGATTCTTCGCACTCAAGTCTAGGGGTGCAGGGGAAGGCACCTCTGGTGAAGTCTCGGGTGCGTAGCCTTAATTTGTCTTTCATGTATTTGACTGTGTATGGTGTTTATGCACTAGTATGAGATTAATATGTTTGAGTCATCATGTTGGTTGCTAATTTGTATGACTTATATGTTTACTTATGTTGTATGCTTTGATGAGACTTTATTAGGAAAGAGTTCCTTAGTCTATTAATGTGAAGCTACTAGTAGGTTTCAAGGATGTGCACCATTATGTTAATATGTGAATCAGATATTCACCAATGGGGAGTATTGAATTACCTATGTATGCATACATTCTATAGATGACTTACTTATTGTTAGTAAAGAGTAGTGTCATTCGTGGACGAATGTTCCTAAGGGGGGGATAATGTAACAACCCTAAAATGGATATGATAAGTAATACTTAATGTGTCTAGAGTGCCTACGATAAGACCGGGTTCACACGGATTGATGCGCGTAGAACCAAACCTCTGAACCCTTGCTATAGCCAAGCCAACTAACTTGGGGAGTTAGTTGAGCTTGAAAAGGTTGGGTCCAATCATGTAGGGCTCTCGAATACGAAGATTTACTCGAATGAGTCTTTATCGGACTTAAAAAGGGAAAATCATAGTTTTGGAGGATCTAGGGGTAAAATGGTCTTTTTCCAGGCTAAGGGTAGTATCGTAATTACCCTAAATATATAATTAGTTATTTAATTAATAAGGTGGAGGGGCATTTTGGGGAGAGAGGGCCGAAAATTGGCTCTTGAAGCAAAGTCTTTCTCCACCCGGGTTCGAACCTAGGTGGAAGCAATGAATTAAAGTTTTTTTGTTTATGTTGATAAATTAATGTAATTAATTAATATTTATTATTTATTAGCTGATTAAATTAAAAGGGAAATCAGATTTTTAATATTTAATAAAAACCTTATTTGACTAAGTCCTAAACTAGACTCCTAAGCCTAAAATAACTCTCTCCTCTCACGCTGATCTCTCTCTCACATCTCTATCACTCTCACTCACGATTCTCTCTGCCAAATAACTTAAATAAACAGTAGGTAAACCAAAGTTCTTCATACTTGAAGAACTCACAACGAAAAATTATAAACAAACAACTAATCAATCAGGTAGGAAAAAAGAAGGTTTTCTGTCGAGTTTGGTGTTGAACTTTTGGTGTTGGACGTGTGTTTGGAGGGGTTCTTTGGGCAGCAAGTCGAGGTTTGAACGTCAAAAAGGTATGGGTTCTCTTCTCTCTTGGTCCCTTTCCCATGAGACCCCTTAAGATTCAGTCAATTCTAATCCAAAAACTAGGATTGTTCCCGTTGCATGTCCCTGTCACTAGTTCCCATTAAATCATAGGTTGGTTATGTTTGCTGGTAGAAAACTACGGATGGAACGTGTTTCCATGATGATTATGTGTTTATATGTATGTTCAGAATTATGTGACTTATGTTGATGTTTTCCAAAAATGTAACTACGTATGTTTGTGTGTGTTGCCGTGGCTATTGTTCAAGGTTTAGGACTTGAAATGGCATGATAGTTCTTCATATTTAATGTACACATATTGATGTAAATCGTGATGTTCTTATGAGTTGAAATGTGGCTGATTTGAATGATAAATTCTTGGCTAAACGAATCCATGAAAAATGCACCTAAGAACGTATTAATTGATTTACGAACTACCCTATGAATTTACGTATAAATGTTGAAGAAAGTAGGCTGCAAAAGGGTTAAGTAAGAGTGTGAAACACACAAATGGCCAAGTGCATTCGCATATGATGAAATGAACATTCACGTAAAAAGGGGTGAGTAATTATGAAGAGCAAATGTGCTAATGTTAATGAATGTGTTGACAACATGATAAGAGGCAAATGTGAAAGATGAGAGAAATCTCAAATGAGCCTAAGTAAATGTTACCAAAACGTACTCACCTATGAGAGTGTAAAGTAAATGAAGAGACCAGTCTCTATGAACACTCTAATGAAAGTATTGAGAATAATGTATACTAAATACTAATGATAAGATGAGAAATCATCTATTGAGATATGATGTCCTCATACTAGAAGCTAACTTCCATGACATATGAGTTGAATGAAATGGAACTTTATACTGAGCACCGATAGACTAGCTATAAGCGGTGATGCCTTCTTTTGGGAAGGGCGGAGTTTCACGTAACTCTCATGAGATAAGACTGTCCGGCATGCCAGGTATGGGTCTCCTTATATCTCCTAGTCTTCGAACCTATACTGCCAATATAGGGATCTGGCGGGGTTCAATTCCATGTACGCTAGAATGTTTTGGGTCACTTTGGCCGGTGATTCCACCTCTTTTTGGTGTGGGGGAGACACTGGATTTCATAATGCTCACATGATCTATGTCGGTTAAAGTTAAAGTTCCCAATGAATGAATGATACCAGCCTCAAATGATGCACATAATGAAATAAACGATACCAAAGGTGATATGATAGGATAATCAAGAGGTGAGCTAGACTCAAGTAATGACACTAGGTTATTCTTGATCATTGCACAGCAAACCCGATGAGAGTCTTAAACTACATCCTAGGTATAGCTGGTGTTTACACTAGCTTATGAATGAATGAAATGAAGTACGTATCAATGAATGAAGCAGACTCTGTGTTTGTTAAAGAAGGCTCCCTAGTTGAGGTCCCATATGTTGAGCCCTCATTTTGGGAAGTCATAATGTCAAGTCCATGATTCCGAGGTCTCAAGGCATATGAATGAATGATATGAAAGATTTTATGTGCTATATGCAATATATATGTGCTATGTGTAAGATGTTATGTGTTGTCTGCAATATGACAAGTATGATGATGCATGTTACTCTCATTGCATGACTTTCCTAATCCAAATTTGGAATGCTCACTGACTTTCCTAATACAAATTTGGTAAGCTCACTGACTTTCCTAATCCAAATTTGGAAAGTTCACTAACTTTTATATTCCCAATTTGGCAAGTCTACTGACTTGACTTTCCATAATCATGTTGTTAGGAAAGAGCTATTCTTACTCATGCATGTCCTTGGTGTGTGCTTGCATATACCCATACTTAGTACAAGTGTGTACTAATCCCATACAACTCTATATTTTTAGGTGCAGGCACAGGTGGACGCTAGAGCTTTCAGGTTGACGTTGCAGCTATCCGGACGTGGAGCTTTCATCCGGACTTGGTAGGCCCTCATGCTCTCGAGGATGTCTACCATTGTTATCTAGCTTAGATGTTGGCTTTAGCTAGTAGAGCATGTTCCACTAGTGTTTCTTTCCACTTTCATTTCAGACATTGTATTGGTGCCATTTTGGCAAAAATACGTTTAATGCAATTATGAACTGTTTCTTTCATTTGATTATCTCTATATTAGATGGTTGATTTGTGAAAGCCTATGATGTTAAGTTTAAAATGTTTAGCATGCAATAAGAAAACAAAAAGTTCAAATTTTCCGCTAAAGTTAACCTAGATAAAGTAAGAATGACATATGTAGGCTTGTCTGCGACCTCTGAGAGGTCAACGAGGGCGGTCTCGTCTGGGGTCTAGATTCTGGTCGTGACAATGTCCATGCCATGATGACCCAAGCTAATCGTGAGGTTGTAGCCCGAGCAAACCAATAAGTTTCTACCATGGCCTCCCGTCTAAGGGATTTCACTAGGATAAATCCCCCTACTTTTTATGGGTCCAAAGTTGAAGAAGACCCTCAAGAGTTCATTGATGAAATATATAAGATCCTTTATGCTATAGGGTTGTCTACTAGTAAGAAGGCCGAGTTAGCCACTTACCAACTCACAGATGTCGCCCAAACTTGGTATGTCCAATGGATGGACAATAGGCCGTTAAGGGGTGGACCGGTGACTTTGGAGGTGTTCAAGAAGGCTTTTCTTGATAGATTATTTCCTAGGGAAAAGAGGGAAGAAAAGGTGGTGTAATTCATCAACCTTCATCAAGGAGGTATGAGTGTTCTTGAATACTCTTTGAAATTTACTAAATTGTCAAAATATGCTCTTTCTTTGGTTTTTGACCCTAGAGATGAAATGAACCGCTTTGTGACGGGGGTGTCAGATGACTTGCAAGAAGAGTGTCATTCGGCTATGCTACATGACAATATGAACATTTATTGTCTCATGTTTCATGCTCAAAAAGTGGAAGAGGCAAGGGCTAAGAAGAAGAGTAGAGATGCCAAGAGGGCAAGATCTTTTGATGGTGGTTCTTTTAAGAGTAGACTTGAGATTCAAGACAAGCCTAGGTTCAAGAAGAGGGTGTCTAATCAATTTCCTTCCAAGTTACCTAAGACTAGGGATGATAGGGTGTCTAACCCTAAGCCTAAAAAGGTAAGAGATGCTAGTTCACCGAACAAGAAGCCTACTTGTGCCAAGTGTGGAAAGGGTCATGTAGGTGAATGCTTAGTTGGAACGGGCAATTGCTTTAGTTGTGGAAAGAGTGGGCACAAGGTTAGGGATTGCCATGATGTGAAGGGTAAAGACAAGGGTAGTGGGCAAGCAAGTGGTTCTAATAATGCACCGAAGAAGAATCGTTTTTATGCACTTCGCTCAAGGGGTGAGCAAGAGACTTCTCCCGACGTGGTGACCGGTATGTTGAAAGTTTTCTCTATTGATGTATGTGCTTTACTTGATCCGGATGCTACATTATCTTTTGTTACTCTCTTGATAACTAAGAAATTTGATATCTTACCCGACATTTAAATAAACCTTTTATGGTGTCTTCTCCGGTGGGTGAGTCGGTTGTTGCAAAGAGGGTCTATAGGAATTATCCTATAATGTTGCCCAATAGAGTTACTTATGTTATATGTTTGATTTTGATGTCATATTGGATATGGATTGGTTGCATGCTTGCTTTGGCTCTATAGATTTTAAAACAAGGGTGGTGAAGTTTAACTTTCCAAATGAGCCCGTTTTCGAGTGGAAGGGGGGAAATTCTATTCCTAGAGGTCGTATCGTCTTTTTTTTAAAAGCTTGTAAAATGATTGATGTTTATACCATATAGTAAGAGTCCAAGATTTAGACTCCGAAATTCCTCCCATAGAGTCGGTCCCCATAGTGAAGGAATTTACGGAGGTCTTTCCTAATGATCTACCCGGTATTCTTTCCGAACGGGAAATTGACTTTTGTATCGACTTGTTATCGGATACAAATCCCATTTCAATTCCTCCTTATCGGATGGCTCCGGCCGAATTGAAAGAGTTGAAGTCTCAACTCAAAGATTTAATAGACAAAGGCTTCATTAGACCTAGTATTTCTCCATGGGGTGCTCCAGTATTGTTTGTGAAGAAGAAGAATGGTTCCCTTAGGATATGCATTGAAAACCGCCAACTCAATAAAGTCACTATTAAGAAGAAGTATCCTCTCCCTCGGAATGTTGACTTGTTTGATCAACTCCAAGGGCCAAGCTACTTTTCTAATATTGACTTGAGGTTGGGGTATCACCAACTTAGGGTGATAGGTGAGGATATACCAAAAATGGCATTTTGGACTAGATATGGTCACTATGAGTTATTAGAAATTTCCTTTGGTCTCCCTGATGCCCCGACAACATTTATGGATCTCATGAATAGAGTGTTTCGAAGTTACCAAGATTCAGTTGTCATTGTCTTCAATGACGACATATTGGTATATTCGAAAAATGAGGGTGACCACATGAACCATTTGAGGGTGGTGTTACAAGTACTTACGGAGAACCAATTATTTGCCAATTATAGCAAATGTGAGTTTTGGTTGAGGTCGGTGGCATTTCTTGGTCATATCATCTCTAGTTAGGGAGTTGAGGTTGATTCAAGGAAAACCGAGGCGGTCAAGAATTAAACTAGACCATTGACTCCAACCGACATTAGGAGTTTCTTGGGTCTAGCGGGTTATTATAGGAGGTTTGTGGATGGTTTTGCGTCTATTGAATCTCCCTTGACTACTTTGACCCAAAAGAGTAAGAAATTTGAGTGGTCGGAGGCATGTGTGAGAAGCTTCCAAATCTTGAAAGATAGGCTTACTTCCGCTCTGATGTAGACTTTACTGGACGGTACAAAGGGTTTTGTTATATATTGTGATGCGTCCCGAGTGGGTTTAGGGTGTGTGCTTATGCAACATGGTAAAGTGGTAGCCTATGCTTCTAGACAACTTAAAGTGCATGAGAGAAACTATCCAACTCATGATCTTGAGTTTGCGGTCGTAGTATTTGCCTTGAAGATATGAAGGCATTACTTGTACGGTGTTCATGTTGATGTGTATACCGACCACAAGAGTCTCCAATATATGTTTACTCAAAAGGAGTTGAATCTCCGACAAACAAGGTGGTTAGAATTGTTGAAGGATTACGACATGAGTGTTCTCTATCACCCCGGCAAGGAAAATATGGTTGCGGATTCTCCAAGTCGTATGACCATGGATAGTGTGTCTCATGTAGATGAATTCAAGAAAGACCTAGTGAAAGATGTTCATAGGTTGGCTAGATCGGGTGTGAGGGTGGAAGATTCTCCAAATAGTAGTTTTATGATCCATCATAACTACGAGTCATCCTTGGTAGTTGAGGTGAAATCCAAACAACACCTTGATCAACCATTGATGGAGTTGAAGGAATCAGTTCTTAGCAAGCTTGATGAGTCATTCTCCTTAGGGGGGATGGTGTCTTGAGGTATCAAGGAAGGTTGTGTGTTCCCAATGTAGATGGTTTGAGGAACCGGATTCTTGAGGAAGATCATGGATCCCGTTAGTCCATTCATCCAGGTTCGACAAAGATGTATCATGACCTTAGGGAAGTGTTTTGGTGGGAATGTTTGAAAAAGGACATAGCGGAATTTGTTGCTAAATGTCCAAATTGCCAGCAAGTGAAAGCCGAACACCAAAAGCCGGGTGGTCTACTATAAGAAATCCAAGTTCCTACTTGGAAGTGGGAAGACATCAATATGGATTTTGTGGTAGGTTTGCCACGGACTCCAAAGCAATATGACTCTATATGGGTGATTGTAGATAGGTTGACCAAGTCCGCTCGTTTTATTCTCGTCAAGTCTACTTATTTGGCAGAAGAGTATGCAAGGATATTCATAGATGAGATTGTATGTCCCCATGGTATTCTGTTATCCATCATATCAGATAGGGGTGCACAATTCACATCTAGGTTTTGGAGGTCATTTCAAGAAGGGTTGGGTACCAAGGTTAAGTTAAGCACCACTTTTCATCCCCAAACGGATGGTCAAGCGGAGCGTACTATTAAAACCATTGAGGATATGCTTAGAAATTGTATTATTGATTTCAAGAGAAATTGGGATAAGCATTTGCCTTTGGTGGAGTTTGCTTACAATAATAAGTACCATTCATCTATCCATGGCTCCTTATGAAGCCTTGTATGGTAGGAGATATAGGTCTCCTATTGGATGATTTGAAGTGGGTGAGTCTTCGCTTTTGGGTCCCGATTTGGTTTATAAGACTTTGTAGAAGGTTCATATCATAGGAACCGGTTGCAAACAACCTATAGTCGGCAAAAGTATTATGCCGATCATAGGAAATATCTCTATTTTCTCTTGTCTCCTTTCGTGCTATAACTTGATTCCATTGGTACCTGTCAATTCAAATTGGTATCTAACCTCCTTCACTCTTCTGTCCAAAGATGGTTAACACTAGATACAATGGATTCATGCATGTATCTCCCGTTAGTGCTCCAGCTGAGGAATCTATAGTTATAGGTCGCGATCGAGGCAGGGGTAGAGGAAGATCTAGGGGTAGAGGCCAAGGAAGAGTGGCTCCTTCTAGTGATGGTATACCGATCGAGATTTTTCCCCAAAATGAGGCCCTCCCGATTATTATGAAGATATATAAGAGAAGGTTGAGGTTGAAATGTTGAGCAGGTTGGACAAGAGAAAGAGGTGCAGGTTGAGACTACCAGTTTTCTTCCCACAGAACCACTGTTAGCTCAACAGATCATGTCAATTTTGAATGGATTGGCTGGTCCTAGAGTGATTCCCTCAGCTCATATAACTCAAGTTGTGCCAATCCCCCTATTGCTATCACTACTCCCAAGGTGAGTGGAAACGTAGGAACTTCTTTCGTCCTTTGTTGGTTCTGTTATAACTTGTAACGAGCATGAAATGTTCACTATGTCATTGAAGCTAAAGCCTTTGGTTTCTTGGTTCTGAGAGTGAGGATACATATGAGGTCATCCTAGATTTCTATGAGAGGCATTATAAGTTTGTCATTTTTCATCAGCATGGGGTTAAGTTCGTGACTTTCCAACTTCAAGGTGAGGCCAAGTAGTGGTGGAGAGCTTATATGGAATACATATCTTCACTTTTACCTCCACTTACTTGGACCCAGTTTTATTCTCTTCTTCTGGAGTAATATGTGTCTAGGAGTTTGAGAGATCAAAAGAAAGATGAGTTTATAACTTTGGAACGAGGTGGTATGTATGTGGCTGCTTATGAGGCCAAGTTCTATGATTTATCTAGATATGCTACACAATTGGTCACTTCTTAGGAGGAGATGATCTTTTTTTTTATTAAGGGTTTAAATTCAGAGTTGCAAGTATTATCTGTTCATATGACTTCTGCAAGGAGAAACCTTAATGCGGTGACATACTATGTTAAGAAAGTTGAGGGGGTAAGGCGAGATAGTCAAGCTAATGCATAAGAAAAAAGGGCAAAGAACTCAAGCAAATTTCAAGGTTCTTACTCCAAGGGGTCTAGAGGGACAACACCTGCAGCCAGGCCAATTCAGTCTGTCATGCGCGCTCTACAGGTAATTACTCGAGAACTCCATCTCATAATTTTTAGGATATACAGGGAGTAGCGCATTCGATGGACTATAGACCTTCTTTTAATCATTTTTCCTACAATTATGGGGGAACCTGGGAATATGAGGAGATACTGTACCAACCCACGTGTGTTGGAGTCCGCACAATAGCCATCTGAAGAAGTGGTTCCCGAGATGAATGGTAATAATGGTAGAGGACGTCCACAAGGTGGGCGAAGAGGTAAATAACAATGTCGTGTAGGTATAGGAAATGGTAATGCATGCAGGGTTAACGTACAACAAGGCATAGAAGCGGTTCGTCAAGATGATAGGGCTTAGATCTATGTTTTTCCAATAAAGAATGATGCGGAGGCGTCTGACGCGGTGGTCACACATATTATTCTTATCTGTGACTGGATACCTAACGTGTTATTTGATTCGGGTTCTACTTATGCAAATATATCCGTGATATTTGCCTCAGAATTTGATATAGTTTGTGATATACTTGAGGCATCAATGTTTCTACCCTAGTTGGAGAGTCTATCATAGTCACCCATGTCTATCGTACTTGTTTCTCTTTTGTATATGTCTTTTCAAACTTAGGTTGATTTAGTGATTTTTTATATGAATGACTCTAACATAATCTTAGGCATGACTTGGTGTCCCCTATTATGTTGTGCTTGATTGTAATACTAAACTCTAGAAATTTCGGGAAGTGAAAAATCAAAGTGGGAAGGGGTGTACAAGCCTAAGAAATCTAAGATCATATCCTTAATTCGGTCTAGAAAACTTGTGTGGTGGGGTTTATTGGATTATTTTTCTCATATTAGAGATGTTGAGGTTGAGACTCCATCTATAAAGTCTATTTCTGTGGTGTCAGAATATAGAAAAGTGTTCGCTAATGATTTGCTTAGTATTCCTCTTTATAGAGATATAGACTTTTGCATTGATTTGGAACCTAGTACTCTTCCCATTCTCTTTCATCCATATCGCATAGACCCACTGAATTAAGAGAGATTAAGGCTCATATTCAAAAGCTTCTTGATAAGGTATTTATTCTCCCAAGTCTTCCCCATGGGGTGCTCCAGTTTTTTCTGTTAAGAAAAAGGATGGTAGTATAAGAATGTGTATAAATTACAGGCAATTAAATAGAGTCACCATTCAAAACAAATACCATTTACCTAGAATAAATAATTTTTTTAACCAATCGCAAGGTGCATCAGTTTTCTCTAAGATTGATCTAAAGTTTGGCTACCATAAGTAGAAAATTAGGCCTTAGGATGTGCCTAAGACAAAATTTAGAACTCGCTATGGGCACTATAACTTTTTGGTTATGTATTTTGGTTTGGCCAATGCGCCTTAAACTTTCATGAGTTTGATGAATGGGGTGTTTAAACCATTCCTTGATTCATTTGTTATAGTATTTATTAATGATATTTTGGTCTATTCAAAAAGTGTGGAAGAGCTGGCTGACCATCTTCATATTGTTATGGGTGTTCTTGGGAAACAAAGGTTGTATGCAAAATTCGTAGGTGTGAATTTCTGTTGACTGTTGTCGCATTTTAGGGCCTGTAGTTTCAGAAGAAGAGGTACTGGTAGATCCTGAAAAAATTGAGGCGGTTAAGAATTGGGTTCGGCCTAGATTTATGACGGAAGTTAGGAGTTTTGTGGGGCTTGCTAGCTACTATCATCAATTTGTGAAGAAATTTGCTTCTATTGCAACTTACTTGACTAATTTGACCAAAAGGGAGATACCATTTGAATGGATTGTAAAATGTGAGGAGAGCTTTAAAAAGCTCAAGGCTCACTTGACCACCACACCCATTCTTGCATTACCGTTTGAAGGTAAGTATTTTATTGTTTATTTTTATTGTTCACATTCTTGTTTGGGTGTTGTGTTGATGCAGGATAATAATGTTATAGCTTATTCATCGAATCAATTGAATATGAATGAGAGGAATCATCCAAACACATGATTTAGAGTTAGCAGTATTAGTGTTTACTCTTAAGATCTGGCGGCATTACCTCTATGGTGTTAAGTGTGAAGTGTTTATTGATCATGGTAGTTTACAACATGTATTCACTCAAAACAATTTGAATTTGAGACCACAAAAGTGGATATAATTACTTAAATATTATGATGTCACCATTCAATACCATCTGGCAAGACTAATATGGTGACATATGCTTTGAGTTGAAAAGAGATGAGTATGGGTAATTTAGCTTTCTTGTGTGTATCAAAGCGACATTTGGCTAAGCAAAATCAGATAAGTTCATGCAGTTGGGCATCTCAAAAAGAGGTGAGGTGTTAGCTAGAATTGAAGTGAGGACCACATTCATTGATGAGATCAAGGTTAAATAATTTGAAAATTAAAATTTAGATGAGCTTAGAAATAATAATGTGATTGGTAAGGGACAAGAGACCCCTCTTGATGCGGAAGGTTAGCTCAGTTTTAAAGGAAAGATTTGTGTTTCTCGAGTTGATGACTTGATTAAGAAATTATTGATGGTCGGGTATGAAGAAGGATATAATGGAGTTTGTGGCTAAGTGTCAAAATTGTCAACAAGTGAAGTATGAATATCAAAGGCATGTGGGTTTGCTTCAAAGAATGTTAATTCAGGATGGAAATGGGAGAGAATATCCATGAATTTTGTGGTTGGCCTTCCCAAGACATTAGGGAAGTTTGACTCTATCTGTAGTTGTTGATTTATTGACTAAGTCAGCCCCTTTTATTCGAGTATAAATAGATTATAACGTTGAACGATTGGCGAAAGTTTATGTGAAAGAGATAGTGAGGTTCCATGAGGTGCCCCTTCATATGATCTCAGACCGTGGTACCCAATTCACATCCAAGATTTCCAGGAAATTGCATAATGAAATGGGCACAACTCACTTTTAGTACCGTTTTTCATCTATAGATTGATGGGCAATAAGTGAGGACTATTAAAGTGTTAGAATACATGTTGAGGGAATGTGTGATTTATTATAGAGGTCATTTGGATAAGTTCTTACCTTTGTGTGAATTTTCCAATAATAATAGTTATCACTTTAGCATTGATGTAGCACTATTTGCGGCATTATATGGGAGATGATGTATATCACTTATATGAACGTTTGAGGATGGAGATGTGAAACCTTTGGGGTTGATTTAGTGAGGGATTCTCAAGATAAGGTGAGGAGTATTCAAGCTAAGCTTCCAACATCCCATAGTAGATAAAAGAAGTATGCGGATCATAAGGTAAGAGACATGGCCTTTCAAACCGGTGAAAATGTTCTTCTTAAGGTATCACCCATGAAAGGGGTGATGAGATTCTGCAACAAAGGTAAGTTAAGTCTTAGATACATTGGTCCATTTGAGATTTTTGAATGTGTGGGATTAGTAGCGTATAGAAATGGATTTTCTTGCTAATTTATCGAGAGTTCATTCTGTATTTCATGTGTCATTGTTAAAGAGATATCATGGTGATGGGGATTATATAAAAAAGTGGGACTCAATTGTGTTAGACACGGACCTCAAATATGAGGAGGCACTGATTGTAATCCTTGATCGTAATGTGTGTAAGCTGAGGTACAAAGAGATTAAAACCATAAAAGTTCAATGGAAACATGAGTTAGTTGAGGAAGCTTCTTGGGAAATCGAGAGGGATATACGAGACAAGTATCCCTAATTATTCATCGATTCAGGTACTACTTCATTCCTTCATTAGCCTAATATTTTTCCTAAGTTTTGTCACTCGGGGACGAGTGATAGGTATATTTGTATCTATTGTAATGACCTGATTCCGTAATTATAAAAAAGTCAACGGGGGGAAATTTTAGGCCAGAAAACTTTTTTGTCGTCTTTGGATTTTCCCAACCTAGTCCAAATTTGGACGAAATTGAATTCATAAAGGTATAGGAAAATATGGCAGCAATTGGGTGAGTTAATTGTGATGTTTATTACATTAGTGGTTAGATAACTCGTTAAGTAATACGTACGACTTTAATGAATTGAATTCGAGCAAGTAGAACACCTCAAATCAATCTTAGCGTGAAGGGTATTTTTAGAGCGTCGTTGGGTAAAGGTCTGTTGTGAAATACGGGTCTTGTAAATATTAAATTAGCTCAGTGTTTCGTGCAAGCCGCTTTGGCGCTGGTTTTTGTCGCTCTGGCGGGCTACTATAGCTGGGTGAGGGCTGCTGTGACGGGACGGACGCGACTTAAGGTCATAAATAAAACCCTCAACGACTTTATTCTACATTTTTGACTTTTAGAGCTATGAAACATACGACAGGCGAATCTTGACAGTTTTCCACCATTCTTGAGGCTAATGATAAGCTTTTCACTTCCTGAATCCGTTTTTTGATTCGTAGAATGTAATATAATAGGTAATTATCGACGTGAGAGGGTTTTGATCTAGATTCTATGGTGGAAACAACCCTATTATGTATACTTGGGATCGTGGGTTTGATCTAGGGTTCATAAAATAGTGACTAATTTGGTCAATTAGTGATTGTTTATTGATTCCCGCGTTATTATTATTGTTCGTAGACAAAGAACAAGAGAAATGAATCCGGAAAGGGAATGATCAAGTTTATTAGGGTTTCAAGCTTGTTTCTAGGTATGTAATGGTTTTTATTCTATGATTGTGTGAGCTATGTTTGGTCTTGCTTCATTATGATACATGTACGTATATGAATGTTGCATTATTGATTACACTTGTTGTTAATGAGATGGATGAATGATGTGAAATCATTACTTAAATGTATGATCTTCAGAATATTCTTGTGATTGTGATTGTAGCTTGTTGAATGGATCGGTTACCACGTTTTGGCATAACTAACATGGATCGGTTGCCACGTTCTAGCATAACTAACTTGGATCGGTTTCTACTTTCTGGCATAACTAACTTGGATTGGTTTCCATGTTCCGGCATATATATGGGATCGGTTGCCACGTTCCGGCATAAACCTTAGATTAGGTACCACGTTTGTAACAACCTGGAAGATTCCTAGGTTAAAATAGAGCCTAATCATAAGGTCAAAAGCTTTAAAATAATTTCCCCTAGAATAGTCAACCATATAAGAATTATATGGAGGTTTAGGAGTTAAGGCTTAAGGAAGGAGTGCCAAGTAAACAGGGAAAGCCAAGGCCAAAGACCAAGCTCCCCCAAACTTATGGCTACTGCCTCAAGCTCCACGACCATCACCGCGGCTCTTGTTCATGACCTTGTCCAGTGGGAGGCTTCGTGGAGTTACCTTGGCCAAAGGAGGGAAGCCTCCAAGTGTCTTAGAAACTTCCCTAACCTTCACGAGGGGGACGACGAGTCATGGTCCACTTCACGACTTGTGAAGGTGGGCGTGAGGCTCCCTTGTGTTTTATAGAGTTGGGACACTTTAGAGGATATACTTTCTAAGGCACAAAGGCAACCATAACGGCCCATGGTGCACTTGACGAGGGGGATGGTAGCTCTAGAACATTCTTTGTCATGTGGAGGAAATGCATGGAGGGCCACTCCATGGCCTCAAGACAACTATTTCCATCACAACTCGTGGTCATGAGCACGGATCGTGGGAGGTATCGTGGTCATGCATTGGCCTCATGGGAGGTTGGAACATTTGAGGAGGCTACTGCCTCAACTCCACGGGCAGGACCACGGGTTGTCTTCCTCAGCACGGCTCGTGGAGTAAGTCGTGACCCTGGACGGGGGTCAATTAAATGAAAGGTATTTTTGTCATTTCCTTTTTATAGTTTGAAGGTTCTTCACCAAATTTCTTGGAACTTCTTAATTGAGGTATGGTGGTATTTCATCCTTTTGTAGCTATCACTCAAGGATCTCCTTCGAAGTGTGTTCTAAAGAAATTAAATCCCCCAATCTAGGGTTTTGAATCTTCAACTTGGATCTTTTTCCAATTTTTTTTTGATTAACTATGGTTATTTATGGTTTATTATGGTGAATTGTGTGTAAAATGATGGAAATTTGTTGTTGTTCACTCGAAATTCCCAATGGACCCATATTTGCCCCATATTGATAAATCATGAAATGATGTTATAGGTTGGTTTAGATTATGAATATGTTAATTGAGATATTATATCATGAATTCCTTCTTATTATGTAGTAATTCTATATAGTTGGGTTGATTGTGATTCCAAGACCATTGATGAGAAAAAGTATGAAGGTTATGCCTTTTTATGGGAATTATGTATAAGATTGTGACATACTTAGATAGTAATGATTCTATATCTATCGTGTTGTTTGACGTATTAATGTAAAGATCATTCATCCCAATACCCCATACACTTGGTTAAACATGAAGTATGTATGTATGTTTATGGTAAGATGGTTGTGTTAATTGAAAGGACTTTCTCATGATCACAATACGACTATTACGTGAAAGGTTTACTCACATGCTAGTGTTTCTAAAGTGAAAGGAGCATTCTCACTTAAGGAACCTATAAGATTTTACGAATCAGTGCCTAATGTATGTTTTTATGAATATGAACTTAAGTAAATACTAATGGTGACTTTAAAGGGATTAATGTATAGCACTGTGAGGACATAAAAATGAGATGGGGGATTTTACATTTAGCAAGTTTTGCTTCACAATGTATGATATCTCATGAGATGGAAACCTTCTACGTTTCGTAAGTTCAGGTTTCTAGTAGCAATCTCCTTGTACCATAACTATGTGCCCACATAGGTGTTAGATAGTGGATCCTTATGTCAGTTCTACCTCAAGCAAGTAGAACACCTATTTTGGGTGTGGGGGTAGAACACCGGATTTCATGTGCTCACATGGTCTATGTCGGTTAATGTAAATCTTCACTAAATAATATGATTATGAGCTATGATAAAGTTCTCTTATGTTATGTTGATATGATGACTTATGAACTATGTACAAATGCTATGAATACGAATATCTTCACTTTTATATATGTTGGCTATGACTATGGTAATACAATATATGTACATGGGGTGGCTTGAAGGTGACACTTAGTATTTGGTATGGCTATGGGATCTAAGATTTGCATTGCACTAGTGTGGCTTTGGGTTTCTTATAAGTTGGTTTGACTTATGTTTCCTTATGAATGTGCATAATGGTTTCTAAACGTGACTAAAGGCATGATTTCAACAAAATGTCCTTTTTATGCATTCTTTAAGGATTTTGTGCATGGCATCCATACATAGAACGATTAATTATGCTAACCCATATTTCTCCCTTTACTATGAGTGTAGGTTACGATCGTTGATATTTACTACTTTCTTGATGGTAAAGGTTGGGTCGAATATTCCCCCGGCTTGGTGAGTCCTCAAGTTTGAGGACAAGTTGCTATTGATTCTAGTTTCTAGTTTACTTTTTATGTACAACACTATATTTTATTTCCTATATTTAGAGACTTTATTGATGTAAGGGATTAGACCCTATTTGTACTCTTATGTTTAGATGGTGATTGAGACAAGTATAGTTCCTATTTTCCTTATATGAAGAAGTTGACTTCTACTGTAAAAGTTTTTAATTTTCTGCAATGTCTATGACTTTATGTGATGATTAAATTTAAGGTCTTGTATGTGAACCCTTTAGGATCAATTACCCTAAGTTACTTCTAGGGGGTTGATACGCTCAAATTTACTTCTCGAAAAGAAGTATAAGCGGTCGTATCAAGTAAAGAACCCAACTATGAGGTTAGGATCGATCCCACGAGGAAAATGATTTAGACTTAACTTTAACCTACTATTACTTTTATTTAGTCAGGTCTCTTACGAAAACAAATAATAAAAGGGGTTTTTTGAATAACAAATGTCATTAACTAATTCTAGGTAAACAGTTGGCACGTTCAAAGATTTGATTTTTATTCAAGTAATGAAAGTAACTAGGGCTTAAGTGTTCCCCATATGTTCATAACTCGGTAATTCTAACTATAACAATCCGTTCCTAATATCTTGCATACAAAGTGGTAAGTTATGTATCCCTAATTCCTTGGTCCGGCAACTAGGAAATTTCACTACGCACCTTGGTCCGGCTACGTGTGTATGCCTTACTAAACCTTACCTTTACCTCATATTAAGCATCATAATCGATATTTGGCTTAGTTGTTACTTCGCACCAACCAACACTAGCTTATTAGATAATATATACTAAATCTACATTAATAATTCTTTTGTTATTATCTACCTTCCATGTCCGGCAAGTAGCAATAAGGCGAGTTCTAACATTGGCCACCGTTAAAAAGACTTCTAAATGAAAGAATTATCAATACATGCAAGACACTATTTGAGAATTGTTATTTTAGTTAGATTTTACCTTGTTATTTACCCATGGTTCCCACAACCCTAGTTATGGAGTTTAGTTACCCATGTTAATAGTCACACAATTCATATTAATTAGATAAGAATTCATCCACTTACTTTGATGAGATTGAAGATAATCCAGAAATTTACTTGAATTAATCAAAAACTTGCAACAAACGATTTCGAAAAATAAAGTGATTTCCCAAAATCTCAAACTTCAATACTTAGAAAAATAAAACTAGAAAAATATCCAAAAGTCTAACCCCAAAAACGAGGTGTTTACAGGTATTTATAATACTCAAATCCTAATAAAAGAAGAAAACCTATTTAAGGAAAATCTTTCCAAAAAACACGGCTGAGTCGACGATTGCCACGACGAACCATCGAGGTCACAACGGACCTTCGAGGCCTTCCGTCACTCCACACTTAGAAACTTCTGGAGATGGGTACTGGGCTACTTTCTGTTGATGTTGACAGATGTGCAGGACGGTCCGTCGTGGCTATGATGGTCCGTCGCGAGCCTCCGTAGCCCCACACTTGGTCCCCACCTTCCTTTGTCAGTCTTCTTCTTCTCACGATGGTGGCCACCTACGGACCGTCGATGGCTCCGTAGGTTGCCACTTCTGCAACTTTCAGCACACAACTCTCACGTTCTTCTTCTGGACAGATTTCCTGAAAACAAAGAGAAAATTACATTAAAACTAATACAAAAAGGCCTTAGACACACACTAAACTTAAGTTAAAACCATTGAAAGTACCGTATAATTACGGTACATCAACACCCTGAACTTAAATTCGTTGTTTATCCTCAAGTGACGCACTATGACTCACCACAAAATCTTTGTATAAGAGCATTCTTATTTTAACTTTTCTGCAATCATCTGGCTATCAATCCTAATTATTTTCAAATCGAGTTATGCATACTATCACTATTAGGCTTGATCATGTGGATCACACCATGACACAGCGATAGACATATCTTTCTCATATGATTCAAAAATGCGCAAACTCGGAGGCATTGGAAAGATTTCTCCAGTAATTTCCAACGATATATAGAAATACTTCTAACTCATCCTCAGCTAGGAGTTATGGCCATTTGAAAATGTCCAAAACTCGCTTCTTAAACTTAGGAATTTTTCAGATTTTTCCCTTTCTTTCAAAAGTGATTATTTTTTATTTCTTAGCTTATTCTTAGTTATTTCGAGTTACGAGATTTTCAAAATAGAATTATTGTATCAATAAAAAGGGATTCGGCTTGAGCATTTGGTTTACAAGAAAAATATCGGCTTAAAGGCTTAAAAGGTTTAACTAGTGATATAATATCTAAAAAGACTAAAAAATTTCAGACAAATAAAAAGAAAACCTATTTTAATATCCTAAACAAGGCAACACTTTTTATTTTGATTCAATAACATGTAGGGAAAGTTCTAGGCTAAGATGCAAAACATGGAATAAACAAATTCTCACTACCACATGACATAGGTATCAATCAAGGTGGATCAATTCCACTTCTAACAGAGACAGGATCATAACAAGCTAGAAAATAAAATAAATTATATAAAAAGTTACAACCATGAGCTTGGGTTTCAACGAGTCTGCAATTTTCTTATCAATCAAGCATTCCGAAGAAAGTACTACTATATGTTTAGGTCTAAATAGCAAGTATCACACCACTCAAAAGGGTCTTCTCTTTTCTCTCAAAATATCAAAAGAAAACTTATTCCTAAAAATTTTAAAGACACACTGTTCACAGGGATTATCCTTAGAAAAAGAACCAAAAACATAATCCAAGGAACCCATTCTAAAAAAAGACTCAATAAACAATAAAAACAAGGAATTCAATCCTCCACCCCACACTTTAAAAGATTCTATATCCCCAAAGAAATAAATAAAATTTAGAACAAGGGTTAGGAAAAATCCTTGAGGTCTTTAGGCCTAACTAGTAGAATGTTCTCTTAATTTTCATCAAGGGTCGTCACCCCACACTTAGTTCAAACATGCTCCTTTGCTTCTTTTTTTTTTTTTTGGGTTCTCAGACTTCCCTAATGTGAAAAAAGAAGACCAAAAGGAAAAAAAGAAAAATAAGTGATACTAATAAATGAAAATAAAATAAAATGAGAAGTTACACTACTAGTTGTGTTGCCTCCCAATAAGCGTTTTATTAAACGTCGCGGCACGACACCATTAATTGTACTATTTTTCCTTCAACTTTGAAGATATGAATTGCACCCATAATTTTGCATCAACATTTCTAATACGGTCAAGGGGTGGTGGTACAAAAATAAAGGTTCTAATCAATAGATATCGCACTATGCTTTTCATGGATCTTAAGTGAGGAATATAATTCTCCGATATTGGATAAATAAGACACAATGTTTCTCCCCCGTACACTCTTTTATAGTCTTAGATGGCTCAATTTATATTTCATCATCTAAACATAAAGTGGGAAAATGATTGGAATGAGGTCTAGTGCGCCCTAACTTATGAATTGTATTTTACACCCCCTTATATTACACATACTAGAGTTTTTAAAAATAATATTATCTACTTCAGTACATAACTCTAGTGTACTCTTCTGAAAAATGGTAACATCAATCAAAGTATGATCAAGCAATTGACCCTCAACTTGTAGCTCCTTAAGTTGACTTATAAGTATTTTTTCTTCCTCACACATATTATACTAAATTGTTGGGTGTCATGTTATTTAATCTTTGCACTCAACTCAAATATAAATTATAGAGATCAAAACTAAATATATCTTCAAGCATACGCTGACATATTGATTTATAGCAAAGTATCAAAAAATATTCCATGTCCCCATACAACTTATCTTGTTTAGAAAAAAATAATATATAAGAATCCATAATATCATAAGTACAAGAATTGAAAGAGCACTTATCACTACAAAAATTTTCAAATAACATCTCAAGAAGAGTAAAAAAATATGATAATAGTTTAAAAAACTAATTTAATACTCTTCCGAAAAAACAAAAATGTACTACAAGTAAAACCTGTCACGACCCAAGTCGTCGTGATTGTCACCCTCACAAACAACCGCGTGGGAGAACCACTACTACCATCCAACTAAAGAAACGTAAACTAAATCTAATACATTTAAGTTACAGAAGCAAGTTAAATAACCAGTAACAGTCTTTCATAAAACTTAACAAGATTCTAAAGAACTGCCTAACAATAATGTGAAAGATAAACCTAGAATATGAAAGTCAATGTACCAAAACACTTAACAATACCAAGTCTAAATGAAAGAAATCTAATCAACTATCTAAAACAAAAGTCTTAGTCTGGAAATGTTGGACATAGACAAGGAGAATCCCATGGAAGCCCGGATGAAGTGCTCACTCTTGAATTCGAAGCAATCAAGAATCTCCTAAGCGAGGTTTGTCAACATTCGCGTGAAGATGCCTATATACAATAAAAATAAGCGCAAGTGCAGAATTAGTAAAAACCACAGTATACTTGTAGGATCATAAGACTATCCCACTAGTGCTACATAATCAAGTTAAAAAACATCATAATCACAAACATATGTCAACATAGTCAATATCATCACCATAAAAATCAACAACACATTTCACATGTTTCAACACATCAATGGTCATCTCACGGAACCCAAACCCAAACTGTTAGCATGTTGGAACGCGGCAATCGGATCCCATAGTTATGCCGGAACGTTACAACCAAATCCAATAGTTGTGCCAGAATGTGGCAACCCGATCCCATAGTTGTGCCAGAATGTGGCAACCCGATCCAATAGTTGTGCCAGAACATGGAAACCTGATCCAAGAATTAGCTTGCCAGAATGTGGCAATCCGATCCCCAATCACACACCACAATCATAATCACTATTAAATCATAAAAATCATACATTTAATTCGTGATTTCATGGTATTCACAATTCATATATCCCATTTTCAACAAGTTGAGCAACATTGCAACATCCATACATATACAAGCATTATAATGAAGCAAGAGAAAGTATATATCACATAATCATAGGGTCACAACCATCACCTACCCGAAACAAGCTTGAAACCCTAAGAAACTTGATCCTTCCATTTCCGGATTCGTTTCGCTTTTTCATGTTCTACAAACAATCAATAATATACGGGAATGAATAAAAACTCACTAATTTCCAGAAAACTAGCATATTGATGAACCCTAGATCAAACCCATGACCCTAACTAGCCCAATTAGGGTTGTTGATACCTTAGGATTTATATAAAAATCCTTTCCCATCAATATTGAACCATTCTAATACGTTCTAGGAATCAAAAAGTGAATTCGAGTAATGCAAATCTTACATTTACCTTCAAGAATGGTGGAAAACGAGTTTGAATAGCCTAGGGGTCGTTATTAGCTCTAATGGTCGAAAAGTGCCAAATAAGGTGATTTAGGGGTTTTATTTACGACTTTAATTTCCGTCATCCCGCTGCACCAGCACCAATCTTGCTACAATGGAACAAAGTGGACCAGTAAGCTCCCCAACCAAAATCATGATTTTTCAACTTTTAAATCCCGTCTTGTCCGCTACAACAGCATGCATCCTGCTACAGCGGCAACACATTAGTGGCATCATGCATATCCAGCGGCAATAATCGGGGCAACTAGATTTTTAAGGAAATTTCAATTCCCCCCCCCCCCTTTTTAACACACCCTCAACCTACTACACTTAGAAAATTCCCTTATCGCTAACATCGATTCCCAGAGATCTACTTATCAAAATTCAATTACGTAAAGTCGTACTGATTCCTTAACGAGTTATCTAACCAATAGTGCAATCAAATTCATATTTACTCTATCAAATTTATGCCCCATTTCCTTACACCTTGATGACTCCGACTTCCTCCTAATTTGGACAAGGTTTGGAAAATCCTAATACTTCAAAAATATTTTTTCGGCCCCGATTTTTTTCCCATTGGCATTTAAATAACTACGGAACCCGGTCATTTCAATAGATACCAATTTACGCATCACTCTTCCCTGAGTGACAAAACTTAGGAAAAGTAGGCAAAAAAGGGAACAGAGTAGTACCTGAATCAATGAACAATTGTGGATACTTGTCTCGCATGTTCCTTCTCAGTATCCCAAGATACTTCTTCGACTGGAAAATGCTTCCATTGAACTTTCACGGACTTAATTTCCTTGGTCCTCAACTTATGAATATCACGATCAAGAATAACTATTGGTTCCTCCTCATATTGGAGGTCTTATCTACCACGTTGACTCCCACTTAATAATACAATCACCAGCACTGTGATATCTCTTCAAAATAGAAAAATGAAATATGGGATGTACCCCGGGAAAAGTAGCCGTAGAGCCAACCTATACACCACCTGACCTACTCATTCAAGAATCTCAAAGGGGACAATAGACCGTGGACTCCACTTAGCCTTCTTGCAAAATGTCATCACCCCCTTTATGGGTGATACCTTGAGAAGAACATTCTCGCCAGTCTAAAACTCCATATATCTCACCTTGTGATTTGCATACTTCCTTTGTCTACTTCTAGTGGCTAGAAGTTTAGTTTGAATACTACTCACCTTATCTTGAGCATCATTCACTAAGTCAACCCCGAGAGGTTCCACATCTTCGGACTCGAACCATCCTATGGGAGTGTAACATCCCTAAAAATGAGCTAGGTGAAACTAGAGCCTTACATGCGTTTCATGATGTTTTAAAGTACTAAAATGGTTAATAATAATGTTTATAGGCAGTATATAAAGTTTGAAAGTGTTTGGCGATCAAACGTCCAAGACGTTCGGAAACTAGTCAAATTTGAACTAGTGTGTCGTAGTGTTTTGTAGTGGAGTTTTGGGGGATGGTTTGAGGGTGAAATTGAGTATAAATGGTTCTGATACACATCCTTACATGTAAAGGGTGGAAACGTCTAAGAACAATGCCCTGGGGACCAGCCTAAGAGTCCCCAAGGAGGACCCAAACATGGCCAATGCAAGCTGCCGCGCCAGCCAAGATATGGCAGTGGCTACGCGTTGTGCAGCTGGCATTGAAGTGGGAAAAAGTTTTCCCTACAATACGGTGCCATCAAACCATTCTGTCTAGAAATTTTCCAGATCCATGAATTGAAAATGCCTCCGTGACGCGCAGTAAACTCCCAGTTTTGGTCGCGTCGTTTTTAAGTCAAATTTGAATTGGTTAAATGTCTATTAAGTGCAAGGGTATTTTGGGAAATTT